>JAGFMF010011501.1:17601322-17705856 GCA_019455555.1 Galemys pyrenaicus
GTGATAATTTTACTTCTTCTTTCCCTATTTGGATACCTTGTATACCTTTTTCTTGTCTTATTGCTCTGGCCAGGACTTCCAGTGCTATATTGAAGAGCAGTGATGAAAGAGGACATCCTTGTCTTGTTCCAGATCTTAGGGGAAAGGATTTTAACTTTTTGCCATTGAGAATGATATTGGCTATGGGCTTGTCATATATACTACTCAGCAATCAGAAATGAAAAACTAGACTCATTCATAGGAACATGGATGGATCTGGAGGGGATTGTGCTCAGCAAAGTAAGTCAGAAGGCAAAAGAAAAATACCAGATGGTTCCTCCCTTAGGAGGAACATAAGGGAACCAAAGGAGGATCAAGGAAAGGAAGGAGAACAATAATAATAACAATAACAGCAATAAAGACACAAAAACCAAAAATGAGGAGACAAGGACAGACTGGGGACACCTGGTAGGGAGGGGAGGGGGAGGGTTGAGGGAAGATGGGAGCACGGGGGACTGAGGTGATGGTGCACTGGTGATATGGTGATGGGGAATACATGGGGATTACAATTGATGGCAAGTATATGTAAATTTTAAAAAATATTTTATATTAATTAAAAAAAATGGCTTCATTTCATTTAGCTGCTTCATGTTTTATCCCTGGCTAGTCCCCATCTTTTCAATGGAGATATACCTAACAGTCACTCAAGTAGGACTCTTTTCTGGGGCCTCTCTGGTTGCTCAGCGGGTTGAGCACTGCACTGTGAAGTGTCCACAGGCACGGCAGCACAAGTTCGATCCCCAGCCAGGGAGGGGACCCACATGGTGCAGCAGACCTCTCCTGCCTTGCCCGCTGCTCCCCTCAGCAGTGTATTTCAGTCCATCTGCCTGTTCTCCCCACTCTGTCTTTAGTAAATCCTCTCACCTCCTGTGACTCTGGCCTGTACCCCAGCTCTTGCATGCATGATTAAATAAATCTTTTAAAAAAAAGTAGAAATCTTTGATGCAGAAATGCAGGGAACATCCCTTGAATGTCCACTGCAAAGTTATTTTCATTTGGACTTTCCTAATAGTCTTGTTCCATCCATGTAGACGTGGTGATGACTCCATCGATCATCTTTATGTCACTGTCACAAAAAAATTGAGTCACTGATGTTTTGTGACTCCTTCAGATGCTCCCAAGACACAGCTTGTTTCTCAATTCTCCAGCTTTCTTGCTCCACAGCTTTCCCTTAAGACCTTACGTTTCAGGATTTTAATTTTAAAAGGCGCAATACCAGTTCTACAAATGCTCAAGCATCAGTTTTGATGGCACTGTGGGAGCGCTTTCAGAAATGTGTTATAAAGTGGGAGACATACATCCTTTTATGTGTTGAGAATAATGAGGTTTACTGATTAGTCTAACTCACTGAGGCAAATCACTTCAGTTTTAAAGGTCTACTGTTCAATGTGCCATAATTAAATTAGAGTTAAAATACTGCAATTATTTATAACAGGGTTGCCATTTTTTTTTTACTGACTTTGTGAACTCACAGGCTCAAATGAATGCAGAGACAAAGTAGCACAACACAAGTTGGCTATATATTATCTTGTCCATCTTGTGTTTGGAATTAAATTACTCAGAAGTTCAAAGGTTAATAAGAAACATAAGAACTGTCCTTTATACAATAGTAGCTTTGTGTTGACTGAATTTAAATATAACTGTAGAGCGGTGACTTGAGAATTTGCATACCAGCATACAAGCTTAAATACACACATGCACATATAATGCCATTCTCAAACAGTATCCTTGCCTTTACTGACAGCCTTTTATGTGTCAGGACCTGTGTTTTACAGACACCATCCTGTAAGACAGGCATTACTAGATTAAGAGATGATTCAATGTTCACTTAGTTCCTTCAAAGACAATTGATAATCTAGCATGACTAAACAAAGTTTGTTTTTGAGCTGGCCCCATCACCACCCTTGTTTCCTCACCATGTTGGTTGTTCTTATTGTTTTTGACCTTGGGGAATAGCCCCACTCTCAGTGCAGCTGCTGAAGAAGAACAAACACCTGAAGAATCAAGACTGACCTGATTCTTCACTTTGTCATAATTCAATTCATCATTCAGATGTAAAATTCAGTCTCCTATACATCTTTCAAATCTTTCCATGAATTCCTCACCCATGTTATAGAACTAGATTAAACTGCCATCATACGTCATCTAGACTATAGTAGCTGATCTTCCAGCATTCACTTTTCTCCACTTCATTTTCTGAAAGCAAATTTGAACATATTACTTCCTTAATCTGTGAATATAGATCTTGTGGAAAAAAATTTTGATGTGGCCCTGTAAATCCAATGAGATTTTGCCCTCTCTGTCACTCAAGTTCATAGTATACCCTCTCTGTCTCTTCTCAGTTCTTCAGGCTCATCAACTTTGCTCTGTTTCTTGAAAAATGTTCTATGCTCTGATCTGTCTCCTGGACCTTTGCACATCCTATTCCTTATGGTCAACCTGAACACTCTTCCTCCATCGTTTCACCTGGTATTTGTCTACAAATACTATCTTGCCTTTACTGATACTTCCAACAAGAGGTCTTCCTCAGTCCAGCTCTGGCATAGATCTCCTGTCATACACTCTCACTGCATCCAAACTATTTCTTCCACAGCACTTAGCACAGTTCATGTGTGTACACTTCCACATGTGGGTTTTTATTATTATTTGTCATTATATAACATTTTCTTTGAACATGGGAACCTTGTTTTTCTGCATTCCACCATAACTCCAGCACTTAGCAAACAGCAGTAGAAAGCAAATATTTGTCCTTGTATTTGACTCATAACCTGATTTATCTTTAATTGAATAGTGTCTCTGCTGAACACTAGAGAGGACAATCTTGTTAAAGAAAAAGTATGGAAAATAGGTGGGACTGAGTATACAGAATAGAAGTAATTTCTTGTTTGTCTGTTTTGGTAGCCATGCTAAAAAATAGTGTCACCAACAAGTCATAATAGCCAGTATTTTCATAACAGAAAATTCTTATTTGAAGTGAATCAATCTTCTACATATTTGAATCAAGAGGAAAACTTGTCACCCTGATTAGATCCACTAGTATAGATGAATCAAATAAGTAGGCTATAGGAAACAAATTAAAAAAATACACCTTGTCAAAATAGATGTAAGTTTGATCAACAAGAAAGAATTTGAATCTCATCGAAAGACATCAAAACTTGAGACAATAATACTTAGATCAAGCAAGCCATGTACTAGTAGTCAATGTCCCCTCAAGACGGCAGCCATAAACATGGCTGTGTAATTTTAAAAATAGATCATTTACGGTCCCGCTTTACCATGGGAGCCCTCCTCAGATACATTTGTTCAGCATCCAAGATATTCACAAAGCATTTAGACTACAACATCTTTTTAAACTATCAAAGGAAAATTCTTTTATAATGGAAAACAAAATATCTTGAAAACTATATTCCCATATCTCTCACTCTCCATTTCATTCACTAGCCACAGCAGCTCCAATACCCCAATAGCACATTTACCTCCTAGCAAGTACACCTCCCCACATTCTCAAAGACTTAGATCTTGGAGATTTCTTATTTCTTACCTGTCTACTCTCTGGCTCAACTATTTATCATATAAATTTATCTGACATCTCTGCTGTTCTCCAAGCTCCTCCAAACACCAACTGCTGATCAATCAGCAGAAATCTCACATCCTAAGAGTAATTATATTTGCTATCATTGTCTCCCTTGTTATTAAAAAATATCATTTTATATTATAACAAAGTAGGTAAAACTCTGATTTCTATTTCATAATTTATGAGGTGATTTTATGCCTATCAAATTAATTTGATTAATTTGTCCCTTCCTTTGTCCTTTGGAAGATGGGAGGATGTAGACCTCCAGGTGCCCTATAATTTTGCACTGTTTGCAAGACACATGTCCAAGTATGTCTTTAAATTGAAGAACACTAGGAGTAAAATAGCAATAAGAAGCATCAAGTACCAAGATCAGAAGCCAAGGAAGATGCCAACAGAGGGGTAGTTGTTGGGTAGAAGGAATTACAATAGAGACAATTCATCCAATTTTTCCTTTTGCTTTAGTTTGGTCAAAACATGGAGGCATTAGAGAGGAAGCTCTTGGAGTCACCAGTAATTAGTACAGTTCAGGACGATTGCCTTGGGATAATTATTCCACAACTGGGGGCCCAAAATATGTGTTGCCATCAATATTCATTAGTGAGACACATAGCTTCAGAAATAAAAGATGACCCCTTGAAGTCTGCTCTAAGTCTGATTGACATGGGGCTCTTAAGTCAAACACCCCAAGTTATGTATATTCAAAATATAGTTAGCTTTGTGTCCAGAGCACTTTAAATGATGTTCTCATTTGATGCCTACTGAGATTTTCCAGACTAATCACTGGTTTACAAAATTTTTTGAAAGAAAACCAGAAGAACATTAAGAAAATAAACCCAATGCAATGTTTCTATGCTGTAGGTATTAAATAAGATACCTTTAATTCCATAAATCTTGTCTTAAATATGTTAGCTGAGTATGTCACATCAAATTAATTTTTAAAAGTTTTGTACAGAAATGATAGGCCATGATAGAATTTCACAATTATGCATGTTTTGCATAGACCAGCAATACAAAGACAATTCAAGTGCAAACCACCACTGATACATTTTAATGGAAATTTCCAGTGAAGTTTCTAGTAAAATATGTACAAGATGATTTCCATTAAAGTCTTGAGCTTTCATTGTCCAGAAAAGCCTATGAAATACATCCTAGAAATTCTGTATTTTAATTATAGTCTGTTCCATCTACAAAATCATAATGACTCTTGACATGATGCTTTTCTAGAACCATATCTTTGAAATAAACAGCTCATTCCATTAAAACCCTCACAATAAAATATTAAATGATACTATCCATTTAAACTTCCTGACTTATTCCTCAAATTATTTTCCAAAGAGAGAAAAAAAGACATAAGGGAAGGAAAGCAACTAATAGTCTGAGATTAAATTTAACAGTTATTGAGGATGATATCTCCATAAACTAGGAGGGGTCTCCACGTGGATGATTGCGCAATCAATTGTTTTTGTTCTTTAATCAGATGCATGTGCAAAAGACAAACTGCATAGGTTCAAAGAGCAGTGAATTCATTAAAAGAAGTTCCTAATAAAAGTGATTCAATCTCTGTATTTAGCTTTTAATACAAAAAATTAATTAACATTTGCATTATGAAACTTGACCTCCCCAAGGAAATATAATCAATTCTTCCAATACAGGATGGATTCTGCAGAAGACATAATTTCTTACTGTGGTGATGATCAATCATGTCAGCAGTGCATGAGAACTGTAAATGATGCACAAAACTATTAAACTCTAGGCTGTTTAAAAGCCAGTTGTCAACGACATAGTGTATAAATAAACACTTATAGTGGAGACTGTTTAATTAGAATATTGATTAAATTATTTGCAGTTCCTGGCATAATACATGATGATTGTGTGCTATCTGGAAGGAATACAAGACAACTGAAAACACATCTATAGTTTTGCAAATGTAATTTCACAAGGAAATTGTGTTAATTATAGCAGCATGATGCATTCCCCTGCTGAAAAGTCTGCATTACTGAGGAAACATAAAGGTTTTTTGGTTGAGGACTATAACTCACAAGAGTGTAAATGATTTGAGGCCAATTTTAAATCATTTTTTTAATGTGCCCTAATTATGTTTTTATTGAGGTAAATCTCACATCACTTAAAATTCACTATTTTAACCATTTTAAAATGCATGATTCAATGGCTTCTAGTACATTCACAATATCCTATAACCATCACCTTGATCTAATTCCAGAACATTTTCATCACCCCCCAAAAATGTTCTATACTCATTACACCATCTTCTCTAATGAAATCTGTATGAAATCATACAAGATTTGACTTCTTGATCTGTCTTCATTCATTTTGAATACTGTCTTCAAATTTCATTCATGTTGTGGTATGCATCAGTACTTCATTTCATAACTGAATAAAGTTCCACTTTATGGATATAACACATTTAGCCATTTTTATTTGATAGACATATTGGTTGTTTCTAATTTCTGGTTTTTATGACTTATCCTGCTATGAACATTGATATTTTTCTTTGAACATTCACTTTCAAGTCTCTTTGATATACCAAAGACTAGAATTACTGGATCATACAGCAAGTCTCTGTTTAACATTTGAGGAACTAAACTACAGTGGCTATCTCATTTTACAGTCCCATCAACAATGTATAAGAATCGCAGTCTCTACATCCTTACAAAAACTTTAAATTTTCTCTCTCTCTCTCTCTTTTTCTTTCTTTTGTTATAGCTTCCCTAATGGGAATGAAGAGATATCTCATTGCGGCTTTGAGTCCTGGTATCTTAGAGACAAATGATGTTGAACATATTTTGATCATAATTTTTTTACATTTGTTTATCTGTTTGAAGAAATATCTATTCAGATCCAGTTTCCATTTTTATTTGATTTTTGGGCCTTTTTGTTTTCTACCTGGACAAGATCTTTTCATATTTGTAATATTAAACCTTTATCAGATTTTTAACTCACAAATATTTTCTCTGATTTTATAGGATGTCTTTTAACTTTATTTTATAGGGCCCTCTGATGACTAAGAGTTTTAAATTTCTATGAAGTCCACTTTACTTTTTTTTTATTTGATTGTTATGCCTTGGTTATTATATGTGAGAAACCATTGTCATACCTAAGGTGGTGAACATTTATACCAAGTTTTATACTTTTAGTTCTTAAATTTAGATATTTGATCCATTTTGTGATCATTTTTTATATGGCATGAGATAAGTTTTTGTTTTTGTTTTGTTTTGCATATGGATGGCAAGTTGTCCTAGCATCATTTGTTGAAAAGACTATACTAGGCAACTTTTTCAAAAATGGTGGTATCACATCCCCAGATTTTAAACTACATAACAAATTTATAGTAATCAAAGAAGTATGGCATTCTAATAAAAATAGACACAGACAATGGATTAAAATTGAGATCACAGATGCACACACCTATGGATAGCTAATCTATGACAAGCCAAGAGGTATATTGGATAAAGGAAAGGCTCTTTAATAAATGATGTCAGGAAATTGAAAAGCCATGTGGAAAAGAACAAAACTAGACCACTCTCTCCCACCACACACAAAAATTAACTCAATATGGATTAAAAACTTGGATGTGGGATCTGAAATCATTAAATAAAGAGAAGAAAATATAGACAAGTCTCCATGATATTCTCTTCAGTGATATCTTTGGGGACTTGACTATGGGAGTAAGAGAAACAGAAGTTTTGTTTTTCCAGTGTACAGGATATGTATGTTCTTATTTTTTCAAATTCATAACATTTTTAAAATTAAAACTGATGATTTTGAATATTATAATGTGACAGATTTTCATTTTCCTTGGGGTTTACTTTTGCCTCCTACTATGGCTGTTAATTTTTGTTTTCTTAGTTAAATTTAGTAAAAATCTCTATTTTTGTTATGTGTAGCCAGTAATATGGTTAGTTTAGTGGTCAGATAGTGATTTGACAGATTTAAACCTAGAATCCACAACCCAAAATAATATTTACCACTTTTTTTTTCAGGCAAGTTCTGAGCATATGTTTGTACATACCTTTGAAACACAACTCTGTCTGCTTTAACCTTCACTTCCTGTTTGGACAGAGTCTAAAGATCAACCAGCCTGAGACTTGGGACATTTGCATGTGTTTTCTAAGTATACACCCCACCCTACATGTATCAGGCTTTGTGGATTTCTAGGACACGGGTTGCTTTTGAAAGCCCTTTCTCTGAAATATACCACTCTCCAGTTTCCCAATCCTGCTTTCACTGTGGTTACTTTTTGTTCCAACTGTTAGCCCTTCCTGAAAGTAACACAGCTAATTTACCTTAAAATATTTCTGATAAACCCTCCCCCTGGAAGAGTTGAGTTGGGTGACCTAAAGGTGAACCTTTGAAGCTAGACCTTCAGGAAGTTACCAGATGGTCAAAACCTGCAACCACAATTGCTAGGGAACACACCTGTCCAGCACAGCGGGTAGCATGAGGCCCCAACAGCAGGAATTCAAGTGTCCATCTTTATTGTCATGCCTGAGCTAGAGAAGGATTTGCAGTATGAAACAGTATGAAACAGTATGAAAGTCCCCTACTGAAATCCAACACCTTGTTCTAGATTAAGTGTTTATCTCATGGCTGTAAATCTTTGTTTCCATAACTCTGATAAAGTTGATTCTAATCTCAGAGGCTTAGCATTCTCAACTCTACTATTTTTCCTGACCTTACCTAGAGCATTCCCTTTGATAACACATTAGCTAGGATAGAGAGGAAAATTCACCAAGAAATCATTTTATTTTTTGACATTGCAGCTCCTAAAACAGTGAATGACATCTAATTCTGGTCTTTTGTCATATTACTTAGAATTGACATTTTATGTGGCTTTAAGTCATTTGAAGGGCACTAGCGTGTGCAGGTAATAGGAAAGCTGTACTCCATGAGAAAAACATATCCAAGTGGATCAAATGATTTACCCTGAGTTGAAATTTTTTAGCTCCATGGACTCTGTAGATAATGTTCCAACAGCTGAATTTTTAAAAGAGCAAGCTGTGGTCCAATTTAGTGCACAAGATCCTTTCATAGCATATCCAGACATATATGATTTTTTTTTTTACAGAATAGTCCAGCAACAAACTTCTCCAATGGAGTCATTGACATGGGGGGAGGGGTGATTTTTTTCAAAATAAAGAAGTTTTAAAAAAAGAAGACATCAAATAAAAAACACATGTGCTTCTTTATCAAGTTAAAATTGTGAGATTCAGATACTCAAGAAAAATCTAACTCCTCTTGATGTCACCCCATTCCCTTGCCCTTTATCCCATTTTGTCTAACCTCTGTCTGATATGTCTGCATCCAAACATGTAGTCAATACATATTTGTCAAGTTAATATTATCACTGCAAATGATGGAAATACCAAGTTTATAGCTGATCAGATACTCTCTACCCCTCTGGACAGAAGAACATTATCAAGATTATCTCTTCAATGTCCCAGAATATTATCACAAGCCTTACAAATTAAAGACAATAACAGCTCTTCAAATTTATAAACTGATGATGAGTTTCTTTCATCTAATGGCTTCTGCTTTCTTTATGAGGTGGAATAGAAATAGATTTGAAGAATCATGCCAGACACTATTCTCTGCACCCTGGTAATTCGACTTCACAACAATTATACCCATAAGAAAATGGAGACACAGGGAAAAAGTTTCAATAACTTGCCTCAGGTCTCACATCTGGTAAGTGGTGAACTGAGATTTGAAGCTCATTGGTCTGATCCCGGAACTCATGCCCTTAACTACGACACAAGCCCCTTGATTTGAACTTGTGCTTGTAAGTTTATGAACACCAGCCCTCTTTGATTGTGTAGATTTTCTTCCCTAGTGTTTCCAGTAGAGGAATGGGCACTTCCAAATGAGAGTTTTTGACAGGTGTGCTGGATGGCAGATATATGAGAAAAGTAAGAGGGCAAGGGGGTCGCATGACCAAGAGTAGGAAGAATGGAGTGATGGCTCCTGCACGCTGCATAGGGGGGAAGCACGGGCAGGGCTGGTGAGAAGCAGTGGAGGCAGGTGGGGGTTTGGGAGGACTCAGACGACCTGAGGGCTGGAGCAGTGTGAGCAGTTCAGGAGAGGATTTCTAGGACAGGGAGTGGAAGGCAGACTGCGCGCAAGATGAGACCCTTGAACAGTAGGCTCTTCTGGTGCAAGACTTCATCTCTGGAACAACTTGGAGAACATGTAAGTTGCAGAGTTTAGCTCTATATGTGGAAGGCTGAAAGGAACCAGAGAGATGGTCCACCAGAAAAGATTCTGGAAGTGGAAGCATCCAGAAAGGGTGTCGATGTACATGTGGAAGAAATGCAAAAACATTTGTATACAATCAAAAACATGGTGCACTCTGGGAGCTAAAGATCTTAGAAAAGCTTAGATTTCTCTTGTCCCCCCAACATGCTTTCCAGTCACCCCACAGTGTTGGCCTTTGTTTCTGTGGTTTATCTAGAACAACACAAAATTATCATGCACAGTATTTTGCTTCAGTGGGGCTCCTGTTACCCCAAGAGTCTCATTTCTGATCACTGTGATTCAGGGAGATGCACAGGTTGTTTATTCCTGGCATACTCTTAGTTCTAAATATTTGATGCCTGAGCTTGTCACTTGGGAGGTTTCTAAGTAAAAAAGGGATATGAGAACTCGGAGGTTTCTGTTTGCCATTGTGTTACAATTTATTTGTCTGATGGCTTTCTCTCTGTCCACATGCAGATTTCCCCATAGGAAGCAGGATAATAATTAAAGTACTCTTTGAAGATGTTCCTGTGTCCCCCAGCCCAGCCCAGCCCAACCCAGCATGTATTATTAACTTAAAGTCTCTGCCACTAGCCACAACCCTCTCAGCATATTCCAGTGGCTTGTCTTTTCCCTGATTGTAAGGAACCAACTCTGTGCCCTCCCTGGCATAGAGAGAAAGTGACTTGTCTTAGTAAATCTCAGTTTTCATGGAACCATGGCTTCTTGAGAAATCGCTCATGTCCTGGGAGAATGTCAGTTCCTTCCATCTAAATGAAAGGGCTTGGCAAATGTTTCTAAAGCCCTGGCACTGATGGTGCTCTGCTCCATCATACCCTCCCTTTGGAGATTTATCCCCAAATCCATACAGACCATGTGTGTGCTAGCAAGCCCTAAGGGGGTTGGCAAACCCCCACAGCCACATGCGACACTGACAGGAACCAGCTGACAGCAAGAGGCACATGTGTTCGGGAGACGAGAGCCATAAGGTAAGAACGCAGAGGTGAGCGTTACTCATTGCTCAGAGCCAAGATGACAAATCAGCTGGACCTAGGATAATGTGGAAGGAAATGAGCCAAGTCCCTGCAACCCATGACAAGTCCTTGACACCCTCATGTGGCCTCCTCACCCACCACAGGTTATCATTGCTATGGAGCCTAACTGGGGCGGCCTTTCAGCACTCAGTGTTTCTCATTCCACCATCGCTGAGATCCCTGAGAAATTTCCTGGGAAGAAATTCACCATCATCTCATCAGTGGCATCTTTAAGATAAATTTGTGGGGAACTTCTATTCTTCCTTCTACTTGCTTAGCTTTCTTATTTATTTATTTTTTTAAAGATTTATTTATTTATGCATACAAGAGTTGGGGTACAGGCCAGACGTTGGGGCGGGGTGAGAGGATTCACCAGAGACAGAGTGGGGAGCAGAACAAGCACATTGAAACACACTGCTGAGAAGAGCAGTGGACGAAGCAGGAGAGGTCTGCTGCGCCACGTGGGTCCCCTCCCTGCCTGGAGATCGAACTCGTGCTGCAGTGCCACAGATGCTTCATAGTGCGGTGCTTAACCCCTAGCCCCACCAGAGATACCCCAGTTTTCTCTTTTTTTAATAAGCATGCACATTATAAAAGAAGTATAAGCTTATTTAAACTTTATTTCCTTTAGCTTTTTAGTATTTCATCTATAAAGTAGGACAGACTTGAAAACCATTTTAGCAATTCCTGACCCACGATTTTTGGACAATGACAATGGAATTCCTGCCAGGGCTCCTTGCTTGATGGAAGCAGAGGTCCTCATCCAGGAGCCCTGCAGCCAATGCTGGAATGTTCTCAGCATAGGGGAGAAACTCAAAGGAGCACACAGCACCAGCAACACCAATACCTTTCCAAAAATCTTTTTATAAAATTATTTGAAATATTTAGACACCTTGCCTTTTAAAGAAGATAAAACTTCCATGTTGAGTACACTAAATCAAATCCTGCTCCCATCCCACATCCACCCATTTCATCTTCACTCCCTGGCTAGCGAAGCCAGCTCCAGTGGTGAGACCTGAGCATTTGAGAGCTGGGTTTTGCTTTCATCAGTTTATGCCTTTCATTGATATAGGACTCAATCCACGTATCTACAATTCTGTCAACAAAACATCTTTAACATCAAGTCATGCTTTGAGAAAGGGGAGCCGGTGAGAACAAACTAGAAATAAAATCTGCACAATCAAATAATTAAAGTGAAAAGCTAAATAACCATTCATTCAAAATGTATTCAAACTTCCTAAATCTAAAGTATTCAATGCAATTCACTTCCAATTCGGATTTAAATAATATGCAAATGGATCCTTCCCTCCCTCCCCCTCAGAAAAAGAATTGGAAGAGGAGCTGCAGATGTGTGTGCTGGTGTATAAAGTATTTGCTATGGAAACTTTGAATAAGTTTCAGTTGAATGGAACCTCTGTAGATTAGAAGAATACCCATTTTATTAATTTAGGAGAACTTTATAATCATCCTCCTTATCTCTGCCACAAGGGACCTGTCTCTCTAAACTAGGACAAATTTTCATAAATTAAAATCTTACTTTTTTAAGTTTCAAGTTTCAGCGAGAAGGAAGGGGGACTCTATTAATAATCTACAATTATTAGGCATCTACTGTGAGTTGGCACTGTAGCATTTGGCTTGGGTATGTATCTTCCTTCTTGTTTGCCAAATCCTTTCTGATTTGTGAAAACTGAAGTTCAGAGGCCATGGGCCTTGCCCAAGGTCATCCATGTGCCTAAGAGACAGGCTCAATTCTGTTTCAAAGCCTCCATCCCCTTTCTTCTTTGCTATTCTTAAGGAGATGTGTTCTCATTAGTTCCAATAACGAACGTAAATTCTGAAGCACTTGAATTTAGCCTTATGGGGGAAAAAAGTGGACAATACAAGAGAAGTAAGATAATAAATTTATCATAGTAGCTTTGCCTAGTCTGATGACTGTATACAATCACTATAAAGTTCTCTTTTCAATGCCACAAGTAATCTATTTTATTATTTAAATGTTTTAAAGCATTTTAAATGACTTCTCGAGAGGTTATTCCTTCTGTAACAGCCTTCTGGCATTATGTAAAACACGTACACTTTCTGTTTCAGAGTTATAAGGATTTATGTGTAAACCAAATTCACTCACACACTCCTAACTTATTCCCTTTGTTCCAATTTTCACTCATTTAAAAGGGCCTAAGCCAGGATTTCAAAACGACTTTTTGTAGTTTTTCATCTTTTGAGATTTAAATTTTAAATTTATGTCTTTGCTACCACAGGCCTTCTCATTTCCTAATTTATTTTTCACTTACCTCAAGCCATCAACATATCCCTGCCATCAGGTTTGATTTATGTTGCTTAGAAACATAATCTCATCATGAATCTTCCTTGGGAATGCCAACATGGCACGAGGGAAAGCTCACTGGAAGGGTCTAAAGTAGAAAACAAAAGGCCAAAAATCAGTAGGACTTTTAATATCCTATTAAGCAAACTCTGTAGACCTATGGAAATCAAGAACTCGTCTCTAAATCCAAAATTGAAAGAAACAATCTTTCACCTACTACCCTTTGCTGTTCTCTCCTTTTTACACACATGAACAGGAACTGATCGGGTAAAGGTATGAATAAGTTAACCCAGATAAACATACCTACCCCAGGAACTGTGTGCATCTCTGCTAAAACCAGACACTTACTATTTTTCCTGACCTGATGTACATATCTGGTCCTTTATGCTATGTCCCACCACTAAGTGAACACAGAGGCCCTCTGGGAAACAGGATGCTTGTATTCATTCTTCATGTTACCATTCAGAGAAATCAACACTAGTGATTCAGCTAAAGAGGATACTTATAAGGACATTGTCTTATCTTCCATTCATAAGCAGGCCTCAGCTGGGGCAGGAACTGGGATATTTCCAGGGGCATTAGCTGCAAGGGTCCACAGCTCTGCTAACCCTCATTCAGATTTAAAGACTGTAAGATTTGGTGTTTTTTTGTTCAGTGGTTAAATTCTCAAGGGAGAATATCTCATTGTACAGATAGTCTAATGAATATCTCATCAGTCCAGCCTGTGCCTAGTAACTAGCCCAGGTTCTATCATCTTGCTCAGAGGCTTTGTATGTGACCAAAAGTCAATTTTAGGGACTAGAGCTATGACCTGAAAGGGAAAGTTGTACCCCTTGAGCTTCTCTGTGAAGACCTTCACAGATGCATAATCCCTGTCAATGCACAGCTACACTGAATCTTCTGTAGCTCACTAGAAAGGTGACAATCCAGAAGACAACCTAATTTAATTTACAAACTCTAACTTGGCAAGTTCAAAATAAGCAAATACAAAGATATGATACAGATCAAGAGAAATCTCTATTCTTACTTAGCTTAACTCAGCAAACATCAATATATGCATGCAGTATATATACAGAATACTATGTTATATAAGACGGGTGTATTAAAAAGGAAAAAATAACTGCCTCCATCAAAGCAGTAAGTAGATATTCCTTTATCATGTAGTGGAAGAGGCACTGGGCAAAGTCTTCTATGCCCTATTTTTATAAAACATGATTTTAAAACAATCAGAAAACTATTACCTTCAAATCTTAATTAATGGCCATTCATTTATTCATTCAACATTTACTCAGCTCATACTATATACCAGACACTTTTGCAGTACTGGTGAGCTCAGTAGTAAACACAAGTGACAAAATCCCTGTCCCGATGGAACGTTCTTATTAGATTAGACAAGTAAGGAATGAGTAAGACCTGGGTCCAAATCTTGACTCTACCTGTTAATAGGTGATGGGCACATTTCTGAACCTCTGTTGTTCAATTTTTACATTGTAAACAAAGAATGACAACAGCATCTGTCTTACAGTATTGTCATGGAAGTAAACCTGTCACATAGTAAGAACTGCTATGGTCATCATCATGATCATTATTATAAAACTCTTCAGCAAGTTCTTCATGCCTTCTAATCGTGAGGTCAATACCAATGGTTATACTTCCCATCAGCTCTACTAAGAAGCTTCATTAAACCAGACTGATGAAGTAGAGGATGAGAGTTTTATTTGCTTATTCGCTGATCATGTCAAGAACCATATCAAATGTTGGGCACACTAGAAGTGGACAATGAAATGAACTTTGCAATGCAATATGTTTTTTAGGGTTAAGTCTTTGTGAAAGAGGACAGAAATAATATTGGACAAAGGGAGAAGATAAACTGCAACTCAGGCCCAGAAAGTTCTCAGTCAACCTGCAAGATGCTCCAAAGCTAGTATTGACCACTAGTGTCCTTTGCCTTCAACAAAGTATCTGATCCTTGTACCCCCACTTCTGTCACTTACTGGAGAATCTGGGGTATCATAGCCATGGTGTCTCCCTGTCTATTAGACTGAGTAGAGACTGAGTAAGGAAAAACACATGATCTTAAGGCCTAGAAAACTAACAGTTCAGCAAGTGAAAGGAAGCTGCATGGATAATGATAACAGAGAAAATGTGTTCAGGCAAAGAATTACTAAGTGTTATGAGAGTTCATTTAATAGAAAGATTACTTCTGGCTGAGATAAGAACAGAAAATAATAGTGTTTAACTCTTCAGGCTTAGAAAATGTTCAAAGATGAATTGAACAAGAAATTAATAAACTCTTGAATGATCAGTATATTAGTGGTTCTCATTTAATTAAATTTTGTCTCTTCAATTAAGTTGGCATGAGACTATCTGGCAGTCTGTATCAGTGCAACTCAAAGTAGGAGCCACAAAATGTGTGATCTGTAAACTCTAACCAGTCCTTAATGAACGTAGAATACTAGTCAACAGTTAGAAAGGCTTTAGAAATTTGGCAAAGTAATTTCCTACCTATAGATCTTACAGTAAAAAAAAAAAAAATGGACTTGTATTTTGTACTTTATTTTCTGTTTCATTTTTATGTTAATTCACTTTTACTATACTTTAAAAAATAATTTGTCTGTAGATTAGATTTTTAAAAATAAGTAAATGTTCCTTTACCATGTAGTTTGAGTCACTGATCAACATCATCTATGCCTTATTTTTACAAAACATGATTTTTAAAAATCAGAAAACTATTAGTATGGTAAAGTGGCAGGTTACTAAATTGGTTACAAAAATCAAGTGCATTTTAATATCAAGTGCATTTAATATCTCCTTTAAATATCTAAAAAGAGAATTATTTTTATAATATAATAAATACATATATTTGGTTTTTGGCCTTGGTTTCTGGCACAAAAGACTTAAAATCTTGATGTTCTCTGGAACAACAAGGAAGCCTTTTGTATGCCAGAGAGAGGACTATCAGATGCGGGTCCTGGGGCATCTGCAGTGTAGGAGCAGGTTACCAGAGAGACCAAGCCATGATAACCCAGTTCCTGAGGAGCAAGGATTGAGATAGTCGCCAGTTGACAGCGATTTTACCCATCATGTCTACATAAGGAAACTGCCCCTCAAAACTCCAAAACAAGTTTTGGAGAACTGCTGTTGGTGAATTCATGAAGTGTTGGAGCTGCCAGGATGGGATACAAGAAGAGGGTGAGGAAGTGCCTCACAACCTTCCACCCCCACTCTGACGTCTACATCTCTTCCATTTGTCTGTTTTGGATCTCTTAAAATAAACAGATAACACCGGAACAGGTTTTTTTTCCAGAGTTCTGTAAGTTAGACAGAATGTGAGACTTGGTTACATGTTTGCTGTTGGTAATGAAGAGGGAGAAGTTTTGAGGGACCAAGTCCTGGATTGTGGGGTCTGTGCTGACTCTGGGTTGTTAGTTCCAGAACTAAGTTGAATGATAAAGCACACAGTGGGTGTCAGAGAATCAGAACTGTGGGGTGTCAGAAAACACCACACATTTGGTGTCAAAGTGATGTCAGAAAACAGACCAGACAATTTTATGAGTCTAAATTTTTTGTTAACTTTCACTTAATCATGAGATATTCACATGCATATGACATTCATAGAATGATGTAAAGCCAACTAAGAATGTAATAAAGTTCTTAAAATAGCACTTGTAGAAAAATAATTTTTGATAAATATGAATGATCCTCAAAATAAGTTATCCAGCAAAAATACAGAAATATCACAAATTATGAATGTTTTTGACAGTATCTCAAGCTGTAAAAAAGAAGCAGTGGAGAATAAACAGAAAAAAATTCTCTTTCCAAGGAATTTGTCCCAAGATATTTTATAATTGGTCACTTAGCTACAAGACTTGTTTCCTTGACTGTCATGGAAACTCCTAATAACTAAATATAAAATTGGGTATTTTAAAAAATATCCTTAACATACTCAAATCATATTTTATTAAATTGAGGTGATATGGTTTAGGCATTCTGGGAAAATATGTAAAGTGATGAGTCAATTCAAAATCCCTTAATGATGGTGAGTAATAAGAGATTTTTTTTAAAGAGTTCCTACACAGATGTTGTTAGATGACTGAAAAACATAATTCAATTTATTTTTAAAAATTTCAAACACATATCTGTAATACATGAGGAACTATAGGAACCAGATGAGTTTCAGATCCAGAATCTAGAAAGGAAATCATCAGTAAGAGTCATTCTCTAAAACTGAAGTAGTGAGCATTAATTCCTAATAGTTAGAATTAAATATAGTTTCTTTAAAATTGTGAATTGGACATTCAATTTTTTAAAGCAAATAGTCCTACCAAGTTTACACTGCTCATCACTTAAAAGGATCTGTCTCTATATTGAAAATAATCTGAAGTAAGCCAAAATTTTGGATACTTTAATAAATCATAAGATTTTGGTTGCCAGGATATGAAGTTTATGTATTGAATTGAGAATAGAGAAAAAGGACCAGATACTAAGCATTGATATGTGAGTTTCAAGCACAGATGGACAGAGATCAATATTCTGAGTCTATAAGAAAGTCCTTGAGTGTATATGTATGGTTTATAGTCAATGATTGATTAAGGTGTGAATAAACTAATGGATAAATGAAAAAAAAAATCCCTACGAATCAGGTCCTTACACAAGAATTATTTTTCTGATATGCTATTTCTAGTTACTTGTAATTTTCTTGAGGGATGAAACTTTACCACTAAGCAAATCACCAGTTTACAGTTGGGTATTCAGAGTGGAATAATTTACCCTAAACCACACCTTTTCCTTAGGTGAAATCTTCCAGAGTAAATGAATACACTGAACTTGTGCACTGATATTTAATTTTTATGAGTTGACTTCCCAAGTTATACCCAGTAATAAAGATAAATTGAATTTATCTTTGAATAGAAAGAAGAATAAACTAGAATAAACAAGCACAATCATTAAGACTTTGTGGGTCTAAAGTAGAAATACACTTGACAAAATCAGCTGGAAAGCATCACTGGGAAGCTTCCAGGTCTACCTCGCCTACTCATAGGCTTAACCACTGGCACATTTTCCACACATGTAAAAATCACACTCATGTTGGGATAAATTTGCATGCAAATTTAACCTGTTCACTTTCCCCTCTTCTGATCCAGTTTAACCCCTAAAGAGATGCATGTTAAACTCCGAAGTGCTTTCCCAGAAAATTGCAAAACTTAAGAATTGTAACTGACTGCTTGCCATTATTGGAGAAGAAGTAAAAATTACCTCAGCACT
This sequence comes from Galemys pyrenaicus, assembly GCA_019455555.1. Lineage (NCBI taxonomy): Eukaryota > Metazoa > Chordata > Mammalia > Eulipotyphla > Talpidae > Galemys > Galemys pyrenaicus. The sequence goes on from JAGFMF010011501.1 coordinate 17,619,813, forward strand.
CACTTGCCTCCTTAGGGACTGAGGCGCCATCCCCAAATGCCACAGGGTTGACAGAAGTAATAATACCTGAGTAGATACACTTCTTTTTAGAGAGCCAATAGAGTCCAGGAACTTAGAAAGGAAAACCTTTGCTAATCATACTCAACTGATGTTTAATTATCCCTTTATAATTCTCTCCTAACGTTGCTTAAAGCAATCATTCATTTTAAGCATAATAATTACAGAAGAAAGGCAGATATCTTGGCTGCCTTGAGTTCACTAAAAATTGCCCCTCTTCCATTGGTGTGTAACTCCAATGTGGTGCTTTAAAATAACTGGAGTTGCAAACCAGAAAGGTTGGCGGGAATTCCCAAGAATGCTATAAATTAACAGAGATAAACTTAGCGTGCTGTAGCAGGATAAAACTTAAGATCACTTGAGTTTGGTTTCCTGAGATTGTGGCATCAAAAGTCCAAGGGCAGCAGATATTATAAAATATTTGCAGCTAAAGGGGTCAAGCAATCAAATATCAGAAGTGCTGGTTAAATAAACTAAAATTCCATCTATTTCATGTTTACTTTTCACAGCCCTAAAAGACGCCAACATGCGTATCCCCAGCATCGCTGAGAGGAGCATATAAAAAGGATCGGCAGTCCCATGAAGTTACAGAAAAAGCACAAACCATTCCCAGGGTGATCTGACCACAGATACTCTTTCTTCATGAAACATCTATGAACATTTCACGAACTACAGCTTGGGAAATGCTGACCTAGTTTAATTTTTTCACTTGAAATGTGAAGAAAGAGACGTTATGAGCAGAATTTATGCAAAATGGCAAAGCAGTGACAGAACTAGCACAATAAAATCAAAATTCCCTACATGGTCTATATTTTATGTAGGAAACATTAGAAAGACAAGGGGAATGTGATTATGCATGATATTATATGAAGTGAACAATACAGATCATGGGAGAAGTTAGAAGGGATGAAAAAGAATCTACTTTCATTTTGATGCTAGTGCAAAATACTTTTAAACAGAAAGGAGTTTTTTAACAACTGAGAATGAGAAAAATTAAAGACCAGGGAATCCTTAGTGTGGTCCTTCAATGCAATAAGTGCTTTGATTAATCATCACCTTCACCACCAAGTTTCAGGCTGAGTATCAGTTTGATGGCAAATGGCAGAAAATTCAGCAATGGAAAAACAACAAATAGCTTCAAAATTAGAGGTTTTTTTTTTTTTAATCATGTTAAAACCTACAGGCAAGCAGACACAGCCACAGGAGGGAATAATGCACAAGGCCTTCGGCTCCTCCCCATGCCTGCCCCCCAATCTCAGAGCCAGATCTTATGCTCACTGCCTCAAAACCAAACAGCACTTCTAGATATTGAAGGGGGCTGCAGAAAAGCTGAAGATTGATCCCAGCTGTTTTCCCAGTGCTTTTCCAGCAGGATAACAGAATTTTCTGGAAGCCCCACCAAGGGGTCTCTCTTTATGTCTTATTGTCTAGAATGTACCTTTAGCGGCAGGATGGGGTGGCACTGGAGCAAGGTTCGGGATGGTTCCGGGCAGACGGGTCAGGGAAGGAGAGTGTCGGAGCCCTCGGTGGCTTTTCATACTTTATTTAGTAGAGGTGGCCAGGTACATGGCAGGCAGGGGTGCTGGGGGGCCAGGAGGCTGGCAGGCCTCCCAGCCCCCAGCGCATCTCACCCTCTCGGTTGCTTCTTCCCTCTCTCTGCTGCTGCTGCTGCTCGTCAGTACTGTTGGTCCTGTCAGTTGGTCCTCGCAGTTCTGGCGTCCTCATGACGCTGCACATTTATGCTCATGTCCCAATTACGCATGCCCACCCTGGAATGCTCGCAGCACCACAGGTGTCCATCATCACAGTGGTGGGAGGATGGAAATACCTGATCATTCTCTGACCATACAGTACCCATAACCATCCCTTCTAGAGAAATGCATTGGATTTTCTTTTCTTTTAAAACTAGATACATTGCTACCCAAGCCAAATCAGGGCAGCATTAGTAAAAAGAAGTGGCTCAGGGGTAATGATAAGCATGACTATATTATTACTCCTGTTTTCATGTTGAAATTTCAAAGGTGACATCTTTGGTCAAAGGTAACACAGCTAATAGGTGGATATTGGAGAATGAAACAAGACTAGTCTGGGCTCTCAAAACTGGTAGATTTTTCTTTAGCAGACAGTTTTTCTGGGAGGGAATCAGAGGCTACCAGGAAACAACAATCAAAGATAGCTATCATGTAAAAGAGCTACAGAATTTCAACAGGGAAAACCTGTGCAGTGGCTTATACGAACAAAGAAAATCAGAGGTCTAAAGTCCTTGTTTGTTCAATTTATTCCCCCCACAAAATAAGCTGTGAGTTGGTGATTGAGAACCACCTGCCTGGCCCCATTAGAAGACATACTGAGTTGTGATGAGGCTATACGCTCCTAAAATTCTTCTGGTCCCCGTATCATCAAGACTCCCGTCTTGGATCTTTTTATGTCATTTCCCTCATTTTCCCACCTGATAACACGCTGACTCCCCTTGCTCCCCACATACACCTTTTTCAATACATCTTATGTTCTGGGAATTTTCCAGACTAATTTCTTCTCATTGAGTCCAAGAGAAAATGAAGATGCAAAAATGACCCTCCGTCCTAGCTGCGGGAAAGCACTGTGTTGCTAGGAAACCAATAGTAGGTGCTAACCATCCCTCACGGAATGAGGGCAGCTCCCAGCAGAGCCGTTCTTTTTCTGGAAGAACCTAGACCGCGGATTCACGTCCTGCCTCCAGCGGGCTCTGTCCACATGTGAGCTTTTCTTCTCCAATAACAAGCAGAGAGATGATTAAAAATAATTTGAGGGATGTGAAATCGCACCTCTGGAGATAAGAGGAGATGTATCACCTGCTATATAGTCGCTAGATTGAAGGGTTTCTTCTTTAAATATTTAGAGCCTTGTTGAGGGGGTGCTATCAAGATGGGAGCAAACTAAAGATGCATTTAAATCAGAGTGGGGTGATAAAGGATCGGAAGATACTTCTCAACAGAGGTAGACTTCCAGACAGAGGTAGTTAGACGTGCTGTTGTTTATAGACAGTATATCATTCCTTACGCGTTAACAAAGCAGTCCTCTGCATTCATCTTAGTCTATGTATTTTTCGGTCACAGGTTGTGCTACTGAGGATCAGAGAATTGCTTCGTGTCAGAAAACACCACACATTTTTGTCAGAAGTGATGTCAGAAAACAGATAAAATAATTGTGTGAGTCCAATTTTCTCCGTAACACAACCTGTGACCAAAAATAATGTTTAGGTGTTGTTGGCTGTTGACTCCAGTCTTGCCTGAAGTCAACTAAACCTACACGTTCAGGATGATATCATTTCCAAATGAGAGTCAGGATAATAGAAGATCATAGAACAGTACGAAGGAATTACGTACACACATTAAACAAATATTTGCATACACATTCTGGGCAAGGATCTTTCTAGATGTTCGAACCAAGAGGTCTGACCTGATGGAGCTTATGTTGTAAGAAGAGATAGTTAATAAACAAGATAATTAAGAAAAGACGGAAAATGGATACCAGTGCTATTGGGGAACGTGCCTCGGGCAAAGGGACTATTGAAATGTTTGTTTGTTTTAAAGATTTACTTATTTATGCATACAAGAGCTGGGGTACAGGCCAGAATCACAGGAGGTGAGAGGACCCACCAGAAACAGAGTGGGGAGCAGAACAGGCAGACCGACTGAAACACACTGCTGAGGGGAGCAGTGGGCAAGGCAGGAGAGGTCTGCTGCACCATGTGGGCCCCCTCCACCAGGTGGGTCCCCTCCCTTGCTGGCGGCAGGGATCAAACTCGTGCTGCAGTGGCTGTGGTTTGCTTCATAGTGCATTGTGAATTTTGCATTAGAATCTGATGGCTGTGAGGGAGTGAGCATTCCAGACTGAAGAGCAGGTGACAGTCTCTGTCCCAGGACTGTACCTGACATGTGCAAAGAGACCAAGGAGGCCAAGGAGGTAGAGAAGCGACAGTGAAGAGCAGAGCAGGAATGCAGTATAACAGGGCAAAGCAGGGAGATTGTCCTGGAGGGCTTTGCAGTTCACCACGAGGACTTTGGCTTATCCGAGAAATATAATGACCACAATAGTCAGAATGATCATGCGCTCTTCTGATTCTCCCAGTCTCTGTTGCAGCCGGATTCTTCCCACTTCCTACCTCTGAATAAGGTGGTATGTATCACAACTAAAGGCAGTAAAGAGACACTGTGTCTGCTCTCATTTCTCTGCCCTACCGCCATGACCTCCAAGTTCAAGTGTTCCAAATGGAAGCAGCATCTGACCTACATCAGACTTCATGTGAGTAAAAACTAAAACATTGCAGTCTTTTTTAAAATTTATTTATATACTTTTACATCATTGTTCATTTTTATACAGTTTTTTATTTCTCCCTCAGGTGTCATCCCCATAAAATTGCTGCCACCAAGACACCCTTGAAACATCACCATAGACTCTTGTTGCTCTTCCCTCCCATTTTGATTTCACTCCCTCCCCTTCCCATAATGAATGTCTCCAATTTATAGTTTGACTGCCAGTTTTGTCTTTTTTTTTTCAAAAAGCATTGCAATCTTATACCACTGATTGTCAGAGTACATTTGTTTCTGCAGCAGAGCCTGGCTGGCCTGACTAATATAGATGTGGTCTATTAGAAGAGCTTGGGATAAAAGGTTGACATGACCTGCCTTCTGTTTGAGCTAATGACTCCTGCCACCATGTTAAGAGTAGTCTATGTGAAGTGGGGGAACACAGGAAGGAGAAGAATCTAGTAGTAATCTACCGCACTGGTCTAGGTAGAAAGCAGTGGGACAGGTTAAAAGCTGGCTATGCAAGAGCTACGGACCCACCAAGTTCCTGGTGCTCTGAGTCCAACCATAATAGTAACATCAGAGAGAAGGGTTAGCCCCTGGTCCATGATCTTCTTCCTGCACATGGCTACATTTGCCAACCGAAGGTGAGGTGTGTGAGAGTGAGGAGACACAGAGGTCTCTGATCGAAGCAACGGAAGGATGGGGTTGCCAACAACTGAGATAGGGAAGGCTGAGAAAGGCAGAGAGTGCAGGAACTCGAACTGAAGTTAGAGGTGCCTACTGCACATCAGAGTAAGCCCGCTGAGTAGACAGCTGGATATAAGCATCTGACGTTCAAGAGAGACGGCTTGTGGGATATAGCGTTGACAGTTACCAGTGCATAGATTATTTTTAGTCACTAGACTGGGTAAGATTCCCTGGGGTGTGAGTATTATAGAAGGAAAAAAGAAACCCATATGCATAGTACTTAGCAAAAAGGAACACAGATTCTAGAAGTGGCTTCTGGTCAACTTATGCTGAATAAACATTGCTTCTGAAAAAAGGAGATACAGGCTATGTTGAAAAATACCTCAGCAAATCCTCTGCTCTTCTGTATTTTGAAGCCGGAAACAGAATTTGTGGTGACACTGCTTAAAAAAAAAAAAAAATGCAGGGATCTTCCTGGTGGCACAACGGGTTAAGCAATGCACTATGAAGCAAACCGCAGCTACTGCAGCATGAGTTCAATCCCTGCCGCCCCAGTTCAATCCCTGCTGCCCTGGGAGGTGACCCACATGGCGCAGCAGACCTCTCCTGCCTCGCCAGCTGCTCCCCTCAGCAGTGTGTTTCAGTCCATCTGCCTGTTCTGCTCCCCACTCTGTCTCTGGTGAATCCTCTCACCCCCTACACCTCTGGCCTGTACCCCAGTTCTTGTGTGAATAAATAAATCTTTTTTTAAAAAAAAGTGCATTCCAAGTAACACCTTTCTACCTGCGGATTAGTAGCAGCTTAAAAAGAAGTCATGCAAAGAGGCTTATTCAGGACTAAAGTGGCCACATGGGAGAGGAATGGAAGTGGGTCCTGCACGTAAGAACAGCCATCACTGGCTGGACGAAGCCCTGTCAGCCACTTTCCTCATGTGCTGTATGTTTTCAGAATAAGCCGAGAGCAGTAGCAAACTACCATCTTAACTTTGTGGCCTGTATCACAGAAGGTCTCTTTTTAATCTCATACCAACCCCATAGAGTGGTTGCTGTGTGGCTGGGTGTTGGTGGTCCCGAAGTGCAATCCCACATTGGAGGGCCTCAGACTTTGCTACTTGACTTTCTGCATCCAGGGAGAGAGTGAGACAGAGGTGAGTGTAAAAATATCTCACAAGAGTTTTGAAGATATTAGAACTTGAAGAAAAACTCATTGTTTCCATCTGTATTTCCTCAGCCCCAGTTCAGCCCATGGTCTCACCTAACCACAAAGGCGGCTGAAAGGATTCATATAGTTGTGTGGGAAGAAGGATGTCTGGTGAGGGTCCAGCCATTCTCTGACATTGTTAGGAGGGTGGCCTTATCTGCAGTCTCACTAAGCTCTTGGTGGAGTCACTAATCTGAATTTATAAATTCAATCCCAATTTGTGACAAACTAGACCTAGACCAATGCTCCTTAAATTTAGGGTTATTCATGTCTGTTCCACCAAGCACAAAACTGAAATAATTTCTCTTTAGAAGAGGATCTCAGAACAGGTCCAGACCACTATTTGACTAATTATTATTGTGTGATCAAGCAAAGTCATCGAACCTCTCTGACCAGACTTGGTTCTGAGCACTGACTATTTAAAGATGCTTGTGAAAGGGTCCCTGTCTTTAAAGAAGTTCACAGTTAAATAGGGAAACAGACACACAGAGCAATGTTATGGTTTACCAGAGGGAGGTGGGAAAAGTAATTCCAATTGGTGAGGCAGAGTTTGGAGGCAGATTCTGGACAAACATTGGAAAGGAGATGGTGCTTGAAATGAAAGTCAGAAAATGGGAGAAGATTCCAGAAGCAAGTCACAGCACCCATCTGAGCTCCAAGAGAGATGCTGAAGAACAGGTTGTTATGAAAATGTGAGAGGCTTTAGATGCTGGACTGAGGAATGTGGACTCTGTCCCCTGAGCCGTGAAGTATGAGCAAGAGTGGTGAGCTGTAATTCATATCCTAGCAAGATCGTCTAGGGGGATGAGATGCAAGGTGAGAGTGTGGAGAGGGCGAGCAGTTAGGTGCTGTTGCAATCACACATAAGGATAGAGAGAAGATAGGTTTAATAAATAAACCTTCTACTTTGAAACACAAAAATCAATAGGTCCTGATAACTTTGAAGTGTGGGGGGATAGGGAAGGAAAAAAGTGTAAAACCTAATGTATCTACCTTTGCTTCCTGCGTGTTGGCAGAGTGCCTGGAACATAGCTAGTATTGCTTTGCTTTTCTGCCCAAGGGAATTGGCCTCAGAAGATGGAGAAGGTTTTCAAACATAAAACAAATTCCTTCCTCAGAAGCACTCTCGTCCTGGAAATTTGTTTAATAAGGATTAAAAACATCTCATTATAACACAATTTGTTTTTGAGGCTATGGGGAAAATGCACCCTTTCAACATCACCAGTGGGAGTTCCGTGGGTACAAGTGCAGTGGAGGGTGACTTGGCAATATCTGTTACAGTTACAAATGCATATACCCTGAAACCCAGAGATTCTGGGAAATTTTCCTGCAGTCATATTGGTACGCATTCACATGGCTGATGACATAGTTCATTGCAGCCTTGTTTGAAATAGCAAAAAATTGAAAAATCTTCCTAAATGGCAAACTGATTAATAAGGTATGGTATCGCCATGAAATGAAGCTCTGTGTGGGTGCAAAGATAAATTAAAATGAGTACATTTTGATGTATTGATCAAGCTCTTTACCTGTGCAAGGTGAAGAAAGGAAATAACAGTACACATAATGTGTGTTTTGAGTAAAAGGGATCAGAAATTACATTTATATTTATTATTTATTTTGTACACATAAAAAATTCTGGAATGATATGAAAATAATACAAAAGATCCTTCAAAACTATGACTGTATTACCTATTCAAAACCTTGAACTAGGGATCTCCCTGGTGGCACAAGGGGTTAAGTCTCAGCACTACGAAGCTCTGCAGCGCAAGTTCCATCCCCGGCCAGGGAACTGACCCACATGGCACAGCAGACCTCTCCTGCCTTACCCACTGTTCACCTCAGCTGTGCATTTTAGTCAATCCGCCTGTTCTGCTCCCCACTCTGTCTGTGGTGAATCCTCTCATTCCCCACTCTGCCACACCTCTTTTTAAATAAAAATAAATCTAAAAAAATTGAACAAAAAATACTCTCATTCTTCAATTTTTTAAAAATCTTAGACACTCCCACAGCCTGTCCTTAGTCTAAGTCCCCTGACTGCAGTCTCACACTGACTATGCATTAAGTTAGCATCAAGATGCACGTAGGATCAATTACTTTCATAAGAACAGTCTTTGAGAATACAGAGTAAAGGTAAAGGGATAGAGTGTGAGCTTAGGGATTCTGAATGTCTGAAGAAGAAAAACAAGCAAGAGTCACACCAGAAAAAGAAGTTTATGGGAAGAAGTGGGTCATACGTGCCTGCTCTGTAATATTGCAACATATGTAAAATACACATGCAATATTTCTATCACAATAATATATTTCCTTAGAGCCATTTTACTGACCATCTCATAACCATTAGTTAATCAGAAGTATGGGTAGAGTTTCTAGAATTGAAATATTAATAAACCTGAGGTTTGTGGTTCCTTGAAATTTTTCTCTAGTGTTTCATAAAAATCGGATCACTCTTAAAAGATAAATTCATCTAGTCTCTCTGGCAATTTACCAACCTATGAGACCCCATTTGAAGAATATTGATAGAGGTATCTTTTTAAGGATTGGTATTTGGTCAACATCTGTGGACTCAAGAAATTAACCATTATCAACCAATTCCTACAAGAAATTATGGCCCATCAGAGTCGTAGATTCTTCACATTACCCATTTTATACCACTAACATTTTTAAGATTCTTCTGTAATCCTAGAAGATATTCTAAAAAGAAAATTACTATAGTCAGAGATAGGTTCCATATCAAAAGCTCAAATATTGCTTATTCTCCCTAAAATCCAAGTTGTTCACTTGGTTCACTAGCAAAACAACAAATGAGTAGAAAAAATAAGATGGTGTGTATGTATACACTATAGACTATTACACAACTATTAAATAAATGATAGAATTTACCATTTTCAGAAACATGAATGGAACCAGAGGATACCATGTTAAGTGAAATAAATCAGAAGAGAACCAAATATTGATGATTTCGCTCATGTGAATAATATTTAAATAACAGCAAAGGAACAGATGAAAACAAATCATGAAAATCTGACTGTAGAATTGAGACTACCAAGGGGGAGGGACCCAGTGGTTAATGGGGGAGGACTATGAGGGAGAACTATTGGGGAGGACTCATGGGGAGGACTAGGGTGCTTTGGTGGTGGATATGATGTGGTAACATACATTTGCGGAGGTGTCAACCTGTACCCCTAAGTCATTTACAATTGTTAAACCAATGTTACCTCTATAAAAATGTATAAATTGTAAATAAATATTTAATATTTTGAAAAATCTTTATAAGTAACTGAGTGACAAACAACCCAGAAGGGACTTGGAAACAGTAAAGAAATGGAGAATATCTTCATCTATTCCATCACTCTCAGGAAATCTTTGAAGAACTACATAGAAAGTACTTGCTGGCCATTTGGTATCAGAGGCCACAGTTGTGCACCAGGTTCTGAGTCTTCATTATACATCCAGCTCTCCATCACCACCAGCATTCATTCTGGAGTTAAGAAAGGAGCTTTTACCATTTGCCCCCAGCATAAATTCTACCTTTCCTCAGGTCAATACACCTCTCCATAAACCTATTTCCCCCAAAAGCCTTTCTAGTATTTCTAACAAGTGTCTGGATGATCTCAGGGTCACCTCCCAGGAGGAGATCCCTGTCCTTAGCACACCAATCCAGGTGCAGGAAAGTACATGGACATCACTCCACAGAGGCTTGGGAAGGTCCAGCATTCTTACCTAATGAATGTACCCATGACGTCAGAGCGGATGCTAAAGCTTCCACTTTGGCATCTGCTGCTTCTGCACAGAAAGCACCCACCACCCATGGGTCCTCCCTTCAGTCTAATCAGCTAATCAGAAGGAGCTGCCGGGCCTCCTTGGTGGCGCAGTGGGTTGAGTGCCGCACTGTGAAGCATCCGCAGCACAGCAAAGCGAGTTCTATCCCCAGTCAGGGAAGGGACCCACATGGCACAACACACCTCTCCTGCCTCACACCCGCTGCTCCCCTCAGCAGTGTGTTTCGGTCCATCTGCCTGTTCTGCTACTGTTCGCTCCATCTCTGGTGAATCCTCTCACCTCCCGTGCCTCTGGCCTGTGCCCCTGCTCTTGTATGCATAAATAAAATTTAAAAAAAAAAAAGGAAGGAGCTGCTGACCTTGGAAAGACGATGATTCTCATGACATTATTATTATTATTCTTTATTGAGAGAAGTTGGTCTGATCCTGACAAAGAGCAGAGAGGAGAGGAGAAACAGAGCTTCCAGCTTGTTGGGCTCTCTCTTCCCTGGTCTCCCAGAGACTCATGCCAACACCTCTAAGTAATATTTCCAAGCAGGTTAAGTATATTCTATTTTCCCCATTGCCAACTATGCATAGCTCCACAAATCTCTTTATTATTGGTCTCTCAATTCAAATCGAATCTTTCATTCCTCCCTGTTCTCTCCTCATAATATTTTTTTTCCACTCTGCCTGATAAAATGATGATGTTCCAACCAGCCTGGTCTGCTGGATTGTCATTTCTCAAAGAGAGAGACCATGCCTTATCCATCTGTAGTCATCAGACCCCCACCAGCCAAGGCGCTTGGCAAGCAGTTCTCATGAAATAGCTGCTCATATTTCCAGACATGCATCAGGAATCATTCCTTTGATATTAGTATTCTGAACTGCAGAAGAACTTTGAAATAATCAGGACATAAAATCCCTTTAGTGTTGATTCAGGTATTTCTTCGCTATATTATAAATATCCACCTCTTTCACCAATCTGTTTTTGACTTTAAATGTGATTACATTTTTATTTGTCACATATATTTAAGATACAGTTGTTCACATTAGGGACTATATTTGACATTTTTTTCAAAAATGGAACTTTCCAGGTTGGCAGGCCTTTCTTACTCTGTTTATTTGATGGCAAAAGGGAAGTTAAAATGTCTTGCTTCGCTTAAGTCTATTATAGCTGCTCCTGCAATTTGTGGACTTGTCAGTGAATCATTCACTCCAACTCCAAAGTCAGTTTTACAAAAAGCTTGGGGAAGAAAATGACCTTCAGGTATGGGCTGAAGAGTGAGTCTTGATCTAAGAGGCGATTCATTTTCTCTGTAAGTTATGAGTGAGGACCTACTGTGTGCAGGGCCTGATCTGGTCTCCATGGAACTCTCTAGCAGTCAACAGAGATGGATGTTAATAAGCTATTCAAAACACTGAGACATAGGAAAAATTCTTTTCATTCACCACCCACCACTTAGCAAGTCAAGCTATTAACCAACATGCTCCATTTGTTCCACAGAACGTCCTGACTGATGGGGCAGCCTCGGAGCCAGGATACTCAGCCATGCTGTCCCCACCAGCCATCTGCTTTCCAGGGTTCACTTGTGCTTACTCCCATTTAATTTCATGTGTTTGTCACCATCCAAGTTGTTTACTTGGTTAAATTTATATGAACCATGTTATTTTTTGGTTTTCTCTTTGAATCCTTTATTTTAGTTATATCGTTTGAAAAAAAAATCCTAATGAATAGACTGAAAAAGATTTGACTTTCTTAGGAGCAGTCTTTTTTAATTGGAAAAATTTACAGAAAATAACATCGCATTATAAGAGTATAGATGTTTCAGAGATGCATCAGATAATTGACATGTGTGTATGCCACATTCAGTTCTCCCATAAGCATCCAGTTCCATCCACCACCACCCCTTTATCCCCTTTGTCTGAATTTACACACCCCTTTCCTCCTACCCTCCTGATAACCGCTTATTGGTCTTATAGTCCAAACGTTTACAGACCTCTGATCAAACTGTCCAATACTTTCCATAATCAAGCTGGGAGAATTCCATCTGCTGTCTCAAAGACCCCATCCTTAAAATCAATCACATTATCTCCAAATGTCATTAATTTTCAAGATGAAATGAGTATATGGAGTCATATAATTTGTGAGTTTTTCAATGAGGAAGATCTGATAGAAATATGCATATTATACTGGAGATGACCAGCAATTACCTAATGAAAGCTCCAGTACTTGCTAGAAAGGGAAAGTACAGTGTGAAAGGTGTCCCTAGCAGGTAATCTCTCACTGGTCAGGGTGTCCTCGCACACCTTCTCTAAAGAGGCAGGAAATATGATAAGGAGCAGGGGCTTAGAGAGGAGCAACTAGGAAGAAAGGAAAGACATGTGCAAAGGCCCTGAGGCAGGAAGAAGCTGACCTTTTAAAGAAACTGAATAGTCTGTGTATAATGGAGTCCTGACTGACTGAAACAGAAGAGGAAGGGTGAGAAGTGAAGACAAGATGAAAGAGAAGAACAAAGAGGGATTGTAAGGGACAAGTGCATGGGCCAGGAAGAGCAGGTGAGGAAGTAGGAACTGGGCCTTAGTTTGTGTAAGATGGAGCCAGATTCCTGCCAATGCGTAAGAACACCGACAAGCACACAGTGTGCAGAAACTGGGGTCAAATGTATGACTTCCTCTCCTCTGTCGCCAAATAAGTCAACATGGTCCCATTTCCTGGACAACAAAAATAATGGTGTGAGATGCCCAGTCCGGCTGCTCTGCAGTCAGATGATTCCTGTAGTTACTGCACTGTAATCCGGCTCTCCCACCATACACCTGCGCAAATGAGACCATCTTTTCCAGTTTTTTCGAGACCATGTGAGCACTGCACAGCTCCTGCCTTCACCAAGCCCACCCCTCTTCACTCCCCTCCAACCCCAGTTCCCTACCTCCACGATTTCCTGGCCCTTCCACCTTCCACCAAAAAAATTCCCCGGCCTCCAGCCAGGAAAAGTTGTTAAACCCTGTCCTCTGAAGCTTCACAGAACATTTGCTTTAATACCAAAAGAGGCTCCGTCTTAGCCAATGAGAAACACATGAATATGCAGTGATTCGCCACTTGCTGTAAAAGCACTGCCAACAATTCCCTCTGCTGTGTTCGCTTCTGTTTTTATAATCAATTAAAAAGGCTCAGTTCGTTAGGGGCACTTTTCCCCCTCCTGAAAATGAAAAGAAGAAGCATGCAGCCCTCAGAAGAGGCACAAAGCGCTTCTGAGAAATGTCTAGCAGACAGAGCTTCTTACTGTAACACTTTATTTTAATGGTTTTTTAATGCAGAATTGACAATGGAACTCCCACTGCAGCCCTCACAGCAGCCTCCTTCACCCTAAATAAAAATGACTATATTGCCAAAGATAGGTCACCGCGACACAGCACCTCACAGGCAATGCAGGGAGAGAGAGGTGCCCCCTTCTAACGCGCCCTGTGTAAATCCTCTCTTCATCCCTGCACCCTCCAATCCAACTTGCCATTTCTTTATTTAGATGAGCATCCCTTATACAGTTAGGGAATTATTTCCTCTGCGGAGACTCCATAGGTATCAGCTTTCTGAGAATTGGATTGTTCTTCCCAGAAACCAAAGGAAGCCTGGCTGGTTGAATGCGGGCTTGTGGGTGAGCGGCGGGCTGTGGAAGGCGGCTCCTGACGAGTCAGCGTGACACAGCTCGCAGAAGTGCTCAATATCCACTCATCACCAGCGGCAGATTGAAGGTAATGTTTTAAGAGGTTTTCAAGCTGCTGGGAAATTGTGGGTTTGAGAAATGTTCTTTAAACCTTTTGAAATTCAAATTCTATTTCAGCAAAGATGTTGAAGTGGTAACCAGAGAAGTGGACAAAGCCCTGACAGTTCGCCTATTCGCGGCAGCCCCCCTGCTCCCCACCCACCGGGAAGCCCTCGAGATGGACAGTGGGGTGGACCGGTGACAGTCCCCCAGGGAGCAGGTTTGGAGAAGCCACGGGGGCAGGGAGAGGGGACATAGGAACAGCCTGGCTGAGCGTCTGCTGTCACGTGTGTGTTGTGGGGAGGAGGGGCGGCGGTTGCCAGGCTGCTTGGTAATAAAGCCAAGAACAAATGTGGGTAACGCTAACACTTTTATTAAACAAGGCGAGTGAACCACTAGTGTGGCGATCACACAGAACCAAGCAGAGACAGGCTGCAGGCTTCCCTTCTAGACCCCCCATCCCTGCCACACCAGCACCCCTCACCGACTCGCTCCAGCATGTAAGTGCTCATTGCTGAGAACATGACATGGTGAGCTCTGGCACCAGATCATGGAATAACAAGGTAGCAAGTGTGACCAGGCTGGACTTTGAGAAAGTCACGAGGTAAAAGTGCCCATCTGACCGAATAAACAGGGAGAAGGTCAAGGGTCACGCTGATAAGGAAAAGGGCTCACCAAGTGGTCCGCAGTGGGACCTGTGGCAGCGGAGCCTTGAGGACATGAGCCCTGGAATCAAGCATCCAGCTGTGACCTTCCCTGCCATTTGCTGATCGGTGGGACACACAACAAGGAGCTTCCCAATTTGGTGGCCCTGGGGTCGCGCCTAACCATGAGCTACCTGTATTAAATGAGATGAGTCACAAAAGCGCTTGGTCCACAGACCATCATATTATAAGCACTTACAAAACAGTATCTCTCATTGTTTGTGTGTTGGGACTGATGGCACCAATCTTACTCCTGACTGCTTTGACGCCTGCACGCCTGCGTGTTCAGCTCTCACACCTTTGAGAGGATAAGCAACCCTGTTAGCGTTCCTGTGCACCTGCAGAGAGTACATAGATTCCTTATGCCCTGTCTTCATTGATACAATTTATCATCCTCCAAATCCTTCTCAGACTAGCTGTCAGCTGATACTAGATGTTGATTGGAGAGAAAGTAGCAGCTCCAGATAAACTGGTATTAGCGTGGGATAAACAATAAGGCCATCTGTAAGGACTGATGGATCATCTGGGTTTGCATCTGGTCAAATACACAGAGCCCGAGATAAGATGGAAACACACCAGATTCTGTCTTATCCTGTCTCTGATTAAGAAGCATGAAGGGGAAGGGCCTGGAATCAGTGGAGAAATATGGCGCCTCTTGGGAGAAGAAGGAGAATTCAGGGGAACGCAGCTTCCAGGACTCATTGACATTGCATTTTCTGTTCCAGAACCAGTATTCCTGTGTCCTCTAGGGGTAACAGTGATGTACCAGGCAACTCTCCTTTCGACCACACCCAAACTTGCTAAACTAAGTCACTCTCTTAAAAACCAATCTAAAAAGAGTGTCAATTACAAAAATAAAGTATTTAGTGACTGCATAATTACATAATTTTTCCAAATAACTCAAGTTGTTTATAAACAGCCTAAAAAAAAACACCAAAGAGAATATTTTACTTTAATAAAACTCAACTGTCTTACTGCTAACTTTTAATTTGCTTCACTAAGTTGGCCTAGCAATCTCTAGAATAAATCCATGTAGAGGTCAGCTTAGACCCTGCAGAATAGTTTGTCAAAGTACTAACCAATTTACCATGTTTGGATTTCCCATCTAATGAGTCTCCTTTCCTAGCCATCTTGGGAATGATTACCTACCACCTATGGGCACAAACTGCATTTACTTTCTAAAGAGTGAGTTAGAAAGGAAGGCAGAGAGGGAAGAACTGAGACCAAATGCACAGTTTGTAAATGCAGAGCTCCTTTTGGTCATGATGTATGGAACAATGCCTGTCACTCAGCTCCAGGTACCTCATTTCTCCTCTAGAAAAAAGAGAATAAGGGCTAGGATGAAAGACCCATACTGTGACTGAAAAATATCTCTACCTGGAATTACAGGGGTTGGGGGAAAGCACATTACATTCACCCCTCTCAACTAGGCTTGGATGATCAGAAAATGTCACCTCTCCAAATCCACACCCCTCTACTCTTGCTCTCAGATCCCCAACCCTGTGCTGCCATAGACTGAACTTCTGCAATTACTCCTCGACCATCCACACCCCCATCCAGTTCAAACCTACTTAGAATCTTGCTCCTCTCTTTACCTATGTAACTCCTCCCAATCCCTTTCATCTCAACTTCCATCAAGACCCTTCCTTGACCTACCAGTTAAGTAGCATATGTATCATTTGTATGTAATTCTATGGCAAAGTATAAATCTTGGATCTTAAAATCTATCATAAATCTATCAGTTCAGACATTTGCTTGCAAGACAAGGAATCAGCTTGAGGGAATGTGAGCAATATGAAGATGTTGTATTATCTCACATAGTTAAAGGGTAGGATTGAAATCAGGCCTTAGAAAAGGACTTGAACCAGAAATTGAAAGTTAATATAATTCTCTCTCGCTCATGTTTCTGGAAACTTAAGCATATCTACTTCCTTCCTCTCTGTTTCTGCAAGCCAGATTTCTCTGCTCTCCAGCCATATGGAAGACTGTAGAAGGTCACAGCTCCAGCTCTGGAAACATGAGAAAACTAAATGTCCCTAAATGACAATTACACATTTCTGTTACAATTCTATTGACTGTTTAAGGTAGGCATTTCCAGAAGGTCCATCTTAAAGAGAGAATGGCTATAGAATGAGCTGCTAATTCCAAAGATGGAGAATCCCATACAACTTATGATCCTACTTGCATGTTTGTATCCTTAATTATCAGTAAACTTTGTCACATTAGATTAGTTAATCATGTCTATTTTATTGACCACTGTATTCTCATAAAACTGTGCCAGCCACATTAAAAATGCTCAATTTGTGATAATAAGACCTGTATGTTCCCCTTCATATCAATGGCTTCCTTCTCTCTGTCTCCCAAGCTTATTCCCATCACACACACACACACACACACACACACACACACACTGCCATTTCCACCTAATATGGATGGTGCTTTCCTATATTCTTTGTATATTTTAACCTCTATAAAAATCTCCTTATCTTCCACAAACACTCCTAGGAACTTTACACTTTATATGTCTTTTCACCTGGAATACCAATAAGAAATACAAATTATTTATATCTTACTATGTTGCAGGCATAGTGACAGGCATATCACATACTTTTTGTCTAATCTCATAGCAGTCAATATTTTCTTCAGCTATAGCTCAGAAATATCTGAAAAACTTGTTCAAGGTCACAACTAATAAATAACTTTAGTCCATCTGCATCCAAAACTTGGTATCTTTCTACTCTCTAATCTTTCCACTCATGGAATCTACTAGGCTGAAAGCTTCTCGAATCAAGTTACCATTGTTAAATTTATTTCTGTGTCCCCTGAGACCAGCATACTTTACAAAAGCACATTACATATGCTCATAAATATGTCGACAAATGAATAAATGAATGAGTAAATGAATAGATGAGAGAAAGATGCATTCACTACTAGTAAAGTTCTTCTTTATCCTAAAACTTTCAAGTCTTTATATGTCAAAAATAATTAGCTCAAATGAAAACAATTTTATCAGTGGTTCTATAAAATTAACATGACTGGAAAACTAGTTTCAATTGGATAAAGTCCCTCACTAAGAAAGAACATAAAAATTACTTACAATATAAAACAAGATAAAATAAAACAGCAGCTATTTAAGACTTTGGAAAATAGCCAAGGTATCTAGAACTTAAAAGCAGAGGAAAAATAATCTCAGAGAAGGAATTCTAACACAGCATTTGCTTCTGCACTTTCAGCATTTGATAAACTCTAAGATTTTGGAAACAAGAGGCCAATAAATCAAAGCAAATGCAGCTTTAAGAGGTTAAAAGAATATGTATATGCAAGCACAGAGGATTTCTAGGGCAATGAAACTATTCTGTACAATATTTCAATGGTGGATACATGTCATTATACATTATCAAAACCCATAGAATGCACATCAAAAGTGAGCCCTAAAGTAAAATACAGACTTGGTGATAATGATGTGTCAGTGTGAATGATAGGTCAATTGTAGCAAGTGTGTCACTCTAGAACAGCATGTTGGTAACGGGAGAATTTGTGCGAGGGGTTTACAAGAAGTGAGAACTCTGTACTTCCTACTCAATTTTGCTATGAATCTAAAATTGCTCTAAAAAGCTAAATTTATTGACTTCTCAAAAAAGCTATGAGCTTTCAGCTTTCCCATGAACTGTAGAGAAAAGGAATTGGTGTTCAGGAGAAAGGTTTCTGGTTAACATTCTAGGTAATAGGCAAGATATCTCAATAGTAATAGGGAAAGTGAAAACAGACAATCTCTCCCAAAACTTGAACCTCAACTTTAAAGTAATTGGTTCAAGATTGTATACATACACCCATCACATTCCTACAAAAAGTAAAATGAATCCTTTCTGGAGGAATATAAATTGTCCAAGTCTCTAGAAATTTTTCTCATATAATATCCAGCATACAACTGAAAATTACAAACTATGTAGGAAAACAAGACCAAAAGCCAAGAGAAAAATCTGACAATTGGGGTCTTGCACCATAAATCAAATTATTAGAGTTGCAGACATAGAACTTTAAAATAACCATGATTCAAATCATCCTTAAAGGAGAAAAAATAGATGACAAAATGAACATTTTCACTAGCAAAGTAGAATTTATTTAAGAAAATAAAAATTACTTCTGGGACAGAAATCTACAATAAAAGTTGAGGACTCAAAATGGGTTACAATTAATAACAAAGTAGAGAAAACAGAGGAGATAAAAAATGAACCAATGGATAGTGTTACAAAGAGAGAATTAATAGAAAAAATCCATAGTGGACTTGAGATATATAAACCATGAAGAAAATGTCTAGCACATGTACAGCTGAACTCTCAAGAGAAGGGAAAAGAGAAAACAAGCATATGCAATAGAAGATACTGACCAAAATATCTTTTCGAACTGTCCAAAGTACAGATTCAGGAATCTCTACAAACCCCAAGTGAGATAACTACAAAGAAAACCATACCCAGGCATACAGTAATAAAGCTGCTGACACCAAAGACAAAGAGAATACCTGCAAAGACCCAAATTGATAAGATCAATTGGTCACATTGGAAATTTTTAACATTTCTCTTTCATTAATTGTAAGTTACTCTCAGAGTAACAAAAACAAGCAGGAAACAACAAAAAATTAAAATTTACAGACATAGAATATTTGACCCATTCAATTACTAACTTGATTTAACTGACAGTTATAGAACATTACAAAGAAGAACTACATATTATACATTTCCTCAAATACACATTGTTTACTCAAATTGCCCACCAGGATTTAATGGGAGTTTCAGGGCATTTCAACAGAATGAGTATGTATATGACAGCTTTTCTGAGTCCTGTACAATTAAGCTAGAAAGTAATACCTACAGATTAGTAAATATGCTCTTAAATAACTAAAAATAAAATCAAATGAAAATTAGAATAGTATGAATATTAGAAAACTAATTAGAAAATAATATGAAAGGTCAATATACAACCTATTTAAATGGGTGAGAGCAGTAAAGAATAAGTTAATATATGTATATACACATACATACTAAATAGATAGATATAGATAAATAATTGATCGACAGATACATAGATGTAGATTATTTGAAAAACAATAACCTAAGTTTCCATCTCAAGAAAAAGTACGTAATTTTAAAGAAGGAAGAATAAGATACAAAACCAACTTAATAAAAAGAAACATACAATAAAAAAGTGCTTTCAAAATTATTAATAAAATTGATAAAATACTAAAAATATTGTATAAGAAAAAAGAAGAGGAGTTACACATCATCTTAGGACAATGAAAAGGGAACATCACTTTAGACCCAATAGAAATTTTAAAGATAATAAAAGAGCACTCTGAACAACTTTGTCAATAAAATTTAGATCTTAAAAACATATACATACCGCTTGAACAAGTTTACTTAAAACTAGTGCACAAAATATTTAAAAATCTGAATAGCCTATATTTATTAAGGAAATTTCTTTTTACAATTTCAAAATTCATCCATAAGGAAAACTACAGTTCCAGATTGCTTCATTGGTGAAATATATAAAGATGAAATAATACTAATTTTAAATAAATTCTTTCAGAGAATAGAAAAAGGTTTTAAGGGAAAAAAAAAAGGATATGACAACTATGATGTGAGATTAACTGATACCAAAATATGATAAGAATCTTATGAAAAGGGATAATAAAGGCCAAATTTCCCTCATGAATTTTGACATAGTAATTTTAAGCAAATATTAGCCAATTATATAAAGAAATACATAATCAAAATAATATTTCGTTGTCAAGTGGAATTTATTCCAGAAAAAGAGAATGAGTTAACATTTGAAAACAAATCAGTGTAATTTACAATATTAACAAAGTAAAAGGAAAATTTTCTCAACAGATATGAAATGCTTTTGATAAAATTCAATGCACATTTATGATAAAAATGAAACTTTCAGTAAATTATCAATGGAAAATTTTCATCCAACACACAAAATTTCCCACAAAACAATAATTGTCTAATGGTGAAATATTGAAAGTCCCCTTTAACATTTCCAAAGAAAACAATGAAACAAGGATGGCTACTACCAATACTTCTGTTTGACATTGTAAGGAAGGTCTTAGTCAATGAAATATAATAAGCAAGAAAAGATTTATGTGTGACGTTTGATGATCTGACTAGAAAATTTATATGAAAATTCTAGAATAGCCAAGACAAGCTTTTGGTGAAAGAAAATTGGAAGAATTAATCACCAGATACCTAGAGTTAGTTTAAAGTTAAGTAAGAAAGGATACTGTTAATTCAAGGACATGCAAATAGATCAGCAGAAAAGAAAGCATATCACACAATTTATGATAAAGTTGGCAGTACAGTGTGGTAAAGAAAGGATGGTCTTTTTTGTAATTGATGCTAAGTCAAATGGATACCCTTATATTCATAAAATTTTTCATGATATCAACTACACATTATCACAAAAATCAATTCCAGGTAGATGGTAGACCTAGAATGCAGAAAGTGAAAGTAAATGCGAAAAATAAAAGTTTTTAGAAGAAAATGTTAGCAGCTATCCTCACCATCTTTAGAAAGATAAAGATAAGATTTTTTAACTAAATGGTTCTGAAAAGGAGAGAAAATATTGACAAAATTTTATGTTAAATTTAAGAACTTTTATATATCAAAATCATCCTTAAGAAAGCAAAAAAATCATGTTAGAGTGGGAAAAGAGATTCAGAAGTCAAATCCAAAATATATATATAGAAGTCAACTAGAAAAAATAGAGATAATATAAAATTTACCACTAATAAGTAGGCACTTTATATAAAAGAATAGACAAATAACCAATAAACTTAATGCATCATTAGATTGGAGAATCTAAAAACTTTTAAGTTGGGGAAAGTATGTGGTTCAACTGTACCTCCTGTATCCTCTTTATGGCAATATGAGCTACAATCACTTGGTTGGTTAAGCTCTGACAGACCTACTGGCAGATCTATGAAAGCTCAACAAACACATAACCTGTGTCCAGCAATTCCACACTCACCACCTAATTTTCACATCAATGTGCAACAACATACCTGGGCAGAAATGATTACAGCAGTTCATAGCCCCAAGACCAGAAATAGCCAAAACATTGATCAGTACAAAAAGGATAAAAAAAATCTGTAGTCTATTATGCAATACTGTCAGCTCCTATCCTCGGGGAGGCCCATGATCAGATAAAACACCCGTGGAATAGAGGGAGATTCCATGGAGACTGCAGGGCCGGTCTTCAGAAAGCCAAGCAGATGTCACATTTATGAAAGACGGGGGCAGAAGGAAGATTGGGCAGGGAGGCCCCTCAGAGCATCATGTGGTTCTGAGACTGTTCCAGCAAGTTCTTGGGGAGCCTCATGCAAATGTTTCACACAGCATCTACATTAGCAGAAACACTCAGGCTCCATGGCCATCCGCTCCCACCATGCTCAGTCGCTGACTGAGACACCTACAGAGAATATGTCCTAGGTCTGAATGCTTCAGTGGATCCCAAAGCGGTGGAGCTGGAGCCTGAGGGCTGAGGACACTCCCCAAGGCTGACACTCCCACCTCAGGGCTTCTATAGGATGGAACACCGTAAGACCCACACAAATAAACAAAACACAACATGGACGATCTCACAAAGGTAATACTGAACAAAAGAACCAGGTCCAAAACAAAGCAGTTGTGTGTGTGTGTGTGTGTGTGTGTAAAATCTGTGTATATATGTCCCATATATATGGATTACATATATGACAGCTAAAAAAAAAAAAGCCCCAAAATAATTCAAACTAACCTTTGATCAGGTTACTTGACTGACAAGGGGCATTTGGTGGCTGCTGTAGTTACAAAGGTCTGGCTGACGGTTAGCCATGTGTCACTTTGCAAAGATTCATTTTGCTAAACACCATGGTTTGCATCCTTTTTTTATAGGTATGTTATGTCATACTTCAGAAGCAAACAATCTTAAAGAATTAGTATGACCAGAAAATGGTATTAGCAGGAATAGATGCCATAGAAATTCAAGGAACTAAAACCCAAAAAGGATAATGACTTTATAGAAGGTAGTGAAATAGAAAGGAAGAAAATATATTTATTTTGATAGAGACAACTCAAGTAATTTACCAAAATATTTCTGTAGTTTCTAAGCCTCTATTATTAATGGGGAACAGGTGACATGCTGTCGCTTTATTTATTTTCATAAACAACTTTCTGATGGGTTAATAGCTACTGTGATTTTATTCTACAAAAGCTTTGCAGACCAATATTAGCTTAAAACACCACTTCTCAACTTTTCCCAGGCTGACACAAATGAAAGCTTAAGAAAAACACCATGTTGATGTTTTCTTTAATTGAATTTGCATGCTATTTTGCATAATAATTGAGGTCTGTATTACTTAACTATCTTTATAACATGCTTCCCTATACCAGACATACTATTTCCTCTTTCCCTGGGCTAATCAGAAGGAATAATGGTCTCAAAATGGTAACAAAACAGAAATAATTGGGGAAAATACCTAGTCCATAAGCTATATAGATCTGGGAATTTTTTGGAACTAACTGGACTTGTCTAGATTCATATAACTTAAGTATTTATTGACTTGACAAATAAACATGAGCCCACTGTGTGCTCGGCTCTATTTTAGGTGCTTTTCATTCCTGCATATTTCCATAGGCTAGATATGAATTAGCACAAATGGAACCAGTGAGGAGTAATGTAACAAATCCTAGACTGGGATGCAGCCAAATTGAGATTTGTTCCCACTTCTGGTTCTAATTAGATCTCTGTGACACTGAGCAAGTGACTGGACATTCTGAACTGACATTCTGAGCTGTAAACCAAGAAGGCTGATCTCTAAGCTATGATCTTTAAGATATATTCTAGCTTTTCATCCTGGATTTGGATCTCAATTATCAGCCTTGTGAATCTGAGCAAATAATCATCCTGTATCTAACATCTCTTTTTTTTTTTAGATTTATTTATTTATTTATGCATACAAGAGCTGGGGTACAGGCCAGAGGTGGGGGGGTAAGAGGAGTCACCAGAGAGAGTGGGGAGCAGAACAGGCAGATGGACCAAAATACACTGCTGAGGGGAGCAGCAGGCAAGGCAGGAGAGATCTGCTGCACCCTGTGGGTCCCCTTCCTAGCCAGGGATGGAACTCATGTTGTTGTGCAGTGAATGCTTCACAGTGTGGCGCTCAACCCGCTGCATCACCAGGGAGGCCCCTCTAATGTCTCTCTTTTAACACAATGGGCAGATACTTCTAGTAGTCTTCCAGTTCTTCCTTCTCTACTCTAAATACAAGTTATTCATTTATCTGCCCTTCCTTATGGGTGTCAAGAACAAGTCCTCCCATCCTAACTGTTGCTATGGTAACTAATGGTTTAAAACATGACTATAACGTTGTCCAGGGTTCCAGGGGATGTAACAGAATGGTGGTCAACAAGACAAAGAGGATGTCTTCTGGGACACATAGCACACAATGGTTTCATCTGCTCTGGACTTTGTCATATCTCTTTGTGATGGCTGGAACTGTGGCAATCATTCTGTAGCCCTGAGGGAAACTAACCTGAGATATGGGGGAAGCTGACATTGGGCATAACACAGAGAGCACTGGATCCCAAATCCCTAGGTATTTGACAATATCCCTGAAACGAGAATGGTGCTGTGCTGTGTCTACCATAGCTCATGACTCTATTTTATGTGAGATAATGCTGTTGTTGAAACTAGTGTGATCAATTCTTACTTGCTACCAAAAGGGATCCTGACACAAAGCGTGTTAATATTATTTACAACACAGAAAGGCTAAAGGTTGAATGATAATGTGCTAGATGCAAGGGCTTTCTAAGTACTTTAATATCTTTAGTATTATTAGTATTATTTTATTAGTATTATTAGTATTATTTTAATTTATTTATTATATATAATTGTTCATATAATCATATATAGACATTATACAGGTAGTTTAAATTCACAGTATCTTAACAAACATATTATATAGTATATACAGTCACATAAATATATGTCTTTAGATATACTATTGATAAATGATATGTTTTGATGAATGATATGTTTTAAGATATACATATATATATAGCTTGCATAATTTTAGGTGTAAATAATATAATATAGTTATAAAAATTTAAATAAATATGTTTGGTTTCACTAAAACCAAAACCCCCTCTAATCTATAATTGCTTTAACATCATGCTAAACTAAACCCACTAAGCTCGTGACCTGTCCTTACTGCAGACATAGTGAGCAGTGGTATGGAGTAAAGGCAAAAACCAGGAAGCTGGTGATTCAGAGAGCTGAAGTTTGAAAACATCACCCACCCCAAGGGACAGAACTCCCCTTAGACGCAGACAAGAGCCCCTGCCGGACCCCTCCTACAGGAGGCCCTGTGGTCATTAGACTCTTCAATGTGTATGTGAATACGTGCACATACGTGCAAACACACATACACAAATTCTTTTATTTTTATTGAAAGTAGCATTGGTTTACAAGACAATACAAATCTGAGGAATATAGCTTCCCTTCTCCACAAATGCATCTACCACACCATGCTCTCCAGCAAAACTGTATAGTACCATCCAAAAATCTCCCTCCACCCATTACTCCTTCCACTACCCCTGGGTCACCACCCTTCTGTTGTTAGAATCTAAAAGCTTGTTTGTTTTATTTCTTTGTTTATATTCCATGTATGAGCAAAATCTTAGGTTATTTGTCTTTCTCTTTCTAATTCATTTCATTTAGCATAATTCCCTCAAGATCCCTCCATGTTGTTACAAATGGCAAGATTTCACCTTTTTTAGAGCTGAGTGACCTTCCATTGCACACACACATTCTTTATGTATGTAATTATGTATACATATATATATGTTTGGCAATTAATTGGACTTTCATGGGTGTGGTATAGTGACATACATCTAAAAACATGGAAACCTAGTCCCCTAAATCACACACAGTATTGTAAACTAATATTAACATAACATAAAATAAAATAAAATGCCAACCATTTTATAAAATGTCAAATAATTAATATTGATATCAAAATTGTTAAATAACAAAATTGAGGTACAATCAACAAATCTTAGACTGGAGAGACTAGGACAAACAAGGTGGTTCATTCAACAAAACACAAAGCAAAGAAAAAAAGAGAAAATTAAAAACTAAGAGATACTGAAAAAACATTTCAACAAATCGTGATATGTGATTTGCATACTGTAAAAAAATAACAAAATAACATTTGTGACAACTGGAATATTGAACATTTGCTACCTATTTGTTAATACTAAGGAATCGTTGTTAGAGTTTAGGTGTGATCATGTTAGTATGCTTATGATCATTTATTTGAAGTAAAAAAAGGGGAAAATTTAATCTTTATAGGACCCTGAAAGATACTCAAAATTCCTCAACGATATAAGGAAACCATTGAAAGTATGGTTCATACGGTGTAAAGTATAATTTGATTGGAACAAAAAAAGCTACAATAATAAAACACATCTTTAAAAAGAGTTCTTAGTAAAGAAACAGTAGTATAAATTTTTTTTCAAACACAGTATACCACAAAGAACTTTATACCTCAGCTCTACAGCCATCAAGGTAAAAGTCCCTTGAGTGCATCGTAAAATGGGGGAGTTTTACCAGCAGAGGGTATTTTCTGATAAAACATTTTGCTCTTCCTCTATGGAGAAACCCTACCCAAGAGAGATTATTGAAACTTTGCACGCAAACGTATTTTCATGGCATTTGTAAAACTTCAATTTTGTACAAACAACCACTTTTTTCAATCATTATACTGAATTTCACCTTTTTGAGACATTAATGACATATTTACAGATTAAATTATATGACAGGTAGGATTTACTTCAAAACAACACTGGAGAAAGGGATAAAAAGAGAGATGAATAAATTTGGCCATAAGCTGATCAATCACTGAAGCTAGATAATAACTGTATGGGGGTTCATTCTACTTCTCTGCCCACTTTTGCAGGTTTGAAATTCTCCATAATTTAAAGCATTTTAAAAGAAACAAAATTTAAATAAAATTTTATAATTCAGTTTTACTTCATTTCATTTAGAATCTTAATGTTTATTAATAACTAAATTTTCCTTTTAATCTCAGTAATTTTGAATACTTCAGAGGAAAATTAAATTTTTGACAAGTTAATTTTAATTGCTAAACTTACATTTATTTGAATTTACATTGCTGATGAAAATATTTTAAGTTTTGCAAGTGTGAGTACATATATACATGTTCTTTTTTAATTTCTAAGATTCTTGAGAATGAGCACAAATGAAGACCATGATAAATATGGAAGATATGTAAGGAACTCAGAAAAGAATAAAATGCTGGCAATAAACCCCGTAAGTTTTCCAAAGAAGTGGTTTGCCTAAATTTTTGAAAACTGAAAACAATGAAAGGGAGGAACTTGTGTTAAACATAACATATAAAATTCATGAAGAAGATCTTATATATTTGATGCAATCAAAACAATAAAAATGAGTAAAACCGTTTTCACCAAGGCTTCAGTTTGAATAGATCAGATAAGCCCACAATTTTCACATCACTTACTGCAACAAGACTGCATTATTACACCAGCTGGTGAGAATGTACCAGGTCCTCTGGCCTCTTGTCCTGGCAATGTGCGCGAGTCTTTGGGGAAGGAAGATTCAGAAGTTTCGCAAGGCCACCCCCTTTAAGTGCTGCCTAGTCCTTTGGAAAACCATATTACAACACATAAATAAGTGCAAATTATTGCATTTTTTATTATAGGAGTTCAAAGTAGAAAGAGAAATGTATAGTTCTAATCATTTTAAAACTTGGATAAGGCTCAGGGAGAGGTAGTTTGATGGAAGAAAGAACTTCACTGGCAGGAAGGGAGAAAGAAGTGCTGGACCTCCAAGCCGGTCCTGTGGGGCACAGCAGCCACTGGCCTGGCTGGGGCGCTGGGGACGCTGTCGGCCGGCAGGGCAGCCCCGTCCTGTGGGTGGCTGCATGGGCCGGCCGCCCGCCACCCGCCTGCCACCAGGTGCCTACATTCACACCCACGAGACAGACGACTTTGACCTGCGTGTGTCGCTGCTCAGGAGAGTGGGTCAGGCCCACTGCACGGCCACCCAGGCTCAATGGGCGTGCCTAGGGTGCTCTGGGGATTGTGCATGCAAGCCCCCATGACTGCATGGGCAGGCTGGCTGCATGGCCAGGATGGAGGGCAAAGGCCTTATGTGCCGCAAAAGAGAGTGGTTCGAGCCGCCACAGCAAACCTGGGAACCGGAGGCCACGAGGCTGCGCATGCTGCGCCTGAGGACCAAGTGGACCGGGCAGGTGGCCCCTGTGCCCCACCCCTGCACCGGGTTGGCCTGCTCCAGAGCTGTGCGTGGACCCGCCATCTTCGGAATACCTCGGCCCTGTCCTGTGACCCAGGGGTCTGCTGGGAGCCAAACCTCTGAGGCAGTGGATGCCCTCAAGACGGAAGATGGAGCTTTCAGAACTTTAGCTCCCCACCCTCTTCCTGCACAGCGGCTGTAGGGAGCAAAGGGAGAGTGGAATGACCAGAAAGACTTAAAAGGGCAGCAGCCCAGGGCCGGCTCTCGGGGCGGACTGCCCAGTTCGCCCTCTCTCCCTGCGCTCTGGAGTCTTCCTTGGAGGGGACGTTCAGCCCTCGCTTCCACTCAGATCCCGTCCCACGACCCTCTTCTGATCAGCCGGCTGGGCCCTTGCTCCAGCTGACTGGTCCCAGTTCACCTCTCTGGGGTTGGGGTTGGGGTTGGGGTTAGGGTTAGGGGTTAGGGTTAGGGTTTTAGGGTCACCTGGCCCAGAGGGCTCCCTCTGAGCGCCATTCTCCACACATTATCTGGAGCAGGACTCACTGGCTCTGAACACCTGCTGGCCTAGAAATGTTGATATTGTGTTTTCTCCCCAAGTGTCTGCTTAGAGTCGTGTCTGGCAGCCCTAGGTGCAGGTGAGGACCCACACCTGGGCCGCCCCCTCCCCTCAGGTTTATTCATTTTCAGAAGGTCATTCCAGGCACCCAAGAATCCTTGAAAGTACTAGATGTCAGAAGGAGGTGTCCCAATCGCCTATAGGACTCTGATTCACGGAGACAGGCCTCCATCAATTTTACACCATGAGTGCAATTTTAAGCTGGATTAGTCTGGCCCAGCTAAGTACCTTGCTCAGGACTGAAATATTATAGCTGCAGCATGGCTAGCAAGGAAATAAAATGGAAGCCTATAAACCCCAGAGTGGATAGCAGGGAGGCAAATGCAGACAACTAAGTGTAGTTTTATTTGGTACATACTGTAAAGGTGACTTAGGGAGACCCAGGGGCCGGGGTTCTGTGTGCCTGTGTGCGGGCCCTTGGCGATCATTAACTTTTGAGACCAAAAAAAAATGGTGCATGGCCCTGCAAGTAGAAATGATTAAGGTATTTCTTGTAGCTATTTCTGTACGTCATAAAAACAGCGGAAATTTTTTTTTTTTTTTAGAACAGCCTGATATTCTTTATCCCAGTCCTCCCTCAAGGGAATTAAAGAACTGAGACCTGTGGGAATTTATTGGTCTGACGGGATAAAAACGCTAACCCAAAAGGAGGACACACATTCCCAGTGAGGCTCATCTGAGTTTCTATCTAAATGCAAAGCCTGGTCTTATTTTTTGAAACCAGCTTTCTGGTGGACTGTGTAAGAGTTAAGGGATTATAAGAATAAGTCATTGATCTCCCTTTCTAAGGCTAACAAAGAATTTCTTATTACTGGAACCAGACGTTGCCTTTAAACCCACAGATTTTTAAAGGGGAGGGTGGTGGGACTGGGGGATGGGAAATTGTTTTGTTTGCTCTATGATAATTTGAAAGTGACATGACATTTCTTGGGAAGAAAAGAAGAGAAAACATTAAATCTTATAAGAGCTCTTTCCCATGTTCTCCTTGAAAAAGGCAAATTAGAAATTACCTTGGATAGCATGTGCAAAATGGAATGACCCAAAGCTTTTTGAAGGGTGGCCTGTCTTATAAAAGCAAGAAGCATGATTTACTGTGTGCTTAGATAAAAATATGGTCTTCAGTCAGAACAATTTCAGGTGAAAGATGAGGTGCTATCGATGAGATAGTTCCATTGCTATATTGATGAAGCCATACTGAATAAATATTTTACAGCCTTCTTGACAAAAGATTTTGATTAAAGGAATTACAGGTAACCTGCCACTAACAGAGACGGAGCACCACACTCACATAAAGCAAGTGAGTTTTGAAACAAACAAATCAAACTTGCACATCTCCATGAGCATTGTGGTCCCTCAAAGGGATTACCTCGGGCAGCTATGAGCTTAAATAAGGCTGCAGCAATTTCTTAAAAGAGTTTCGACTCCTCTGTTCGAGCCTTCAGGGACCACAGTCTACCCTCTTGACTATCTTCAAAAATGAGAAAACTTCAACACATGAAAATAGATCTTTATTTTGAAAAATAATCAAAGGTCCATTGGAAGCGAGTCTGGAGACTGAGGTGATTAAGCTGAGTAATACTGTTTTTATTTAAAAGTAAGTTGCCCATTGAATATAAAGGGATGATTGCTAAGCGCCTTTGAAACTGGATCTGGAGACAATTTCCAAGAAGATTTACAAAAACGATCTGTTGAAATAAGTGTAATGACTCCCGACAACGATGAAGGAAAACAAAAAGATCAATATTAACATTTTGTAGACTTATCACAGACTTGAACATTCTAATTTCATACAACCACTCTGAAATGGCAAAATGTATCAAAATATAAATTATATAAGCCCTCTATTCTAACAATTTTTCTTCAAAGACACTTTCTTGGAGAAGTAAACAAAAAATATCTATGTAAAACAATTCAGTACTGAACTGGTAAAAAATGAAAACCAGATTAATTGTCATCAGTTAAGGATTAAATAAAATATAACAGTCACAGCGAAAGCATGAAGCTGCTTTAAAGGATGATTAAGAGCTAAGAGACCGTGCTGGATTTAGAGCATGTATCACCTGCAATCAAACACTCAGTGGAGAAGGATTCTCAAACTGAGTTTGGTTTCACCATGAGAAAGCTGTTACTCACAGTTCATGAATCTCACAATAGTAGAATGAAGGAAAAGTAGAGGTTGCTCAGAATATTAAAAATAGGGATCTATGCTATGATCCAGTGATTCCACTTCTAGGAATCTACCCAAAGGACACAAAAACACTAGTTTGAAAGGAAACCTGCACTCCTATCTTTATTGCAGCACCATTTACATTAGCCAAGATATGGAAACAACCTAAATGCCCCAATATAGATGAATGGATCAAAAGTCATGGTGTATTTACACCATGGAATATTACTCAGCAGTCAAAAAGACAAATTCATGCCATTTGTGGCACCATGGATGGAGCGAGATGGGATAGTGTTAACCAAAATAGGTCAGAAGGAAAAAGATAAATATCAGATGGTTTCACTTATAGGCAGAATACAGAGAAAACAAACAATAGGTCAAGAAAAAGACAAAACTAACAATCTGACCATAGATCTAAGTCATACATCAAGGGAGGAGGTCAAAACAAGGGGGAAGAGCACAAGGGTCTATGGTGATGAATTACAGAGGCTGTGGTGGTGGGAGAACTACAGGGACTACACCCAGTGGAGAAATCATTTACTGTGCAAAATGAGCAACAATGTAAGAAAATTAAATTAAATTTTAAAATAATAAAGGAAATGCCAGTACAATACTCAAGTTCCTTCCCTCCTTTATACAACTATCAGTCAAGGTCAAGACAGATAGAAGGTCAAGTTCAGCAAAGGGAATTTAATGGAGAGACCTAGTAGAGAAGTGTTGGAAAAGCTGAGAGAAGAAATAGAGAAAGTGGAACAACCCAAAGATTTACAAATCACAGGAAACCACAAAAAAAAAAAACACACACACAGGAAACCGTTGCCACCCACTGGGCTAAAGGACAGTTGGAGAGATGTTCCCCAAGCAGTCACCCAAAAAGCACTGTGCCAAAGGCCAGCAGATAAGAACCAGAAGCCCAGAAGAGATGGAGCGTCCACCAGAGGGGCCACACGTGATGCTGCAGTCACACTGTCTCACGTGCAGAAGAACCTGGGGTCACTTGATCTAAGGCTGTGTTTCCATCTTGAAATTCTTAATTATTTT
Source organism: Galemys pyrenaicus (assembly GCA_019455555.1). NCBI lineage: Eukaryota > Metazoa > Chordata > Mammalia > Eulipotyphla > Talpidae > Galemys > Galemys pyrenaicus. Next base: position 17,651,431 of record JAGFMF010011501.1, read on the forward strand.
TGAACAAGAGGCCTGCATTTCCATTTTACCCTGGGCCCCAGAAATTACATAGACTGATCTTCCAGATTCCACTTCAAACAGGAAGAGATGAAGCTAAACAGCCAGACTGTTAGCTGGGTGCCCAGCTAAACATTCTCCCACTGCTCCTACCTGGCCTACCTGCTGTGGAAGTTCTGGGGAAGGGAGTGTGAATTCACAAGGATGGATCCCAAGGGGCAAGGGGTGTGGAGGAATGTCAAGGAGAAGATCTTACAGCAAACAGGGGAGCAGCTGGCATGGTCAGAGTAAGTATAAATGTGTGATCATAGACAGATGTTCAAATATAGTAAGGAATTAAAATGTTATAGAACGTGAAACAGTGTATAATCCTGTTGGTCTAAATGTGCAAATATTTGCATTAATTTTTGACAGTCAGAAGGTATATACACAAAGTATTGAAAATATAATTCTGGACACACATAAATCAAGGTGTTTAAAATATCGGTAGTAAGTGAGTATGAGTATGGCTATTTTCTGTGCTTTTTGTTTAACTATTTCTGATGCTTTGTAGCTATGATGGTGAATTTATATATCCCTATATATAATTTGTGTCTACCTATGTATGCATTCATGCCTATATATAACTTATTCATGTATGATATGATACATAAATCTGGTAGGGAGGAAGAACAGGATGAGAATGAGCAAACAGACCTGGGCCATGGATGATTTAAAGCACAGTTTCACTAAAACAATGAAGTTTGACTTCTAGTTGGTGATGAGAAGGTGTAAGCAGCAAATGAAGGTAATTACCTCCAAAACAGCCCAGGGAGCAAAGAAAGGGGCATGGTGGCGGGAGAGAGGGGCATGGGAGAGGGGCACAAGACTGATGTCTCTCAATTCTCAGAGCCCACATCCTGCTGACAGTGGGCTGGAGAATTTAGACCCCCTTCCTAACATTTCCATTCTCTTCTGAAAGGCCCGCTGGTCACAGTACTTGTTCAGAAAGAACTGGAAACTGTTGCATCTGGACCAGCCTTTCTGCTTCTGTCCTCCTTGCCCTCTCTACCTGTTCACTGTCAGAATCAAGGACCCTTGCACATATTCTGATCTCCCTGTGGGTGATGCATACCTGGCGGGGAAAATAGAGTGTAACTGCAGTATTATTCAATACTTAATTAGTACCATAAAAAGGAGATGATTTATCTATCATTGATTTTTAAAAAGAAAAATGTTTTATTTTTCTGCTGGATAAATGACTATGTTAAAAGTTAATTTAGATTTAAGGACACTCGTTTAAGGAATTATTTCTCAAAATGCTGAATTTGAAGTGAGCTCCTCTTAGCTTTTAAGTTGATAAAATTTGTCTACAGATAACTGACAATGCCATGTCTTAGAATGCTTCAAAACCCACTTGGGGAATGTTGCCTTGAGAGGAAGAAAAAAATGTTCTGTACTAAATATTAAAGTCATCCTAAAACAAGTGGATTATATTGAGAGTTTTCATCTCTTAGCAAAGAATTGAGAACCTAGGAGAACTTATAAAAGTTCTCTATGTATTGCGTTATCCAATGAAAACTTCTAAAATTCAGAACGAAATTCTTCAGAACTAGGACCAGACTGTGTACAGCTGCCTCAGTTAATTTTATGTTGTCGATTCCAGATACAGTCCTAATCTATGTTTACTCGCTCTTCTCATACAGAATCATTAGCCCTGCTCTCCTCCTTTTTGTTAATGCACACATAAGTCCCACCGGATTTAACCCAGCTCTTTCCTTAATGGTGATGCATTGCATATAAACCTGCCTTCCTCTCAGCAGCTCTGTTTACCCATCCTTCTCACCTACCCACAGTCTGGTCAGTGACAAAATCTGGGTGACAAAGGACTGTATGAGCAACACTGTCCTCAAAAGATGGTAGTGAAATTTACATTATGACCCTGATTGGGGTTGGGAAAGAAAAGTTCTTGAAAAGGTGTCTGATTATTGTCTTTTGTCAGAGGTTAAATGGATAATTAATTTGCAGCTCTGCCTTTCCACAGCCATCTTACACCTGTCTGATTGAATTAATTATAAATCACCCAAAAATGAACAATTTCCTTATTTGGGCATTGCTGAAGAAGATCTTTAAAAATGTCTGTTTTAATGATTTCAAAATAATGAGTATTAGGGTCTTATTTCCATCATTACCAGCTCCAACTTCAGTTTGGTCCATGAAGCCCTGAGTGACTCCTGGAGCTACCAAGTATTTGAGAGACAAATATAACACAGACTCTCTAACAACTCACCTGACGGTCCTATAAGGCAGAAGAAAAGGATGCCAAGAAGACTCAGCATAAGAAGGTACAAGGAGAATAAGATATCTAGAGAAGGCTTTATATGAGGGTCTTTAGAGTCTTGAACTTGTCTTTGAAATATGAGTTTGACATCAGCCGATAGAAATGACAAGAGAAAGGTAACTGATGTGTAAAGGTAAGTAATAGGTAGAGAGAGGGGCAAAGAAGCTAAGGTTCTAGAAGACTTGAAATAATATCCATCGTGTTCTGAATTCAACTCTTTAGGCGGAGAAGTACAGAGTATTCTTAAGCATGGAAATTTGGCTTAAGGTAGCTGAGTTGGAGGAAGAAATCTCTAAGAGCGGGGTTGGAATGAAATGTGGTGGGTCAGAAGAACTAGTGTGGCGCACTCCACTGACATAGGTGAGAGAAGGGTTGGCCTGGACTGAGGCATCAGAAACAGGAAGGGAGACACAAGAATAGACAAGAGTGGGAGGGAAGCAGCTTCTTGGGAGATGGAGATCAATTAAGGTGACACAGAGAAAGGAGGAGAAAGTGAAGATGATGCTAAGATTGTGGCGATGACTTTGTTTTTGTAAGTGGTATGCACTGAACCAGCAGGGACTGAATGAGAGAAGGTAAGAGGAGGAGGGATTTTGAATAGAAGAAGGCACAGAGTTAAAAAAAATGAGGTCAAGTATTAATAACGAAAACACAAATGGAAGTTACCAGTGGGGTTGGTTATAGGTAGGGGTTGGCCATGGTAGCTCTGGAGAGAGGATGGGATATGGACATAGATTTTGCAATCACTGGCACAAGGAGATTACTTAATACAAAAATAAAGTAAACCTGCAAAATGTTTCATCATTTAATCACAGACAAAAACACCTACCTCTAGAGAATGAGAGAAAAAAGAAGAGCATGAGGGGGAGTCACGAGAAAGAAATAAAACCAGGAAAATGTCGAAGTCAAAGGAAGGTTGTTGTTTGATTCGCCCGTGTGGATGGGCTTGAGGGGGTGAGTGGGAAGTGGGAAAGCAGAGGCCACTCATACAAAACTTTGGTTTTTAGAAGCTTACCAATGAAGCCTTTTTAGAAGCTTAGCAATGAAAGAGAAAGATGAGCAGTAGCTGGAAGGAAGGTGAGGTTTCAGGGGAAGTATTTTGGGAATAGGAGAATCCCATAAAGGTCTCACTGAAGGTATAAGAGAGAAATAAGGAGCCCAAGTACACTCCAGCCAGGTGCTGCCACAGAGCCAGCGGACTTAGTGACTCCACACACAAGGGCGCTTAGCGAGCCCAGGAAACAAAGGATTTCAGCCAATCTAAATGTCTGCAGCAGAGACGCAGAAGAGAAACTTTGCAAAACTCTGAAACAAAACACTAGAAGGCTGAACAAGGTGTTAAACCAAATGGATGGAAAAGGATCAAACCAAGTCTGCCCATGAAGGATCTTGCTTGGAAGAGAAGAAAAATAAAGTCAGCCTCTGGGAAGAAGTCATTAGCTACAATAGTTGGGAGGAGAGCCAGTCAGACTTACAGAGGTTGTGCTGGCCCTGAGGGGGTGTGTGGTAGGAAATCAGATGAATAACAGGGTTTCTGAGCAGCGCTGAGGGCGAGACTGAGATTAGAGAACATTGATTTGTGGTGCGTCCATTTATATATAAAAATTATACCATGTACAAGAGTATCGGCTAGCTAGCCAAGAGCTAATGCACACATATAATATTTTATCTCCAGTAATGGTACTTAAATTTTTTTAGTAAACTCCAACAGTCAAACCCAATTTTAACGTGACCTCCCTCCTGATACGGGAGCATTGACTGAAGGCAGCTTGGTCGCCTTTTTGACTCGCTCAGCATTTCTTGTTCATTTAAAAAAAAAAAAAAAGTTGATTTGTTTTGCTGGTGGTTCTGAAATCACCCTGCTCATTAAGTTGTATTTAGGAGAAAAAGGAGAAGAAAAGGATTTCTATCTTGAAGACGTTTCTGTTTCTGGCAAGGAAAATCATGTTTTAGAGCTCTGTTCTCGGACAGCAGAAAGTGGCCAGGGCTGTCTCAAAGTGGGGCGCACTGAACTAGCGGGGCCCGGCTGGCTCCGAGCACGGCAAGCACCTTCATTTGTCCTGGTTCTGTGACACTTGTCAGACACCTACCTACCTCTGAGCTCTCTGCCCTCCTGTCTGATTTGGCCACAATCGCTTTGAACAGCAAGGCAAAGGAGCAGATGGCGTTTTTGAAGAGCATTTGCCCTAGGGGGGGAAAAGGTTACAAAAAATGAATTCTGCTCTCACCTAAGTTAATTGAATAGGAAGCTCGTGACCTACTGTACTTAAGACAAATGAGATGTGGGCAGGGACTGTTATTTAGAAAGAGGACCTTTTCATGAATACTTTTCATTTCCATAACTCTTTGTAGAGTAGCAAGCATTTACATCATCCTTCACTGCAGACCCCAAACAACAAGCCCTTCTCTGCTGATTACCTATTCAAGAAGGACCCCTGGTTACCAGCACCAAAATGGTTGGAGTCTCGACCCATGACAGGAAACTCTAAAGTCACGGGCAGCAACAGTAAGGCAGCTGCCTCTGATGCCTGTCCCCAGAAGCTTGTGATTTTCAGCTCTGCATTTTCAGTCTTCATAATGGCAGCAGCCGCAATTTGTATTACTGAGCCCCAGCTCCTATCTCACTGCTCATTTCTCATTCAGCAGATTCTCCTAGCATTTAGTGTGAGGAGACGCTGCTCTGGTTTTCATGTCAGACCACAAAGCCACACACGTTAAGTCACAAAACCTCGCAGACACAGCCAAAGACAGAGCCCAGACCTCATAGCTCACTGGACCCAGAATACAAAGTGGAGAAAACAGTGTTCTTCTCTTCTCTTTATTCTACCCCCAGGCATCTGCTTTATGGGACTCAACTTCTGAATAATAATTATTATTATCATATATTTTATTGTCTTTAGTATCAGAATCAGCAGTGCCCAGCACAAAGCACAGTATTTAGTGCCGTGGAGGGAATGTCTCATTTAATTCTCACACCACTTGTGATTTTTGGTAGTAGCCTACCAATGTATTTCAAATGTATTGTAAGACCATGTCCACAAAACCTAGCACCATGTGATCATTCATGCCCTACGTCCCAGTAAGCTGGTGTGTAAAACAATGAGGTGATATTGGATTTCAGCCAAGCGCTATTGAGGAATGTCTTACGAAGTATCTAACAAGACACATGCATCAATCATTTTAGCTTATTCTGGTCTTCAGGACACAGCCTTGCTTCTCTCTTGCCTTATTCTCGCAGGATGCCAACCAATATTGCAAATGGAGCAGCCAATCCCAGACCTCTCTCTTGTCACTTCATAGCAACAGGAGAAAGGAGAACATCATCTGTTTTGAATTATTCATGAGTAATTCATTTGCCATTTTGAATGATAGTTTTTTAATCATGCCATACACAGAAAAATGACCAAGACATTAAAAGTGGTAAGAGACTTTAAAATCTACAGATGTATATTTAACCCATCACAGTTCCAGTAGTTAAGTCTTCTATTAGCTGCACTCTGGAAGCAAAATTCTGGACCAGTTGGCAACCGAGCCATGATAACTGTGGCTGAAGAGGGGAGCATACCCCCTAACTGAAACCTCGTCGTTACTGATATTAATGTATTCCAGATATTATTTTTAAAAAGATGCTTGGTAAAGTGACAAGCACTTGTGATTTTTGCTTTGACAACTCTATAAAAGGGAAATCCATTTCATTAGAAAGCGAGGGAGTAGATCAGGTGCTAAGATTAGAACTGAATTCCATGGCAGTTAGGTAGAAGAAAACCCATTCTAGAGACTCCTTCTCCTTAAAAGAATTTCCAGTGGCCAAGTGGATACTATTGCTCTTATCCTAATGTTATGGCTCAATTAATTTATTTATTTTTAGTTGGGTATTATTTGAATACCCTCATCAGGAATTGCCACCGTAATGCACCCACCACCAAATCACCCTGTCTGTTTTATCTCACTCAAGTGCCCACTCTTTTAACCAGTGCTTTATATTGCCTGCTTCATATGGACCCTCCATGAAAGTGTCCTTCAATGACTTGTGTTAATTGTGTTGTGTTTTCACCCCAGTGGTGTCCAAACCAGGATAGCTCTGCAGGACGGAATTGTTGCCAACAGGCCACGTTGTCCGAATTCTGTCCTACGCTATTTGTATAACACACGCATTCAGTCTCCTATCCCAGGTTTCCACACTAGAACCCAAAGATAACAGAGTCCTTACCAGATTGTTGCTTCAAAGATCTTCCTTTAAAAAGTACTCAGTAAATTGTATATTTCTGCACAAATATTAAGTGCTCCTTATTATCAAAATTTTCCCTCAAATGTCAGTATCGTCCTCTCTTGTGGTTCTTTTTATTTTTTAAACAAGAGCTGTGTTATTGTTTGTTTTTTTAAAGATTTATTTATTTATGCATACAAGAACTGGGGTACAGGCCAGAGTTGCAGGGGGTGAGATGACTCACCAGAGACAGAATGGGGAATAGAACAGGCAAATTGACTGAAATACACTGCAGAAGGGAGCAACAGGCAAGACAGGAGAGGCCTGCTGCACCATGTGGGTCAGCTTCCTGGCCAGGGATTGAGCTTGTGCTGCAGTTGCTGTGGACAGCTTTGTAGGGCTGCACATTAACCCCTAGCACCACCTGGGAGGCCCTCCTGTGGTTCCTTTTCAAATGGACATGTCATCCTGGAAAGGAAGTGTCACAGTGTCTCAGCAATTCATGGTTTAGATTGTCCTGTTATGAGATGATATAGCCAGCGTAATATATAAGGCAAACTGAACTAAGAACTAGAAGACAAGGGTTTTGATCAAGCTCTACCTCTCAAAACTCAGCTTCAGTTTACTCATCTATCAAACAGAAAAGGTATCACTCTGTTTCATGAGGTCAAATGAGATTTTTTTAAAACACAACTGTTTTATAAACTTGGACACTACCTAAATGCAAATTACTGTTATCAATCCCCTTATGGTATTAGAATCTCTGTTTTCTGGTACAAAAATAGCATTAGCAGTTTGCTTATGATCATTCTCATTAGCATCTGAGTGAAAGAAGCAACTTGTTTTCCATTAACAAGTCCATTTATTTTTGTCTCTGGTAGTGACAAATGAAAGTTATAAAGTAAATCATCTGTGTGTTTGTTGGCCTGCAAAAGGGTCATGTAATGAAGATAACTGAAAACCATAGAAATGGGAGGTCAATTTCCCACTCATGACTGCAAAAAAAAAAAAGTTGTCCTATAAAGAATACAGAGAAAGCAAATGAATAACCACTTTCTTACATTTTAACTCCGCCTCATATCTTAGCCTACCAGTGTTAAATCACACTCGAACATGCTTGATTAAAAAACAAAAACAGGAAAGAAGCAAAAACCCCATTGTGGACACAGCTATGAGAAATTACCTCCTCTGTTCAAGGTCATGTTGACAGTCTGTCATGAGAAGTCGGGGCTAGAACTCCCTCATCTCCAGAACTCTATCTAGTATTTCTCATCACAGCTCATTACCCCTGAGCCAGTGCACAACCAATTTAGGTGCTGATTATGGTAGTTTATTTCTTGAAAGATAGTGGAAACCATATGTTACAAAGTTCTTTTCTGGTAAAGAAAGTCACTTATTCTAGTCATGAAGCAGGATTTTTTTTTTCTTTTGGCCTAGAACTATACAGAATATAAGTCTATTTTGCTTCAGATGCTTTTCTTTTTTTATTATCAAGACTCCCCCATCAAAAGCAAATGCTGGGAGGGGGTTGAGAATCAAACTTATTTATACAATAGACACTTATCCAAGGAAATGGGTTGCAGAGAAATTAGCATGTCTTGAATGATGGTATTCCTGAAATGTCAATCAGTCATTATAGCATTTGCTTCTCTCATGGTATTCTCAAAATGGATTATTGTCCCTGAATTTTTAATAACAATTTAGCGGTTCAAAATACTGGCAGTGATGTATGACGACAGCTTTAAAAAAGTGCTCTGGCTTTCTATATTGCATAAACAGAACACAATTGTATCTCTCCAGCCAGTGTCAGAATCATTCTGAATGAAGATAATGTTGAAGCCATCTGCCAAGAGAAGGTCAAAAACATATAGAGAAAATAAATCATGACAAACATGGAATTGGCTAAAGGTTAAGGATCTAAAGGACAAACACATATTTGAAAGTACAAATCACCCTCATAGATTAATAATTTAAGCAACCTCCTCTAGATGCCTGAATAGGTAACTCAATAGCTCTATATATTTCCAGAAATATTGCAATGTTGAATGGAGGTGCAAATGGAAAATGGAACTGGTAACTATATTAAAAACTTTCACTCCATTATATCTTTCCTTATTTTGTATGTTGCCTAAAAAACTAGCTATTCAGCCTGCTTTGTTTGGTTTGGTTTGGTTTTTTGCTTTAGAGAAATCAAATAAATGAGTTTTTTACAGAAATGTCTCCTAGGAACATTCTGGAAATTGTTGGATAGCTTTATCAGAGCCTTGTGGAGAGTGGGCAGAACAGGAAGAGCTAACACGTATGTAGTGGAGTCAGACAAGAGTGCCTGACGCAATGTGAGAATCCCGAAACTCAAAGAGCTACTGCTCTGCTTATGCTCTCAGCACCCACTCAACATGTCTCAGCAGCTTGCATTCATGGGTTCATGCTAAGCAGGAACCATGAGGACGAAAGCTCCACTTACACCTTCTTAGATGAAAGGAGACCTCAGCACTGTATTCACAGTCAGTTTTTGTGTGGGTGCAGATGAACTGCGTGTTAAGACAAAAGCGAAAGCCAAGTGTCGCTCCCATTGCTTTTCCTAATCATAAACAACCTGGGATGATAATAAACACTGAGATCCAACTTATTACACTGTACACTCATGGAAGACAAGCTACTTTCTCTGATCTGTTCATCACCCCCAGAACATCTCATTGCTTTGCATGCAAGTTGCGTTCAGCACACATTATCTGACCGTAGATAGTAAGATGTATGAAAGCGGGAACTGTCTTGTTCTTTGTAGAACCCTTTGTCAATAGGGTCCCAGGCATGGAGTAGGCACTCTGTAAATACTTATTGAGTGAATTGATGAAAGAGTGCCAAATAGATGCTTAGGTCACCTTCTATCAATCATCCCCCCAAAATTCCTCACTCTGAGTTCAGCAGAATCACTAAATAGAAACTGTTGCCCAAGGTCAGGCCCCAGAGAGCCACGCTACTGGATTTCACCACCACACACGTAGTTTCTCTATCACAGGGGAAGAAAGTCTCTCATTCCTGCAGTGCATCCAGTTTTTGTCCATGTGTTCATTTTAAACTTGATGTCAAAGCTAACGCTTACCTACTTTAAATAAATAAAAGACAAAGGTATTTAACATAAACAAAAAGTGGTCTCCTCATCCACACCCCTATCTTATTCTCTGCTATGTCTAGATGAACAAAATGAGAAAATAAGATTCCATCTGAGTATAATTCAACTATAACTTGCCTACAAATTTGCCAACATCAGTCATTTTGGGAGCTGGCGATGAGGGGAGGTAAGAGGCATTCCAAGTTTTCCTTCATTTAAAACAGATAGTGAGTGTCCTATGAGACAATCCAAAGATCATACCTGTCAATTCTCCAACCGAAGATTTTATGAATTTTCATCTAAGATAAAGCTCAATCAAAGTATGTTAATTACTCATAGTAGCACAGTCACCCCGAGGACCCACTAGGGTCCAAATGGCACAGGGGTGGCTGAAGGATCTCTCCCCTCCAGAACCGTTAATTCCTGGCCTTCAGATTGGTTCATCAAGTTCCACAGATGGCGCTCTCTCTCTCACAGATGGGGAGGATCAGCATGGTCTCGTCAGCAACCTGCTCCAAATGAGGCACAAACTAAGGGTTTCTGCCTCACTCATGTCATCACCTCCCAGGCCCCATGGCCCTGTGTTGTTCCTTGAGAACAAGAGAATCTGTAGAGAGAAAGAGCAGCATCCCCTTGCTCTGGGGTGACCGGTGACTTTTGTTTTTGCCCCTGAAACTGTCAGAAGTCATGGTCATACCTAGAAAAGTTCATCTCAACAGAGAGCAAAGTCTGGAGGTCTTGCCAGATTTTCATCCAGGCCTCAGCTTCTGAATGTGGCTCAGATGGCTGTCTGCCTGGCCCCCCGATGACGTAGAAAAGCTTCTCTCCTCCCCTTCTGTTTACTGGGTTCAGTTAACAGGTGCCAAAAAATAATGACTTTTCTAATGGTCACCTCGGGTTTCTCTGAATTTTGTTTATGAATTTGAAACTCAACAATCTCTGTTGCTTTTTAAGAGGTGTGTGTGCGTGTGTGTGTGTGTGTGTGTGTGTCCATCATTACCAGTGACTTAAGGCCATGACCCTTATATGTTTGCATAATGCTGATCACACAGACTATTAACTGGGTGCCCACGATCAATCAAATTCTAAAATACGTGAATTCTCTTCTAGTCAGCAATACTTTCTTCTTAAGATCTCAGGCTATGACAGACACAGTGTCTGGAGATGATAAACTGTATGTGGGTCTGTCTCTAGAATATCACTGTTTCAGGCTCTGCTAACAGTGCTTGCCAAGTGAGATGGGGTAGGGTAGAGAATGGAAACAAGTTGACCATTATCCTAATAGATTAAGAAAATATAATCCCATTTGGATCATTTCCTGGGACTCCATCCAAACCATGAGATAGCTTTGCTAATCATTAAAATGTACAGGGAGAGGGTGGGCTTTTTTTTTTTTCATAAGTATATTGCATTTCTAAAGGGCACTGTATTCATTTCTTTATGAGTGTAATCTAATCAGAAAAATAATTGATTCAAAGAATGATTGTTCTATAAACAAACTTGCTATTGTTTTAGACGGGAGTAGCAACCTTTATCCCATTTCAGATTTTTAGTTTAGACAGTTACACTAATGAATAATTATTTTTAGGAAATATCTTTAAATACTTTCAATTACTTCTTTACTACTTCAGCAAACTTTGATCACCTTATAGTTAGGGTCAGGCTCATAAAGACAAGGGCAACCAAGAATAACTAAGGTCTGGAATAACCAGGAATGCAACTTAAAGTCAAATGAACACTTTATACATGCACTGGGTCAATAGAAGATAAACTGATTATCCATTAACATGACATCAGTGTATTAATGTGCCCATTAAACAATAATAATATGGAAGAGATTCACCAGGATGCCCTTTGGGTTGCTACATTATTTTCATTTTTTTATGTGCCAACTAGTCCTAAGGTCAACAACAAATGGATTTATTAGTTATGAAACCAGTGTGATGAGGACATGGCTACAATTACAAATCATCATCAGAAAATCCATGCTTTTCAGAAAAAAAAAAAAACAGTTCTTAAATACATTTTGGCTGATGTTTAACTTTCTAGTTTTGTCTTCATCTCCATGAGGATTAGTTAATGCGGTAACAATCAATCTCAGCCTGCTAGTTTTCCTGTGCCAAAACCTGGGCTAATCACTAGATGATATTGTTTAACTGGGATCATGTATTCATTATCCCAAATAAATGGTTATTAATTTAAAATGTATCAGAAGGACTATTGTATATAACTTTCAGGAAAAGCTTTCTTGTGCTTAAATGTATTAGTTTGATTTTTCAAGAGCGTTTCTAGACAGAAAAATGGAGCAAATTTACCAAAAGGTACTATGTACCCAGAATTGTGTTATCTAAATTGTTTTACGTAGCATCTAAACAACCCATGAACTAAATAAATATCAGTCCTCTATTATAGTGGACAGAACAGTGAGGCTTTGAATATTTAAGAAAACATGTCCAGTCATGTAGCTCATACGTGGTGGACAGCATAGAGCCATCAGCTGCTAATACTCTGAGAGGCTGTGCAATGAAGTGAGAGTCCTTGAAACAGCCCCTGATCAACAAAACACCTTTCCTCGTGCAGGAAAAATGGCAGGTAAAGCTGGCTTCCTGCACTCTGGCCAGTAAACTTATCTACAAACTCCTTGAGAGTGTGGTCTGGATTTCTTGATCTCCTCCCAGTTTTCCACCATAGGCACTCAATTGACATCTGTACATAGATATTAGTCAGACATCTTCTCATTAAGGACTGACATTCAACATAAAATAAGTTATGCACAAAAAGGAACTGGAAACCACTGGGTGGTTCTGGTTGCAAGTCCATGTGGAACTAAGCCCTCCAGTGATGCAATCTCCCTGGTGATTTCTAGGACAGTAGTTTCTATGTGACATGATGGCTTCCAGCAGTGCAAGTTCATGGTCCTGTAGTGGGGTGGTCTCAGCACAGTGGATCCCCTCTGTGAGCTCCGACTGAGAGGTCTCAACAGGGCTCTGATTTCCCTGACATGAGTGACCTACCTCTCCCTGTATTGATCTCTATGCCAAGAAAAAGTATTAATTATTTCCACTTCTGGAGTTAGATTTCCTTAAGAATCAATTGTCATAAATTCAGAATAATTCCCCAATGGGAGGGAGATAAAACTGGTTAATGATATCTACTAGTGCCCTGCTTTGAACTTAAGAACTAAAATAAGCTTTAAGCAGATTTATTCCAGCTCTCCAACAAGACACTGAACATGTCTCATTTGATACACAGATATGATGCCTGAGATCAGGAGAGCGAACAGGAGTTTCCTATAGTCACTCAATCTGATAGGGTCCAAGCAACACATCAGGTTACGCTAGAATACCTCTGATTTTATTGGCCTATTAGGAGACTGTCACAATCTTTACATAAGCCAACAACATCTGCCACGTTGTGGAATTTCTTTTCTGTGTTTGCTGCCAAATGAGAAACCTCTCAAGGAGAAGAAAATTGTTAAATAAAAATAAATGCTAAGATGTCTTCCCAGAATCATTCTTCTCAAATCAAATTCAATCTCATAGTAGGAAGGCTATAATAAAAATGAAAACAATAGCAAGGGGTATGACTATATAGAAATTGGAACCTCAGCTTTGCTGATAGGTGTATAAAAGGATACAGTTGCTTGTACATGAATGTTCTCAGTAGCACTAATTCAGAAGAGTTGAAAGCAGAAACAATACAATGTCTACCAACCAACAAATGGATAAACAAATTGTGGTTATATCCGTTTAAGGGAATATTACCATTCAGCCATAAAAAGGAACGAAATTCTAATCTATGCTACAACATGAACAAACCTTGAAAATATTATACTGCCTTCAAGAAGTAAAACACAAAGGTCACATGTTATATAATTATAGTTACATTAACTGTCCAAAATAGGCAAATCCATAGAAAGGGAATGTAGATTTTTGGTTGCTGAAGGTTTGGGGAAGTCAGGTATTTGGTTGTATAGGGTTTCTTTTGGGGATGCTAATATGATCTGGAATTAGATAATGGTGATGGTTACACAAATTTGTGAATATAGCAAAACCCATTGAATTGTACAATCCATGCACACACACACACACACATACATACATCTCCATTTGAAGCATATTATTAAGGGTCTACTTTGTATTGAGTCTTTTCTTACCCAATAAGAATATAGACACAAACAGAACAGCTATCCTGTCCTCATGAGCCATCTTAAAGGTGTGCCTTTTTTTTAACCAATGAGTATACCAAAAACAAAGTGGTTGATTGCTTAAAAGATATTTACAAGAAATCTCTATAGAAACAGACCAAGAATCTGTATCAGGTATTGTGTTGTCTCTACTGCTTTGTCTAATTTTAAGCGACAGCACTGAATGAAGGGTGTATTAGTGACTGGATTACAACTACAGGATTCGGTGACTCAACACTCCAGGTCTCACAGAGGGATCAGGCATTTCACACTACAGAATCTTCCACTGAGAAACACCGACTCCCAGTCTCACTGGTGGTTTTGTAGGCAAGAGAAATGGGCAGTGTCAATCACCTTGCGGAAAAGTTCCAGCAGAAAATAATCAATGTATACAAAAACTCTCTACCATGACTGCAAATGGACTTAGAAGTGGGTCAGGCATTAATACTGAGTGTTATACAAAACATTCATCAAAAATAGTAGTTCATCTGATAGAAAGCATGCTTGCGCTAGGTACTTCCATCCACACAATGGCAAACCCCCTCAAGAGGCACACGATTGTCTAGATTAACTTTGTCCAAATACTTGCCTTATAAACTCCAAATCTATAAAGTGATAACAAATAAACATCATGATATTAACATTGGAGACTGGATTCCAATCTACAAGTACTAGACAATTTTCCTTTCTATACATACTTCTGAATTTTCATGAAGATGAGTATGTATCCTCAAATGTTTTTGGCATAGTTAAGTCTCTTCCTTTTAAGATTGCCTCTGACCCTTGTGGTTTATCTATCAAAAACTCACTTTACTTGTCATAATCAATGACACAGTTACTTAAAACTCAATGAATAAAAGAAATAGATGTGTTCAGCTTTGAAAATGGATAGTCTTAGCCAGGTAGAGTGTGTATCCTGTAGTCTAGCTGGGAGAGGAATGAGGAGGAAGGGTCAAAGAGGTGTGAGATGATAAAAAATAAAAAGATAAAAAAGCATGATGTCAAAAAATATCTTTGTAGATACACAATTTTTGGCACAAGTCAATGAATAAGATAAAAATTTAGGTTAATTTCAAGGTCCTTTTGTAGATCATCATCTTCAGATATTAAGGAGTTATAATTAGGATACTGGAAATGTCTATGCCACTGACTAAAAATAGTGATGATGTAAAAAGGGCATTTTAATTTTTTGAATTACAATTGTGTAATTATAATTGTTAGCAAGAAAATATACCAAGAATGAATTTATACACAAAATTCAAGAGTATATAACAAAATTATTAAACTAAATTATTTTGAACTGGTATCTTTTTATCCCACTATTATCACCTATATCTTTTTTTAATTTTTTTCTTTATTTATATATATTTGACAACAATTGTGGTCCCCATTTCCCACCACCATTTCACCAGTGCACCATCACTTCGGTCCCTTGTGCTCTTTCTGCCTTCATCCCAGTCCCTCTTCCTCCTCCCCAAAAAAGTGCCTCTGATTTGTCTTTGCCTTTTTGTTTTTGTTGTGTTATGATTTTTTTAATTGTTATTGTTCTTTTCCTCGATCCCTTTTTTGGTTCCTTTATATTCCTTTTAACCCTTTCTCCTATCCTAGTTCCTCCTAACCTCAGAGATTCCACCTGGTTAATTAGTTTCTGCTAATTTTTATAAGTATTTTGCTTTATTGAGTCATCATCTGCTTTGTAAATGTCCAGTATTTGTCTGTCTCATTCTGACTTGCTTTACTACACATAATTCCCTTAGACTTCTTCCATTTTTCTATAAATGGAAATATCTCAATTTTCCTTATGGTTGAATAGGATTCCATTGTGTCAACATGCCATGTCGTCATAATTCAACCCTCTATCAGTGGATACTTAGCTGGTTAGCACATCTTAGCTTTTGTAAACACATTGCACTAAACACTGCAGAGCATATAAATTTTTTGTTGATATTTTCATGTGCTTCAGACAGATGTCTGTGACTAAAATGGTCATATTTTATGGTATTTTTGTAAGATTAAATAAATTCTTGTATTTATGCATACAAGAGCTGGGGTATAGGCCAAAGTCGCAGGAGGTGAGAGGATTCACCAGAGACAGAACAGGGAGCAGAACAGGTAGATTGACTGAAATACACTGCTGAGCAGAGCAGTGGGCAAGGCAGAAGAGGTCTGCTGTGCCATGTGGGTCCCCTCCCTGGCTGGGGCTCAAAGTCATGCTGCTGTGCCATGGATGCTTCACAATGTGGTGCTCAACCTGCTGCACCACCAGAGAGACCCTTTGTTGTTTTTTTAATGTAAATCAAGATCACTTTCCAAATTGGCTGCACCAGTTTATATTCCCATGGTTACACATGTTTTAATTTATTTCTTTTAGTTCCAATGTTTATGGTAGTTTTATTTTTTGAAACTGAATGGAAATGGAGTAGATGAGAAGCCTTGTGTTTCAAAAGGTTCAGGGTAAAATTGCTTCCTTCTTACCTGCACTTTGTCTCATAAACCCAGGAGATATTCAATCAAATTAAGTTTTGACAATATTTAGCCAATATACACATGAGCAAAAGGGAAGGGAAATGAACAACCAAGGCAGTCCCCAGATCTCTATAGTCAACCTAATTTTCTGAGCAGTCAGATTAATGAGATTCAATACCTATTGAATACTTACGCGTTATCCAACATTGCTCATGAAAAAGTACAATCTGGAGAAGTTCCAATCAAACCATATATCTTAAAGAGCTCATTATCTAATAGAAGACACAAAATGAATGTGAGTAAAACAGAATGGAAAGCAGGCTCACCCCTATTAATTTAAAACCCTACCTGATTTTTAACTTTGAAGTTTTAGAAACTAATTTGAGCAGCACCAAAAACGGATCAATCTCTTAGAATCCCCAAGATGAAGTATGTTAGTTCTGTGTCTATATATAATTTCCATTTTCTGTGCTTGATTCCTAATTAGGTATTCTTCTGATGGTCACACTTTTTGAAACTGTGGGAAGAAACAATTGTAAAGCCCGCATGTGTTTTGCAATGAATGATCAAATATGTTCATGGTTCTCCCTTTCCATGTATCTCCCTTCTCTTTTTCTACGAACTCCTGCTGGCTTGTTTTTGCAAGACCAGTGAGCCTGACCAGTATAAACCAGTGAAGCAGGTTCTAACAGGTTATCAAGCAGCTCTTCTCTGGAGCACATGCACAAACCTCCAGAAGGAACCACTGAGAATAGAAACCCTAGGATGGCAAACCCCCCAAAGCCCCATGGAAGAACATGCTAGACTCTCTCACTTCTTCACCACTTAGGTGAAATTAACCCACCTGCATCCCCACCCATACCCCCAAGAATGAACATGCAACCCATGAAGAGACATGAACAGCCACAGCATCTGAGCTTTGGGAACTTCTCCCTGACCGATCAAGACACTTCCTGCTCTCCAATCACCTTTTAAAGACCCTAGCCCTATAAAAGGTAGGGCGACAGCTAGCTCCTGTCTCTCCACCTGACCAACCGTAGAGAAAATATTTTTCCCTGCTATAAAAGCCACTGTAACAGGATTGGCTGTCCCTGCACATCAAGCAGCAGGCCCACTCTAGGTCTGTTACACTTGACTCAGGTTGACAAGCATTCAGCTGAGTTGCAGTGTGGACAAGGTTAAGCACTTCCGATCTGTGCGTACACAGTCCAGGTTTGCATTCCTTCATTTTTGTGCAAACTTGAGCTTTCTTAACTGTTCCAAGCCTGTGTGGTTATACCTATAAGGCACAAATAACATGAGAGATCCATTAATATAGCTTGGGAATGCTTAAGTGACTTAACACTTGTGAGGCGCCGAGTCGGCTGGCATGTAGTAGACACTGCACAAATAGAATAACTGGCATGGACACTGGTGATGTTTCAGTCTGGTGTCACACAGTCTTGTTTCCATCATTTCCAAATTCTTGAGGACACCTCACTTTAGTCTTCAAGGATGAACAGTAGCAGGTGGTCGTAGTCAGCTACAACTGTCATAACAAATTCCATAGACTGGGTAGTTTAAACAACAGAAATGTATTTTCCTGCAGTCTAGAAGCTAGAACATCTAAGACCCATTTCTGGGAGGGATGAATTTCAGGCTGGACACATTTTTCTGGCACTTAGACATCTCTGTATTTTGTGCCCACTGGGAGCACATGGGGAGAGGTGGGGGGGCTCTCTGTGTTTTGTTTTACAAACACAATCATCCATTTGGATGAAGGCCTTACCCTATGAACTGGTTTAACTTCACCTGTTTCTTTAGAGGTTCCATCTCCAACTGTAGCCACAATGGTGGCTGGGTCTCAACCTATGAATTTGGGGAGGATATAAACATTCAGTCATAATACAGATTTTTAATAAATCTTATTTCCCTTATGGTAACAGAATGGACCAATCCTATTGCTTCCTTCTTGAGGGGGCTGGGTGTAGAAGTCAGAGACCAACAAGAACACCCTAAGAGGTTCAGAGAGAGACCAGGGCATGGGTAGCAGTGTGTGGGCCTAGCTCAGCTTGCCAAGCCATGAGCTCTACCATGAATGTGTCAACCAGGCAAAGGGATAACTTTTTTAAACTCACGTCTACTGAAAGTACCTTTTCTGAATTGTTCCAAGACTTCTTATGTGCCAGCTATAGTCTTGGGGAAATAACAGAATGTAGTAGCACTAGAGCAAAAGAGTTGAGATTTTCCCAATAAGCCCTATTTGCTAAGACATCTTTGACTAATTTATTTATATCCTTACAAATATCAAGCAAGATATATCACGGGTATGTACGCAAGCAATGGATTATTCATGTTCTCAATAGATGTGCATTTAACTCCCACTCTAGGCACAGAAATGAATAAAACAATCACTCCCTATTCTCCAACCCCTTGCATTCTATATGAGAAGACAGTCGATAAATAAGTAGTAAACTATATATACTTTAACACTTGGAGGGAGGATAACATGCAAGGAATGAGGAATTTTCCTAGCTTGTTGGTTTTGCTATAAACACTATATATGGGGGTGGGGGGATTTCAGTGTGGAGACAAAAGCATGTGTTATCCAGTTTCATATAAATCTAATGACTGTTCAGAATGCAACATGAACCTTCAAAGACTTGGAGAGGAGAAAAGAATTATAAAATTCTGCAAGAGGCTGAGTTCCAGATCCCTGAGGGAGCACACTTACTCTCTGCTATAATTAATGATAATTTGATGAGAATTTTGGAAAATACTAACTATGCTTACTTGAGAACATCTTTGTTCAATTCAAGCAAATGCATCTAAAGCAAAATGCACACCCAAGTCATCGCCTGAATCCACTTATTTTATTCTATGTTTTTATGAGATTTTTGTGTTGTTTTTGTGAGTGCTCCTGAATATTAGTCCTTCTAAATTAAAAAAATTCAATCCTCATTAAGTGCAACCAAGGTATCATTCATGGGTCACACTGACTTTAAAATCTCATATGCCTTGGAAATCCAAAGTTCTCAACAGGAAACATTGAGAAATTATAGGAGTCGCAATCACTCTCTAACTACTTCTAGTTTTAATTTCTGCTTGTTCTTTTTTTCTTTCTCTCTTTCCCTCTTCTTCTCTCTCTCTATTTTGTGTTATGACTGCGTTTTCCTTTTCTCGGTGCCTTCACTTTACCATATTCTTCCTCTCAATGCATACATTCCTCCCTCCAAAGCAGCTCTTGATGATAGAAATCTACTAGAGAAGTTGGAACGATGCTAGAGAAACTTTCAGCAGACAATATTGGACATTTTTGTAGTCTTAAACCAGTCACTTAATAACTGTTGTCAACTTGGGATCCAAATCTTCGTGATTCACTCAAGAAGCCATACCCCTTTCTTAATATCACATACCCATACCCACACTCCTTCCATTACGTCACATCTGCTCTCCATTCCCATTCGCCCCACTCATCATTTCTTTGAGGAAAAGGTTCACAATCTCATTTCCTTCTTTGAAATTACTGTTCCTGAACACCCACACCTCCACTTAAGCAATTTATCAAGGTAATTCCCCAAACAAATATAATTTCTTCCTGGGGGGTGGGGTGTGTGAAATTAGAGTCAGTAATACATTTTATTTATTTCCTTATATAAAGAAACTCTGAACAATTCAAGTTCCCAGACAAGATTTTGACCCTCTCTATGGACCCTCTCACTGTCCCATGCAAGCGGAACAGCCACTACATCTGTGTCACCACATCACAGCATTTTATTAATAGCAGTCACATATTCTCATAGCATTCTTCTTCAGTTAACCAAAGAAAATGCAATGGTGATGCATTTTTTTAAAACTGATATGGCCTCACGTAAAAACAAAGACAATTTCAAAGTAGGCCTTTTATGCTAAGAGGTCTCAACAGGTTGATGGCTCAGTAATGACTACAAAGCTTTCTCCTGTCCCTAAACTCAGAGAGCCCAGGGAGATAGGTGTGAAATGGAAAATAGTAGTGGCTGTGTCAGTTTGTATCATACATAAAAATGTGAGATTATTTGTGGGCAGAGCCGTGCTATGGAACAGCTAGAAAAATGTCATTTCCATGTATGTTTAGATTCTGCTTTCTAGAAGATGTGTCCTTGGTGAATGAGCATGCATGTGTGCATGCATCTGTGTGCATGTGTGTGTATGTACATACATATATGCCTATATGTTCACCTGAAAATGATTTCCCACTTTGTGCCAGGGGAATTAGAAGACCAACCTGCAACTCACACTGGTAGGAAACTCTTGAAAAGACTGAATTTAAATGCCCGCATGGACCTGTACTGAGGGGTGAAGTTTGAAGTATCAAAACACCATGAATCCAGCCTGACCGGAGCCTTCACAGTATTATTTTAGACTTTATTTGCTAACTGAAAAAATAGACTAATAAAGAAGGACATCCTAGCATGAGGCATATTCTTAGTTAGCAAAAGCATTTTAAAAGATGGATGATGTGGAAGGAGACGTCCGTGTACCACAGACACAGCATGCTGGGAACTCTGCTGGCCCCTCTGCTGGCTTTGGTCTCATAGGGGCTCTGCTTCCCCTCACTTGATTTTTCCACCTGCATTCTCATCCCTTTTTATTTCCTCTCACTAGATAGTATATGAGGCAGGGCTATAGAACCTTCTGGGCATAGTGGGGTATGAACAACTAAGAACAATTCAGTCTGCTCTCCCCTCCCCTGGGCCCAAGAAGGAAGCAGCCTCCACGAGGACAACATAGGATATCCAGGCTCTGAAAGGCACTGAAAGAACTGAGCAGTGTCCTCTTCAGAGCAAGGAGTGGTGGATGGAGCCATAGGAATTTTAAAAGCAGAAGTTAACCCAAGGGAGAGAAGAGCCCAATGTTCTGGTTTCCTGCACATAAGGAGGAGATGGGAAGGGGTAGGAGCCAGTGCTGGGCTCACTCCTGGCAGATGAATGGAACAGCAGCTGGTATATAAACTTGCATGAGAAACATCAACCTGACTATGCAGGACACCACATTCTAGTAATGTTAAGAAGGAAATGATCTCTCTTCCCCTCTTATCTACAGGCATATCCAACTCAGGGGAAGGAAATGTGAGCTCATTGAAATGAGCAGTTTTTGAGCTGAAGTCTTGAAGATATTTTGTAAGTAAGTAGTAGCTATGACTTTTAATAATATTAATTTCTCACAGTGGTTGACTGTTTCCCAATTTAAAAGGGACTAACATTTACAAAAATGGGTTGCATTGGAAAGGTATGGATCTGCTAAAAGTGAAAATGAAGACTTGGCTCATGGTGAGCTACTTAAGGGGAGACTTCCACTGTCACCTGCTGGTCTATTCTTGAATCCAGCACCAGTGGGGGTTCAGCACACTAATCATATCAGACACGCCTCCCCTGGGCTCTTTGCACGAACCTGGTGAAGATTTTAATTTTAGACAGCAGGTTAGACTTTTAGTAATCAAAGCTTATTTCTGACTTCTCTGAAAAGGCAATAACCACAATGCTTTTGTTGAAAATGACATCTCTGAACTATAATTTTTTCTAGCACAGAAAAGGGGCTCATGAGGAGATACTTTATAAAATGTACAGTAGAGGAGTAATCCACCCATAGTTCAAGACTGCAGGCACATTGTGATGGTTAATGTCGTGTGTCAACTTGACTAGCCCACAGTATCCAGATAGTTTGTCAAATGTTGTTCTAGATGGTTCTATGAAGACATATAACTTTGGATGAGATTAATATTTCAATCAGTAAACTTTGAGTAAAACATACGATATCCCAAAATATCTCATTCAATGAGCTGAAAACTTTCATGGAAGAAAGACTGACCTCTTGGCAAGAAGAGGGTAGTCTACCAGCAGGCTACCTTTGAGGTTGAACTGAGCATCACCTCTTTCCTGGATCTCCAGTAGGCAGACTTACACTGTTGACTTGGACTTGACAGCCTCTAAGACCATGTAAGCCAATTCTTTGTTGTAAATCTCTCTCTTTCCACTGCCCCCCCCACACACATATACAAAATCATACACACATACACTATTGGTTTGTTTCGCTAGTGAGCCCTATGACAAATATTATGAATATCCTGCATGAAGTGTATAGGTCTATTTTATCAATAAAATTCCATTCTCGCTTTTTATTTAATGGAAAGACCATTTCATAAAACAAAACGATGGACCAGTCCATAACCAACAAGTTTTTCCAAAACTTACTCTTTCTGTATATGGATAATCTTGAAAGAAGACAGAAATCTCCACCCCTTCCATGAGTCAAACAGTAGGTAGTTTCCCTTGATCAAAACCAACTGTCATATTGGCTGTGAAAAATGTCACCTCATTAGGCGAGAATTCAAGGCAAGTAACTCACCTGCCACAGGATGAGGGTGAGAGTCTGCAGGAGGGTGACACAGGATACCACAGCTGGTCACACTGTGGGGCAGGGAGGGGCTGGAGACATGGACATAAATGGACTCCACAGCATGAGTCTCCATACACGACATCAGTTCAGCCACAGGAAGCTCCAAGTCACTCATCACATCAAAGTTACTTTTCTGCCAATAAATCACAGAAGCCCTGAAAGCATCACATTCAAACTGTGAGAACAAAGTAAAAACCTCTTATCTCTAACTCTTGACTCACTTTCAAACATTTGAAAGGAATACAATCCACTATTAATCATCAATTTTTTCTATCAACTTCTTCATTCTGAAGAATTTTACTGATATGTAAGACATTCAAAAGAAACGCTAGTTGCTTTTTATAAAATTTTCTTATAAAAAGGCTGTAATTTATAGTACAATCTAAATTAGCAGATTTTTTTTTCTAAAAGTACTGATTTATAAATTTTTTAGCTAATGTGTTCCTGTCCTTTAAAATATTCACCAAAATAATGGAATAGACATAGAATTTAACAAATACATATTTCAAGAATTAAAATGCAATGCCTAAGGATGCAGCCACACACACATTTATTTATTTGTAAATTATATACAAATAGTACTTACTAGCTGAATATTATAAATAAATACAAAAGCAGGAAAATGCAAAGGATAAAATTTTTAACAATTCTTCTAGAGCTAGTATTTTTTTGCCTTTTTCTAACAGCATGTAGACCCCTCCAGGAATCGACTACCCACGAGAGCACCTCTTCAATTTCTGGCTGCCTGAGCTCCTGTCTAATATTAATCCACTGGAAGTATAAAAGTGATAACCTTATTTTAACTTGTTAAGTACAAGGCAATCCAGTGTGGCCTAAGATATCTTTACAAAAAAATCATCAGAGAAATCTTTTTGTAATAGTGATATAATAAAAATCTCTGGCTTTTCTCCCTTCTATGTTTCCAGGTAAAGAGCTTCCCGCAAGCCCTAGAGAACCCACTTCAGTACGTGCCTGGGACACGGGCTCCTATGGTCTCCTATCTCAGCATTCAGAGCACTTATCTTGGCTGCATTTTTTTAAGGCACATTGTGTTCCACTTCTGTGGATTTATTGTGTTGTTATGCTGTCTTGCTCTGAACAAATTTAAACTTCCAAGGGCAGGTACAATGTCTTCTGTGCCTCTCACGCCCCTGCGCATGGTGGATGATCCTGGGAGTCGTGTTTACCAGTTTCTCAGAAAAGGAGAATAATTCATGATCTCACTCTGGTCAGAGGAAGCGAAATAACTTTAATAGTGTCAAACAAATCATGGTGGTGTTTGGAGTGCATTCTCCTGAAAGGTCAGCTTGCTGCAAATACATGCGATGGACCAGCTGAACAATGGAATGAGCATAACATTCGCAAAGTCTGCCCACCTTCTGCCTGGTCTCCGTGGGGAGCACAAGGACTGTGGGCTTCCATTGCAAGCAGACCGGGAGACAGAGAGGAAGAGCAGCATGGGTCAAGATGTGGCACCTCTAACACGGACAAGTTATGGAAGCTCAGGCGTCTGACCTTCCTTCTGCATCTCTGTGAAGATATGAGTAACTCAGCACCGGAGGGAAATTTCTCTGCCCAACCCCTTCATTTATTTCAAGCCCTTTGATTTTATACACGAGGAAGCTGAAGGGCGAAATGATTTTTCTGAGCTATGCAATGAACTACTGGAAGAAAAACAGAACTAATTCCAATTAGTGATTTACTTTCCTTGTGGACCTTGCATTTTAAAGCACAGTGCAAAATTGCAAGGGGACGTAAAGAAGGACGAGAAGGACCGTGTTGATCTCCTGAGTCACTGCAACATTTAGACTCTTACAAATGTATTTATTTTTAAAATTTTATTTTTAAAAGTCAACTGATTGCCATTGGCTTATACTGCAATACCAGTCTCAGGAATACGGCTTTAGTCTATGGCCATACCACCTGAATGCTGAATACAGCTTTGCACCCACCACCAAAGTTTTAGTACCACTGACAACTTCTACCCATTTCTCACACCCACCCTCCCTTTTGGTAACCATCATATTATTCTCAGAGTCTTAGAGTTATTTTTGTTGTGTCTATTCTTTGCCGTATATACTCTGGTTTCTTTTCAGATCATATAAATATTTCACGTTTCCCACATTTAGATGAAACTATCTGTCATTCACTTTCAGCTTATTTTGCTTAGCAGAATCATCTCAAGTTCCAGCATTATTCCTGATAAAGGCAAGGTGTCATCTTTTTGACAGCTGGGTAATATTCCAATGGGTGTGTGTGTGTGTGTGTGTGTGTATTTTCACTTATTTATCCATTCACCCATTGATGAGCACTTAGTTTGTTTATAGGTTTTAACTATTTTGGAAAGTGCTATTATAATAATGGAGATATACATGTCTTTTCCAATTAGTATTTTTATATTCTTCAGATAGATACCTAGGAGTGGAATTGCTGGATGCGATGGTATTTCTATTTTTAGCTTTTTAAGGAATCTCCATGCTATTTTCCATTGAGGCCCCAATCATCTGCATTCCCACCAACAGTGTACAAGGATACCTTTTACTCTACACCCTTGCCAACAATTGGACTTTTTGATACAGGATATTCTCACAGATGTAAGGTGTTATCTCATTGTGGTTTTGATTTACAGTTCCTGATAATGAGAGAAGTTGAGCGTGTTTCATGCGCTTGTTGGCCATCTGTACTACAATGCTATGGAAATTTTATTTTTTTAATTGCAAAAGTAGTATATTTGTGGTAACAAATTAGACCACAACAGAATTGCATGAAAAAGATATAATCCCAGGAGTAATTACTATAAACAACTACATGTGTGACATTTCAAATTTTTTCTATGGTCCCCTGATATGCACATGTTTACATGACACATGTATGTACACATACATGCAGATAAAACCGGTTTTGTTTCAAAATACATACATATTAAGCCTATGATGCAGTAATTTGCCCTTTTCACCTTGAAATATGTTATAGACATCGCAGAGCTCACGCACAGTTCTGCTTCATTCTTTTTATTGTCAGTAGCACATTTCACGGTATGTATGTAATGTTATTTATTTCTCTTCTATAGAGGAAAAGTACACCGTTCCCAATCAGTTGCTCTTAAAGAAAATTTTGCCTTAAACGTAGGAACTGCCCTGCTCTTGTCATGACTATGGTATCTCTTCAGGCCAACTACCTAAGAGGGAAACTGCTGGGGTTCAGGGTTCAGAGTCATTCTAACAAAACTCCAAAGGTAACTTTTTCAAGAGGTGATTATTGCAGGCATTGAGGTAAACTTCCTTAGAATCTACTTCTGCTGGGGGCTCCATTATACTCCCGGTGGAGTATCTTCTCGTCATATAAAGCCACTTTTAGGATTGCTTGATTATAAGCTTCTTTTTTTCATTATCATGATAACGAACACAGTATTTGAAAAAGAAATGTGTATCAATGAATATTTATTGACCAACATTACAAGTCTTTAGAAACAACTTCCATTTTCAAACTCTGACCCAGTTATGACTTTGAAATTAACAATATTACACACTGATATCAAACAGTTTTACATCATAGACCGTAAAACCAGAGTTAGAAAGTATTAAAGATATCTCACATAATGACATCAGCTGATCCTGCCATGCTTCACCATCTCTGTCTCTCATGATTTTTCCCAGGCATCCTTAACACTATGTTTTTAAAGCACTGACTTATGCCATGTGTAACATGTACCCTTGGGACAGTATCAGTTAGAAACGTGATCTCAAGTCTCTTCAAACACGCTGTAGGAAAGTCTTCATCTTATTTATTTGATACTTTGCAAAATTGAAAGCTGGGAAAGACTTGAGGTAAAGGAGTAGACTCACATTAATCACTGTCCTTGCACGTGATGACTCCCGCACTCATCACCTCCTTTGTTCCTCACAAACAACTCTGTGGGAGAACTCTCCCCACCCCCCCGCACAGGGACCCAGATCGTTCACAAAGCTGACATAGCTTGTAAGGATGGATCGGAAATGCAAACCCAGATCTGACTCTGCGCACGATGCTCTTTCCGTTTCCAGAACAGCCTCTGTCATTGTCTCTCAGCCCCACCTCATGGCACAGCTGACAGGACAGCCCTAGCATGTCAGACATTTTCTGAAGGCTAGAGATATTTGGCGCGCCCAGTCAACAGTCTTCCCCCAACCCTATTGAGTTTAGTAAGATTTTGCAAGGCATTAAATCTCACTACCTTTGTCTATTAAAGGGGTCCCCATCTCCTCACACTTTGAAGTAGGCTCCTATCCACCTCGAGGAGCTCGGTGTCTAATGTCGGAGTAACCCTCATTTAATCTTTCAGTTCCTTTCTGAGGGTTCTCCTCACCACTGTATGACCATAAACCAGAAGGGCATTTGGCTGCCTCCTAACATTTCCCCCACAAAATCAAAGCTGCGGCAATACCGAATACCAACTTGAAATCCACACACATGGTTAAAGAAATGAAAAAGAAAACAGGCCTGGTCTGGCTGCCATTGTTCAGATAACTCGGGAAGCTGAGGGGACAAGATGGCTCCCAGTTCTGCCCCGAGTCGAGGACAGCAGCCTCTAGAGCAGTGGCAGCTTGGATATGTCTCCCACTATCCCTGAAATTATTCTCAAGCTCTTTAGGCATTAAGGCAACAATCACTATTTTCTGGAACTTTCCGAAGAGACTTTCTGACTGAAACTTCACATTTCATAGAGAGTTTATAAATATGCTCTGGATGAATGACAGCCTCTCCGATGTTCACCTCAGCTTGATTCTATCTTCAATCAATTACTAAACTTAAAATGCAGCAACTTCCCTGTCATCTTCTTTCTTTACAAGGAACTTATGGGCTATAAGAGGATTCCATTTTATTTATACTATTCATCAAAATGCACAAAACTAAGTGTTTTTAAGTAGAATTTACTAGACATACTTTAGAAGAACTAAATAACTGACTCTCCTTCCAGTTAAAGGCACCAGCTTGAAAATTACGGACTACTCTCTTTCTCAGTAATTTGAAGATGATAATTGAAGAAGTCATCTTTTGTCTACATATCCAAAGAGGTCAAACCAAACTGAATAAATCTTTCATTTTCTTTTGAAATTCATCCTCTACAAATATTTCCTAAAACTCTTCTATGTGACAAAATCTGTTCTGAATTTTCTACTTCAACAAAAACAGCTATTTATCCTGCTTTTAACCTGTGTGGGCTTAGGTCAGTCAGGCCATGTGTCTGACATGTAACTCTTTTTATTAGAGCTTTTGGAAGAATTATTCCGAGAACTCTGGCTTCAGGGACTCTGTTCTCATTGTCTTTCTTCCCACATAGAACAGGCTGAGAGATAGTCATGAAAGACTGACTAGGGCCAATTTTCTATGAGTAAGAACAAAAGCAACATCAATATCTCAGGGACTGAAAAAACATGGCCATTCTTGTGCCTTGCAAAGATTGTTAGTAATCATTTCATTTTAATGAATTCAATATAACATGAGAGATTTGGGGGCCGTTTCACTTGGTGCAGAGACAAATCAGATTTTTCATAACTTACATCTGAGGCCAAAAGAACTGACACTGTCCCTCAGTGGACCCATTGCGGGAGGAGGCGCCAAGTATCTGGGGATCTTTCCATCACGGTCCTGGTGGACACCTGGCTCCCAGGCAGTTTCAGCTGTCATGTTGCATGGAGTTTGCTGGTTTTAGTTACTCCTTCAAATATTCATAAGAAACCGGGACGGCAGTTTGCTGTCTGGTAACAACTTCATTTTCGGCTCACACTAAGCTTGTCCATGCCGATTGCTGCCTTTCACCCAGATTGGGTTTTATGCAGTCATGTGGCCTTTCAAGGATAATGGAGTTTCCTGGGGAGTGGGTGGAAGAAATGTGTTCCATCTTTTATCTTCGCTCAGCGAGATGATGAAAATAATTACACAAGACAGTTATGGATTATCAAAGACGCAAGTTAAACCATCAAACCTCTATCAAGTGCTGCTCTGTGCTACCCAAGAAGGCAGAACCTTTAATTATTTACCTATTGAGACTATATATACCTCAGGAAATCCTAAAATGGCAACATATAAGTGCAAATATTTACCCAACAATATTGTTCTTGAATACAGTAATGAAAATGTGTACAATCCCGTGATAGATTCATGGAAGAAAGTGACAGGCTGCACACTTCTTGGCAGAGAAGAAAATCCCTTCGTTAGGTTCTCTTTACAATGTGATTAAAACTCTGGTTAAATAAATCCTTTAAGTAGACGAATTTTACTGCGTCCCTCCTTGGAGGCCAATATCTAACACCTGAGTCAGCTGTAGTCAGCTTCATGAATTACTACAAATAAACAACAATATAGCATACGAAGGGTAATTATTTAAATAAGCTATGACATGAGCCTGCTGTCAGGGTACTGTCGTTTTATCATCTATACCCTCTTCATTGCTAAAAAAAGAAAAAAGATATTTCAGTCAAGATTCATTTCTAAAATAAGTTTATGTTATGACATTAAAACCCTGAATTGTTCTGGCTAAAATGGAAACCATATTTAGATAAAGGGATTAATTTTTAACCAATGTGTAACTGACATTAAGTAATACTAATTTTAAAAAGTAAATTTTTTTTCTGTTGAATCTGAGAGTCCTTTTATTTTTAAAACTATCACACATCTGCATAATTCTTTTCAACATGAATACATGTCATGTGCTCCTGAGACCATTTGCACATTCTAAAAAACACCGAGTGCATATATTCTGTATTACTTCATTCAGATTGGGGGGAAAAAAAATAACCCTGGATGAGGCAAAGCAAAAGGAATTTCAATCTTGTGGCCACTGCCAGATAAAAACCTGGAAAAAAATCATTAATCTTGTTTGGTTTTGTGTTAGCAGCACCCATTATCACAACTTCAGTTAAGGAAGTGCCAACATTTATGCCACCAGTTATATATCAGCAAAATTAGTCCTAAAAAGGGAAGCTCCAGCTACTATAAACTCTGCATTATTGCTGGACTCTTTATGTGCTGCACTGGAGGGTACATGTTATGGACGCTTGAGAGAATAAACAATTGCTTGAATGATAATACTTAGAGGGAACAATAATGTTATTAACTCTTAAATAAAGTACCAATATTTCCTCATGCCTGATATAATGTTTTATCCTTTAAAAGTAATTTTTTCCTGAAAAAACAAAAATTAAAAATGGAAATATGAAAAGATGTAAAGACCAGGGCATTCCTGTTAGACTTCTTCACAGCTCGGTGAGTGAAAACACTCTCCGTGGAGGAGATTTGAAGCACAGGTGTGAGGTAAAGCTGAATCATGTGACAGTACGCTGCCCTTTTAGCAGAGGCAATGAAATCTAGGCTCCACTAAGTCAGAACGTCTGTGTAAGTGATGTGAGGGGATTTTCTTCTTGTGACTTATAGCCAAAGGGTAACATGCTGGTCTGTGTGGAACTCACATGAGTGATTTAAAGCCCAGGCCTCAAAAGGTTTCTCCTCACCAAATGCAAAAATTAATTTCAAGCAGTAGAAGGAAACAAGTTGTCAAGATTTAGTAGGGTCTTACCTTTAAATGTATGTCCTGTAACTGCTCCATTCACACCATTAAAGGCAGTTCTTTCTTCCTCACTCACCAGCAAGGGGAAAGAGAGCTCAAGGAAGAATCTAGAAAGCTCATCAATCCAGGGGAAGTGAAATCACTTCCAAAGGAGAGGTCTCAGTGTCTGACTGTTCACTGAATACCACACAGTGGCACACTCACAATTACAATTAATTATGGAGCACTTTGCCTGTGTCCAGCGCTTTACAAATATCTGAATGAATATTCCCATTAACCTGACAAGGTAAGATTATCTCCTTTTTATCAGTGAGAAGACTGAGGTTTGGAGATTTATGTAAAATGGTCACACCAGAGATGCCAGGTCATACCTCTAGCAAGCGGCAAAGCGAAAATTCCAACCCAGGTTACCCAAGTCCAATTCCCATGTTCCTTTCACTACACAGCCTCACTGCACAATTACAGAGTTGAATTAACATGAATGGGTGCTATGCCCATCCTGTCTCCTGAGACGTGTGGAAACTGTTTTAGCACTGTGACAGTCATTGAAGACAACCTCTGTATAAATGCAAGCCAGTGTGCATGAATTTTAAGAAATAACCAAGGCGACAAGGGGGGTTGACCTCACTTGCCGCAGTCAGTGGGAACTTCTGACAATAAGAAACAGAATCGAATATGGGGAGAAAAAGATACTCCCATCACTTAGTAACAGAAGACAGTTCACAGCATTCATTTCAATGGGGAGGTAGGTAGACCATGCGTGTGTTAGAAGAAACTGTGCAAAGGGGTTGGGCTAGGAGCATTCAGAGAAAAGATAGTCTATAGATCCCAACAAGTTCAAGACCCATATTTTGCAAACCATAGAGTGGAAACGCTCAGCTATTAGCATATAACCAGTGATAGAAGTGAACAACTTGTCCATAAAAGATTCACAGGATCCAGGCAAGGAACTGTGGTGGAGTAGACACTGCTGAGTCAGTCACTGAGAGGAGATTCATGCCAGGACCAGACAAGAAGAGTAGGCCTGTCATTCTTGGCTAAAAACTCAAATAGGTCTGTCTAATGAGAAGGTAGTGGGAGTCCATGTGCCTATGTCCCATCAGCATTGATCTATAACACCATCTGAAATCCATGCATATGTGTATATTTTAATAGAAGTCATTTTCATAACTTTACATGATTTACTGTGTTCTGTTTAAGTGTGAGTCTTCATAAAATCACAAGTTAAATATCACTTTAAGTAAAAGTTAAACAAACATACTGCATTAAATACATCAACGACAGATGAAATCATCATCCTGATACCCTGATTGGAATAGACGATACATCACAACTACTCTTTGTTGAATGCCTGCAAGATTTCAACAATTCTAATCTTTAAATAATCCTGCAAATAAATAGTAATGTGCTTTTTGTGTAGAAAAGAAGGAGAAACTTAGAGATTCTCTCAAGGTCTTCAGTTACTGTGTGCAGAGCCATGATTTGGACCTGAGAGGTACATACTGTTGTTGCATTGTGAATTGCTTTTATCCCAAGGTTAGAAATGAGGAATACACCTGAGCATTGTGTACCGTCAGGTACCTACACCACCCCACATTAAGGAACAAGTCTGAAATCTGACCATAAAATGTTTTAATCCTCATAGTCTCCCAAATATGTGGAATCAACAGAAAAATAGGATGAGCAAAAATATCTTCATCAGTGAATGCTAGAATAAGGCTGTATCTAATAATACATATAATGGTAAAATGAGTGATTAATTCAACAGTTTCTTTTTGTAGAATAATCAATGTGATGTCTGACATCTAAAAAATGCCGTTCTGAGATGAACACTTTTTCATATTTTCACAGCTATAAAGTCAAAGTACATCTCACAGTTGCTTTTGGCTTGGTGGAAATGCAAAGTAGTTATTACTACTTGGGCATATCTGGACTCACTTGCTATCCTTAGTGACCTAACTGAACAATTATCACTCCTTCATGTTTCAGTCAACTAACCACTTAAGGCCAGTTTGAGGAAGGACTATGAATCCTGGATGTTATCAGAAAAAATATGCTGCTGACACATTCTAGTACAACTATAAAGGTACAGGTATCAAAACTTGCAAATAAAACCAGTTGCTTCAAAGTAAATCCCAGAATTGATACTGGAGCTCTGTCTTAAAAAATGAATCATCGTCACCACCCATATGGCACAGTGATGGCAGTAAAAGTTAAACAGATACCAACAGCTCTAAGGCAACCAATTCCAGAGAGCCCAAACAGGCATGTGAACGTAGTTAATAATACCTTATCTACTTCTACTTTATTTTCCTATTGGTGTATACACAAAAGTGAAATATGTTCCTATTAAGCCTCAAGGAAATCTTTCAAAACATATAAAATAAGCTTACAACCAATAAGTATCATATATTACATATATGATGTAAGGCAATGGTACACTT
Organism: Galemys pyrenaicus; assembly: GCA_019455555.1. Classification (NCBI taxonomy): domain Eukaryota; kingdom Metazoa; phylum Chordata; class Mammalia; order Eulipotyphla; family Talpidae; genus Galemys; species Galemys pyrenaicus. The sequence goes on from JAGFMF010011501.1 coordinate 17,684,123, forward strand.
TTCAACTGACAATGTCTCAGATTTTATAAATTTGTAAATCTTCCATATGTTTAAAAATCTGTCTAATTTTTATTCATTGTGTGTGGCCATATTTTTCCCAAGCAAAAACTATGCTTAATGTTTAATCCTACAAGAGAGATATTAGGCTCACTTTTGGAAAAATTTAACACTGTCTTTAAAAATATATTTCATTTAGGTTTGAATACAGCTACCAAAGAATATGATATAATATGGTATAATACCTCACATTAAGTAATAGTCATAGAATCCCCATCATGTACTAGGAGGTGCCTCACAAAATGTCAAAAAAAAAAACAACTTTGTTTTCTAAAACTCTTCCCTCTCAGGGTATGGCCACAGAATGGGTGTGTCCACTGCCTGTTGTGTATTTGCTTCATGGCCTCACCCATAATAATGCAAGGCACTACTACAAATGCATATAATATGTGAGCGCCCAGTGTCTCTGCTCAAATGCTATAGACTAATTCTTCTCTGGAGGTTGCGAACCACAGTTTTCATTCCAGAATTTAACATAAGACAGAAAGTTTGGGAGCAGGGCTGTAAAGATCCACAGAGACAAAAGGAAAATGTTGGTGTGTGAATTCTCGCAACTTTGCCCTATACTCCACTACCTAGCTACTAAACAATGTTATCTTTGTTCACTCACTCCATTTCCCCTTTCCTCACTCCACCTAGGAGTTTTCTTTTTTACCAACCACTTTTAGGCTTTTATGTTGTACAACAGGTTAAATAATTAAAGTAAAACCCAGAATCAGAGATGGAAAAAGAGGGAGAAAACAAGAAGGGAAAAGGGTTTCACTAAACTAGTCTTGAAAAAAAAGCATAGGCTTGAGGAGAAACTTTAGCGCATCCATGCAGTAAGAGAGTTCAAAATAAAAAAGAAAAAGTATTTTATGAGATTCGATGGATTTTGAAAATTGAAATCAACATGAAGCATACAAACATTACATGGTGTGTGATGAAAAAATAGTCACACAATTGATTTGTATCCATCCCTGATATTTTCAACTGTTGTTTCCATAATACCCTATTTGGTATAAATAAGAAAGACGGAAAGAAAATTAGAAGGACGGAGACCACAGGACACAAGATCACATCTAATCTTGAGATGCTGTGAAGTGTATGTGACAGGCTGGTAAGAAAGATTAAGTACGTCCCCATGCCTGTGCTTTAAATTGCAATCTAAAATTCATCAAAATTATCAAGAAGAAGACATCTTTAAAAGACAAGTAAAAATGATGAGCAAACAATTAAGGGAAGCTTCCCTCCTTTGTTTGGTGGTTTTGTGAAGCATGGAGGTGAGGCTTTAAGTAGAAGAATGCGGGTTATGAATGTGGAGAGTAGGAAAAGAGCTATAAATAGACTTCTGAACCGCAACATATACAAATGGCGATGGAAGGGACTAGCACTGGGTTTTACTAGAGAATTGTATTGTAATTATTTGGAAAAGAAACTTGTACAATAGTTTCTGCAGAAACACATAAGATCTATGATGTGCAGCAGCATCAAAAAATTCTTCTAATTTCGGAGTTACAAACCTGCCAACTTGATTACTAGCCAAGCGTCACTGACCTCTGGCATTCACTTAGACATTTATCACTGATTCTGAGAATCACATAAATGTTGGGCAGTCTCAATCCAACCTCTCAAAATGTGGAATTTCACCTATTGAAAATAGGATGATCACCCAGTGAAAAGTTACACTGCGAATTTACTTTTATAAATAAATATGCCATAATCTATGGAAAAAGAGAAAAAGATTCGCAACACATGTGTCTCAAACCTGAAGGTCTAAGAGATTAATTTTCAGCTTTTTCCAAAACTCTTGGGACTCCAAAAAAAATGTACTAGAAAAAGCTCCCAAAAATGATGTTATGCCCAATTCCCAAGTCACATACTGTTGCTGTCCCCTGAGGTATTAACTGAGATTATAGGATACAGAGAAAAAATATTGGGAATGGACCTTTTTTTACCCTTTTGAAAAGGTAAAAAAAAATTCATTTTTTAAAACAAACTTTCATGACTATGCAGATTGCATATGTACGGCGTATGTGTTGTGTGTCTGTATCTGCATGTGCCTATGTGTGTGTCTGTATGTGTGTGTTTGCATGTAGGTAAATTGTGTTTGTCCTCTTTGTCCTCTAATAACTAAATTGCAAAGACTCAATCTACAAGGACTAACAAATTTAGGGCTTGTGCACGCCACACAGTCTAGTTTTAGCAATTCTCGGGATCCAACCATAGTTTCAAATTAGCTTAATTTTACAAAAAATGCAATTGCTGTTTCCTTTGGCTCTAGCCTCTGGTGATAAAGTGCAAAGAATCAACGCATTGTTTCCTATCACTCACTTTCAAAATTATATTTCACTTACTGTAATAGAAAAGCTTCTTTCTACACTGGCATCTACTCCAGTTTCAAAAGAAAACACATAAAGAACACGTTTCAAGAATGAAAAGATGATATAAGCTAAAATAAATAAGTCCTTTCTAAGACATAAGTAATAATTGCACTGCAAGTTACATAAGTCTCGGTGACAGTGCACTGGCAAAGACATCCATTTATCAGCCCGAGCAAGTAATTCCATGTTCTGTGAATGGCAGAATCAGACCAGCTTTGACTGATTTATGAAGTGTTGTTTTTTTTTTTTTTTCATTCTAGCGAATGATTGAGACAAAGGACCTGCAGGAATGGTGGTTCATCTTTTCTACTCAAGTGCCAATTCTTTTTATTACTTTTGTTTTGTTTCTAGTGTCGACATTGTTGCCTCATTCACCATCTGCTAATGTTAAATAAGAAATGTTTAACTCTAGGCTACTCAGAATGAATTGCCCCCAGAAAGTCGTTTAATAGTGACTATCCTTCTTATAAGCCACTTTGACTGTCACGTAAGAGGAAAGTTTCTGGCCGGGGAGCCAGCAGGGAACATGTCTTTATTCATCTGTGTACATTCTTTTTAAGTCTAGCCTGGTCCCTGGTTCATGGGAGGCACTAAAAGGAAATTAAGACAGTCAAGTAGAAAGCCTCTTTGCTGCCTCTCCAGAAAAGAAGGGCAGCAGCAGGGAGTTAGATGTTCTTAATCCTGGCTCTGTTGTTTACAAGCTGAACAGACAAGGCAAAGTCGATTAACCTCTGGGACTCAGTTTTTTTATCTATGAAATGGTAAGAACCAACCTCTACCTCACAGAACTGAAGTGGTGATTTAACAACACAGTGTATGATAAACTGTTGGTTACCAAAATAAGGAGAATGAGCAGCCTATCTCCATTTCTAAATAGATTTAGGCAAGAAAAGAAAGTTCTAGAAAAATGACACTTTGACTTTCCCTTCCCTCCAACTTTTATATAGACAAATGGACTCCAAGTTTTGCTTAAAGGTGCTGCACACACAGACTCCCTTTGAGTATACACACACACACATACACACACACACACATCAATCTCCAAAGCAGCCTGAAATCAGTAGGCAGTGAAGGGTGGACAGAGGCAAGGTTTTCTTTGTATTTTTGTTTTGGTTCTCACTTCCTCTCACACTTAACCCCCACATCAACCCAGAGAATCCCAGCATTCTCTCCCTGGAATCTGTTGCCCAGCTTACTGTTTCACCAGTTGTCACAAGACCTTTATAAGGAACCCCAAACCTTCATCATTCTTCTCAAACTGCAGTCCCAGCACCCTGGTGTACCAGGACTCGGGGCACAAGTAACCTCAGCATGGAATGTCTATTTTACTTAAGGATTGGGGCTACAGGGCAATATCTTTATAGTAAAACGACTGCAAGAGTGGAGTAGAATGTAAAATTTTCATGAAGTTTTTGAGACAAAGTACTGTATATGAAGAAAATTCAGATGATTACCTTCTAAAAAGAGTATATCAATTTCTATTCCTAAAAGCAGTATATAATATATATATTTCCTGTACCCTATCAAACCTGTTCTGTAATTAAATAAATACGCCTGCATGGAAGGGAAGGAGGAAAGGAAGAGTGAGGAGAGAAAAAGGAGGAGGGAGGGAGGGAAGAGGGGAAAGAGAAAAAAAAGGAGGGGGAGGAAAGAGAGAGGGGAGAGGGAGAAAGGTGTGAGAGAAGAGGGGAAAGGAGGGAGGGAAGAGGAAGACTCAAGCAGGTTAAGACAAGACAGAATCCAAGGTTGGGTCCCAATTCCTTCATATGTATCCTTTCTCTCCTTTGGACACTCATAGTAATTTGTGAACTGAGAAGCTCCACCTAATGAATTCCTTAAACATGACTTTATGTGTTTCACGATAAAGCGAGTATTTTTAGGGGAAAGTTGTGTCCTTGAAGGTTGAAAGCAATTTTCCCAAACAATAGAAGAATGTCTAACGTGTTATCTAGCTCTATTTCCAATTGTTCCAAAATATTCCATATTTCCAATATGAAATAATACATATTAATAGCATTAATTTTAAAACAACTAGAAAATCTATCAGGTGAAAAATATCCTGTGTAGCCACAAATACAGTTGGTAAAAATTCAAATCTCCTTTGTCTCAATGTTATTCACTGTACAATAATACATACATTTAATAAAATAAGTTATTTAACAAATATTCATGCAGTAAAGATTATTAAGAAGCTTGTATGTGCAAATCATTCTGAGTCTTACAGAAGAGGAATAAAATAAAAGTTTTTCCTTCAAGAAATCCCAAAAAGTGCCGGTTAAAAGACAATAATGTAAATGATATATGAAGTAATCAGTTACGCCAAGTTTCAAAATCATGAGCCCTGGAAAAGTAATGCTGGTTCTAAGATCTGAAGCAAAAATAAGATCTAACAACATGATAAAAGTGCAGGAATGAAAAACCATAGAGTTGGAAGGAATGTTCCATGCAAAGGCCCTGGGGCAGGTCAGAAAAAACTTGCTCTGTGAACTGAAAAATGACTACTCTAACTGGGGCATAGAAATGCACAAAATTAAACCTTTAATTTTCAGGCTCATCTTGACCAAAAATAATTTGACTTTGCTTACATTATGACGACCACTATTAATTGAACACTTACTATATATTACCAATATTGTACATACTTAATGTGCATGAGCTCATGGACTCCTCACAAACCTCCTAGTGAAGAGATACCATATCATCCCCATTTTTCAGATGAGGAAATCGAGGTGAGGCGATACACACCTTGCCCAAGAAGTGGAGGCAAGTTTTGAAACAAGACCCTTGAGCCCTATTGTCTCACACTCACACTTCATCCCTCCAGCACTCCCTGGCCCCACTGGGTTCCCTGCAGTAGGTAAGAGCTTTTCACGGCACAGGGAGAGGTTGCTTCAGACTGTCGCTATCTCCAAGGCTTCTGTGGGTCTTCGTACCCAGCGAGGAGGGGGAATGCATTGCCATGAGCTGTTGGAAGGAGTCGGAAATATAAACAGACTGGAGGAAAGTTCCAGTTACCCTGGAAATGGACTGCCAGCTCTAAGCAGGAATCCGTAGCCAGAAGCAGTTTCAGCACTGAATCAGAGTCTATGAGAAAGAAAACTAGCAGATTCATTAACTTGCTGAGAAGAGGAAACACCTGCCAGGCAAGAGTGGTATCATTAAAAAAAATCACTTAGCTCGGGCAGGCAAAAGAACTGGGGCCTCATCTCAGCTCTGCCATTGACCTTGGACAGACACTCAGCATCTGCAGAGAGTTTGGTTTTCTCACCTGTAAACTCAAGGATTGGATCGAGTGGTCCCTTCAGTTTGTCACAGCTTCTAAAGTCACTGAGACAACAGAAGTCAAATGGAGTTCATCTCCCAAGGTCTAAAAAATTAGAGTCACAGGCAAAAAATAGCCATGAACAATAAATAACCCAGGCCCTCATGCTATAGGAACCCTTGACACAAGGATTACCTAGTAAGTAAAGCTAAACAAAAAAAGAGAGAGAAATTCTCCAACCCTCTGCAAAATATGAAATTTTTGCTGAGATGATCGCAAATGGCATTGAAATAAAATTATAAAGGAAATATAAACCTTCCCAATGCCTCAAAATTTGCATTTGCTAAAATCTGTCTATTGCTCTTTCCCCCTGCCCCACCTTATTAATTGTACAAATAAAAGGCAGAGCAAACATTTGTTTCAAGTATGCAAATTTTGAAAATAATGAATAATATTATAAGCCTCCTTTGTGTTGCTTTGTAATAAAATCTGTTGTTTCATCAGTTTCATTAGAGTAGGTTTTGAACTGCACTGGAAAAACCATTCAAATGTGCAAGCTCATCTGTGAAATAAGAGGACTCAGGGGCACAATTGTCACTGTTCCTCCCCCATGGAATATTATATGATTCTCCATGGAAATGATGATAATAGGTCAGCAACATCGCTGTGTTACACAAAGGGTAGGACTCTATCAATAGGCTAGAAGCCTGGAAATGAAAAGTGCCTAACGTCTCTATGATACCAAACAGTCTTCTCTGGGTTAACGATATGTTTTCCTATTCGTGGCAAAATTTAAGAAAGAACTTAGACACCTCACAATCTGTTTCCTTGTCAGAGGATTTGATCTAGAAAAATGCAATTAATGAGCATGTTCGTGTGGTTTTCTGTTGTTCGCAGAAAAAAAAAGTACAAATTGCTGAAAGCAGAAACATGCAAGAATTTACCTGCCAGCCAGTTTCCCAATAAGCATTATTACCACATATGAGATGAAAGGACCAGATTGTGGATGATTTGATGATGATGATGATGTGAGAACATAATTGACACCATAGGAGGGTCTTGCTTTAAAAATAGTTTTAAGACTTTTCTTAAAATTCTTTTGGGGTACTGCATTGGACTCGGTTTTATTTATATATTCCTGATACTTACAACTGCCAAGCTGTCAGAACATTTTGCCAAAGGTTGCCTTCATTTTTTATCAATTATTTCCACAATAAAAATGATGAGTAACTGAATATAATAAGGACGTGAATAAACAAATTAAATATCCAATTGATATATTTCTAGCAGAATGCAATAAGCAATCTCTTGGACCAGACAGTTCTATAAATTTTTCCTTACTCTTGTTTATTCCACATCATTACCTAAAACAAACAATAAACCGAGCAATTATAATCTACTTTTGACCAAAAAACAGCAGGCTGAACACAGGAGTATGTTAAGAAAGAAATCAAAAGCAGATAATACTTTTGCCAATGTGGCAAAATATTTACAGATGATGATTTTTAACAATCACCAGGAAGTCTATGCACTAAAGGCAAATCTGAGTGTGGCCTGCAGGTCCTGCACACCACTCTCGTGATTCTCAAAAAGCTTCACAAGAAGGAGACATGATTTCCTCCCCTGACACTCCCGCAGTTGGGCTAACCAGCTGCAGCTGGGTGGAGCCACCTGCGATCCATTTGGTTGTAATTCTACTCCTTCATCTTCAACCTCACACTGACCTACTTAGAGTTATTTAGATCCAATCAATTCTCCTAACGACCCAAAAATTGCATCACAAACTCTGTTCTTTCAACAGGATTTTCACTTACACTTCTAGCACTTACACTTCTCTTCCTGTGTTTTTTTAAATATTATATGTCTACATTTTTATTTTAATTGGCCATCATTAATGTAATTTTGTTAGAGGCTAACTAAAATGTAAAGTCCTATAAATTAAGAATAATATTTCATCTTAAGAAATACTGTCTTCTAAGCATTAATGTCTTTAGATGATCGTAAATAAAACATCAAGGAAGAAGCTTATCCATAGATCTTCAACCACATCCCTGATTTTTCTTCAGGATAGAATTTTTGAAAATAATTCCTTCAAATTGAGAAGTAATAAAAATGTCCTTATATAGTTTGAATTTTCTTTTATTAGAGGGTGTTTTGCATATGCTCATTACCATAGGAATTTCTCCTCCTGTAAAATATCTGTCTTTTGTTTATTTTTTCTGCTAAATCTTAAGTTTGAGTTATCTTATTCAATTGCATGTAAAATATGTAGTTTAAAAATACAAGTTTGGGTAAGGGTGATTTCCAAAAGTATTATACACCATCATTTATTCATATCTGTAAAGTGTCCTCTTGAAGTTATTCTCTTTAAAATATTTCTTGAAAATTCTGTTAAAATGCCATTTTGAAAACCACACAGGCGATCTGAATCCAAAACTGGTGTTAGACTGCCACCTAGCATTGCGATGTGGCACTGCCCAGAACTTTCTCTGAAGCCTTTCCCAAATTCCTAGAATTGCAGTAAAGACAAAAATGTCACCTTATGTCCTGAATCCAGAAAGGGTAAAGACTAATGTCAATGAATGCAAAAGTGAATGCTCCCCTCGCCCAAACGAGAAGTGTTATATAAACCCGCTATATTTAGCGCTGGTCACTGTTTACTTTCGTTGCAATGGAAGATCTCAGCGCTCTGTAAGTCAAAACCTTCTTTCTAAGCGTGCTGCTCACAAATGTAATCTCTCACTGCTCACAGAGCCTCTTCAGGACTCCATTATTGTGCAAAATGCAAAGACAAGGGAAAGCGCTTTCCTCTTCGATGTCTTCTGGGGTGCCATTTAGCAGTACTGGCGCTTCTGGGACTCTAGCTGTGGACTGTCAATTTGGCATTGGTCTGGAGCTTGGTTTCTTCCTGTCTCCTTCTCTTTCTCCCACTCCTCCCCCACAGAGATGAAAGGCACTTCTCATCTGTGGTCTAATGGAGAGCTTGGGTGGCAACAGGGAGGATGTAGGGTCACCGGCCCCCCGGAACCACAGCAAAGTCCCATCTTCACAGTGCCCGCTGCCCATACCAAACACGTGCAAACCCTTATCTTGCGGTATCTCTCACCTACCCCTTCCCGTCTTCCTTGTCTGCTCTTCTTCCTTCCATAGACAGCAAACATTCCTGAAAGCAGGCCTTCAGTCATCTGCTCTTCTCTCTTCACACTCTTGCCCTTGGAGGAATTACTTATTTCCACATCTTCTACCAGGGTTTGACTCATAAATCCTCAGGTCTGAACAGACCATTAACTGAGTGCCAGTCATGTATGCTCAGTGCTTGCTGGAATCTTGGATGTCCCACCACCCCTAAAACCGGTGCCTCTTCACCATGTATAACAAACACAAAACTGAAAAAGTTGTTCATTCAGTTGTTTCTCCTGCTCACTCCTTCCTTTCCACCAACAAGGAGCTCATCATGGTAAGCTGGGCCATTGCCATCATGTCTTTAATATTTTGTTCTTTTAACCCAGATCTTCCCCAGGCAGAAGTGGCCCACTTCTCCCCACTATGCAGTGACAGCATCAATTTTCGTGTGCAGCTGGACGTGAGGGTTGATAACCCTGCTTCATAGCTGGTGGGACCCGCCACATCGTTATTGTCAACAGCAGCCTGTCACTGGAGTCTTAAATCCTAACCTTGGCATTCAAGGCTCAACTCAACATGGTCCAAATCTTCTCTCATTTTCCTCCCCACCTGACACTAGCAGGATTCCTGGAGGAAAACCACACTATTTCCCCAGAATTATCAAATCATGCCCCCTAAAAGGACTGCTACTCAAAGCATGGGCTATGACCAAAAGCACTGGCAACATCTGGATTCACAGTCGTACAATAATCTTGACCCGTGGCTTACAGATGCTACTACTGCTTATAGCTGCTTGATACCTCCTAGCAAGCCTCACCAACCTAGCCCTACCCTCTACAATTAATTGGCGAGTTATTTGCAATATTATCATCCTTTTCATGATCAAACATAACCATGATCATAATGGGCATAAACATAGTCATCAGTCATCCGCTGGAAAAGCAGACTCTAAGGCTCCGCCCCAAACTTTCTGAATAAGAATCTAAAACGTAACAACATCCCCAGGAGATCAATATACACGTAATAATGTTGAGAAAATGTGGAAACCACCACCAAAGCTTTGTCACTTCATCCATTTATTTCATTAGTTGAGATTCACAATCTGAAATATCTTGTTATTTTTTTTTCTCTCATTACGTAGGAATGAAAACTGCTATATTTTCTAGTGGCCACTCAATAAATAATTATGGGAATATATTTTGAATTGTTGAGTATATTCTGAGTTCATTCTCTATTATTTTCACTTTTATTATGCCTTATCACCAATGCATCTTGCCTTCTCTCCTCAATTTCAGATCTTACCCACCCATCAAATCCTAATTTCCCCAAGAAAAATCTGCCTCAACCATTCTAGTCACACTGCCCTTCTGATTTTTCAGTGCAGAAAGAATCAATGCAGACTTCCAATCACACACTCATGTCAAGTGTTTTTTTGTGACTATGCCTTGTGTCTCTAACTAGGATGGGAGATTTAGGAAGGCAGAGTCTGTATTTTATACTCTTTTGATTTTTCCCAAAATTTAGCTGTAGACTGGTGAATGCATTCATTCTATGTGGATATAAAGACACATTAAAGTTATGGAGAAGGCCTAGAAAAAAATCAAAGCTAGGAAATGGTTTGGGCAAATCTCTTTACAAAGAGACTCCAGTGAATGAACTTTGGTTGGGTACATAGCCAACCACAATATACATTCTCATTATAGTTAGGTAAAGATGCAGCACTTAATTCTTGTAATTTAGGCATAGTACTTCCCAGTTGTGTTTTACATTTTAATGGTATTCTATAGTCTCAGCGGGATTAATTTAAAATCATCTCTTATCAGCACAAAAATACTAAATGGAAAGGAAACCCGCACTCTTGTGTAGCACTATTTGTAATAGTAAAGATATGGAAACAACCTAAATGCCTCAGAACGGATGAGGTGATCAAGACGATGTGTTGCATTAACACAATGAAATACTATTCAGTGACCAAAAAAGATAAACACGTGGCATTTTCAGCAACATGGATGGAACTGGAAGGAATTATTCTAAGTGAAGTGAGTCAGAAGGCGAAAAAATAAATACTGGATGGTTTCACTTATATGTGGAATCTAGAGAAACTAAACAAAGTATCAGACAAGGATAAACTGTAAGACTGACCCTTGAAAGCAGACTATACATAAGAGACACTTGGGAGGGAAAGGGAGGGGGAGAGTGGAATACAGTGTGCAGAGAGTACCATGGACTGTGGTGGAGGACCAGGGGGGAAATCCTATATTGTGAAAAGTTAACAAATTAAAAATAGATAAATAAAATCACTTTATCATAGAATGAAATTTGCATCAAAAAGCTGTGTTTGGAGATGGCAGGTTACATCCTTGCTTATATAAGGTTCCACCAGAGTTGATGTAGGACTCACGAGCACTAGCTTTCACTGTTTTGTTAATAAGATCCTATTTTTTAACTGAAACTAGGCTCCTCTCAATGCAGCAAGTGGTCTTTACTTTAGGGGTCCTAGTATTCTATAGTGTCAGTGAGGATTGGGAGCTCAAGATCGGTGCCACAGCCCTGCCCTGCCCGTTCTTATTCTAACTACGTGCCACCCACACCCCAGCCATGCCAAGAGGGCTGACTAATCAATTCACTGATCTTGATAAAATGCCTGGAAATTCCCTACAGAATTACACAACATAATAGTTCATATCACAGACACAAATAAGCTGGAAAAAGTTTCAAACTGTAGATTAAACACTCTTCCCATACCAATTATCTAACTTTATTATGCCTTTCCATCTTCTTTTCTGTCTTCAAGGTGGCATTTAGCATAAAATATTCACACGCGCTCATGATAATAAGTAGAAAATACCTTTGTATTAAAAACGAAAAAGAAAATTGTCATGAGTATACAATAAAAGGAGTTACCAAAAATGAGATGCAGACTAAATCTGAATTCTGCACTTACTCACAGGTCGGAGACCCAAAATGAAGCTAATGTTGGGAAATAAATTGAGCTAGGTGACCTTGGTTTCTAATGGGTTTGATTTATATCAAAGCTGAATGTAGTCCTTCCTCACTAATCACTTACCTGGAAAGGAGAGAATGAGAACATTATTTTTTTTGTTGTTCATCTGGACCCAGAACTTAAATGAAATTCAGCATGCAAAATGAAGTCAGTCTTTCTAAGACTAGAAAAAATGCCCTGGAACCCTCTGAACAGAAACTCACATTCTGTGAAGCTCTGATAAATCACTCTTCTAATTACGACACACATAATTATAAACTGGCCAGACTAGCTCAGGTTTATTCTTGTCTGAGTTAAGAGTGGTGCTTTCTTATTTGGTTACCATCCATGTATTAAGTTGCATTGTTTATTAAAAACCTTGGAAGCATGCTAAATAACAGGGTATTTTTTTCCCTGAGCGACATGAGCGACTTTTTCTACTGGATCTAGGGCATTCTCTAAGGACTCCATGTGGCTGAAGGGAGAATCCCTAGAGCACAGCTCTCTCAGAATCAAGTCCCAATGAGGCCCTCCCCCGCCATATGCATTCTGTGCACTGAGCTGGTGCACCTGGTCTGGGTGGCTCACTTTTCTTGACATTATACAATTTGGCATGCGCAATGCTGGTTTTAAGTTTAAGCAGAGACAAAGGTGAGAGTGTTCGATTTTCATTTGCACGTTCCTTTTAGAAGGAGGACGACTGAGCAGCTGCCTTATAACACGAAGGATGATAATTACAGAACATTTGAAGGTAAGTATAGAGGGGAAAGTGATTCAACTAGAGGAAAAGAAAGATTGAACTGGTCTTCCTAAAGAGCAAGAAATGGCAACTTGATTTGCTTCTATCATCAATTGCGAACATTTGTTTAGTTCTGGATGAGTAGGCTAAACTTTGAACTGCTCTCTTAGGTAGCAATCCAAAAGGACTAATGTAACTGATGAAGATTAACTGAATTTACAATTTAATCTATAGTCCTAGAAGATCTCGGATAATATGATTTCTTGTATGATCTTTTCCCAAAGGGTACACTTACAATAAACATAATTGCCATTAACAAACCTTATTTAAAGACTTTTAAATTGATAATAAACTGAAGATCTCTTAACACCTCAGAGCATCCTAACAGGTGGGGCAAAGTTGTAACTAATGATCAAAAAAAGAGACAAACTTCACAGTAAGGAAAAGAAGAGATGGACTATAACCACAGCATGGGGGTAATGGGTTAACGTTCTCCACCTGCAAACATGGGGTCAATGACTCCAGCGAGAACCACTGGAGAGTCTTACGGGCACCCCTAAGAGAGTTAGATATGCTACCTTACAAAACTCCCTCTTGATCTGTGCTTGCTCAAGGTCCATCCACTTAGTACAATGATCAGCGTGAGCAATGGAGAAAACCCTCTACCTGCTTTCTGCCTTAGACTTGAAACTACCACACCTAAGAATGTTCATAAAGAGGAAAGAAGGGAAGCGAGAAAAAGATCAATGTCTAAGTGAACAGTGGTAACTCCTGAAATTCTTGCTTAGGAGGCTTGGCATCCAAAAACATACAGAGTTAAACACTAGGAGTGAGATTACCGAGGGAGGGGAAGTGACTGATCTAGTGATCCAGCCCCAGGTCATCTCCTGTATATGCAGGTGTTCTCCTCTGCAATAAGTAGACGCTGTTGGGGCTCCCTGGTGGTGCAACGGGTTGAGCACCACACTGTGAAGCAGCCACTGCACAGCAGCGTGAGTTCTATCCTGGGCCAGGGAGGGGATCCACATGGCGCAGCAGACCTCTCCTGCCTCACCCGCTGCTCCCCTCAGCAGTGTATTTCACTCGATCTGCCTGTCCTGTCTCTGGTAAATCCTGTCACCTCCTGCGATGCTGGCCTGTACCCCAGCTCTTGTATGCATGAATAAATAAATCTTAAAAAAAAAAAGTAGAGGATGACTCAACCACATGAACAAGGACTCAGGGACCTGATGAATCAAACAAAAGATAAATCTTGTTTCCCTCAAAGCACAAGCAAGTCAAGTGACATTTTTAATTTATTTTATTTGCTAAGTTTACAATGATTAACAAGTAAGTTTCCATTCTAACAGGGGGCTTGGTTCTGATGGAGCGAAGACATACCAGTCAGGTGCCAAGAAGTAAACAGTACTCACACCTGCCTTCAGACATGTTTTCTAATTTATATTTCATTGTCCTTTCCTTCTCCCCATCACACACACACACACACACACACACAGTGTCCCATGGAATTACATGAACTATGGGATATAGAATGGAAGATGAGAAAGTCATTTTCTACAACCTCAGAGAACAATGTGCACACACACTGCAGGGACAGGCCGTGATGAGACACTCGGCAGCAAGGATGGAGCAACAGAGACAGAAACAGATGCAAAAAGGGTGTCACTGGTCAAGGAGGGTCAGAGCTAGCCTGGGAGTGACACAGCAAGTTGACTGAGTTGACACCAAAGCAATGAACAGAGAAGAGTGACAAGGGCCTAGATTCAGATGGGTAAGACTAGAAGTCAGCAGATCAAGGGAAATGGTGCAAGCCAATGTGTGTGAGCTATGTACACTACATGCCATCATTCCCCTATCATGCATTAGGCTCTGCAGGAGGATATAAGGAAGGAGAAGGCCTGAAATTTACCATGCAGTTATGGCCATCTCTTCCTTACTCATTTCTTTGCTCCCTATTAGAAAATGGTATCTATTCAGTGCCCCCATGTCTTCCACCTCATTCTCAATTCTCCTCTCCAATCAGTGTCTCATCCACTGAGAGTAGCCTGGTCTAAGCCAGATGAGTCAGCCTGAACCCACTCAGTCCTCACTCCAGGCCTCAGTTCTTGAAACCCTTCCCTATGAACACTCTTCAAAAATAGGCTCATTGAGACACAGAGACTTTAAGTATGCAATGGCTTCCCAGCATAATATTTCATCCCAAACTCTCCCAGGAACATGCCATCTGTATATCAAAATGTCCATCTGACATCCCCACTTGGAAGTTGAACAATCATCTCAAAGTTAATATACCTAAAGCCAAATTCTTGATTCCCATTACAGCCACACCTTCAGAATTTCTCCTTCTGGGGTATTCCCCTTCTCATAGTTTACTAATGAAGATCGTCAGTCAAATCTTAAATTCTTCCTTGATGCGTCTCCCTATGTCACATCTCACATCAAATCAATTAGTTCTACCTCCACCCTGAGCCTGTCCCACTTCTCACCATCCTAATCCAAGCTCCCACATGACAACATTTGCAGAAAGGTCTCCTGGTTTCCTCACTCAGTCTTCTATACACTATTCCCCTATGGACACTTTGTAATACTTTTGAGTGAAAATTCAAATCCCATCTCCCCGAACATACTCCAAACTCCTTACTCATGCCCAGAGGCATTGCATGAACTTACGCCCACCATTTCTCTGATCTAATCAACTGTTAACTGCACCACCCATGCTTGACCTCTTGCTAGTTCTGGGGAAAAAAAAAAAAAAACACATTCCCAATTAAGAACCCTGCACTTACTGTTCCTGTACCTTTTCTCTAGTCTTCTGTATCTGTCTTCCCAGACCTTCAAAGCTCTGGTTAATCACACCTTCAGAAAGGTCTTTCCCATTCTCTATGAAATAACATATCTCTCATCCTCCCCTCACCCTGCTTTGTTTTCTTCCTACTAGTTTTGCCATTTGCCATATTAAATGTTGATAAGTGTATTACAGTCCTTTCCAGCTAGAATCGAAGCTCACCAAGGGCAGGAACTTCTATAAGGTCCTATCTTGATACCTAAAAACACGTGTGGTCAACAGCAGCTTCTCAATGTTTGTTGAGTGAATGGAGGTTACTGACCCAGGTATTAACGAATCGGTTAGATTGATCCTATTTTTAAAAACCATTAAAATGACCTCAGCTAGGGTTCACAAATTCATCATGCACTTGTAGAGGAAAATGTGGCTTCCAACTACAACTATAAAAGACAGAAAAAGTACATTTTATGGAAGGAGTATAGAAATAAAAAACAGTATCACCAACTGACTTTGGAGCCTCTGGAACCCAGGTGTTCCTTTTATGCTCCAAAAGTGGCAGTTCACACCCAAGTGCCTACAGACCATTCAAGTTAAACAAGAAATTTTGAAGGAAGCCTGGAGGATAAACAGGCCCCACCCAAGGGAGCAGGTGTGCTCTTCAGCTGGGGTGAATTTCCACGTGGGAATGTTGGAGTGGAAGGATACTTGCTGTACTGGCAAAGCTCCCTGGGTTTTGACTCACCTTTGAGTCCCAGTTCTATAAAGTGACCTTGTGACCCAGAAAGCCTGCTTCCCATCCCTTTGAGGCCAAAACTGTGGAACAATCACAAAAATTCTGCCTATGTCCACCATTTGCAAAGTTGGCTTCAAAGCATTGTCAGCCATGCTGTGAAAGAGACCACATGCCACCGTCCCACATCATCACAGAGACAGCCATGCTGTGAAAGAGACCACATGCCACCGTCCCACATCATCACAGAGACAGTCATTCCACAGCCATGAAAGGATCAATATCCGCAAGTTAATTTCTTCTTAAGCCGTTAGGTTGTTTCAGTTATGCTAAGGTCTTTGTTGCTGCATCCTTGCATTCTCAAAGGCATCTGTGAACTGGAGAGAAAAGGGTGAACTTAACATAAGAAATCAGAAATATCCTCTCTGTGGATAGTGTGTGGCATGGTGACATCATTTTTCATGTCTACTGTAATAGAATAAAAAGGTGGAGAACAGTTGCTTTTGCACTACCTCTGTAAGAATGTTTAATATTTTCCATTAAGTTGGGACTAGAAATTTTAATTATATATAAATCTAGCCCCATGAAATAGAAAAGAATGTCTTGGCAGGAAATCAAGCCAGAACACTTAGTCTGAACTATAGGTCCCTGAAAAAAGATCCCTTAAGACTTTTCTAACTTTACCTCCCACTCAATACCTTTGATTTCAGTCACCAACTCAAAGATTGTATCGTTTCCATTTTCACTTCCAAAACCTCCCTTATGATATGCGGCCCTCCTGACATCTATGTCCCCCTCTTCTCTCCTCTTACTTAAATCCTGGCTAGCTGTCAAGGTTAAAGTAACTCTGAAATAACCCATAAATACCTCTTCAAAGTATGGCCTACAGTGATCTACCCTTAAAAACTCAGATGATACTAGTAAGCAGCTATTATGCAGCCTTATTTCGTAGCTCTCTCTCTGTGATTGGATGAGACAGGGTGGGCTAAATATGAGTCCTGAGCAGGACAAGGGATGGAGTTCCAGATGTTCTCTGTACCCTCTTTATAAGCCCTTTGGTAACACCACAATCACTTTCAGTTTAATGCACATTTTCCCATGAAAGATGATGGTTTACCTGGGATAGGTAGAGGTACATATACTCCAGTAAACATACAGTAAATATAGAGGTAATATACTCCAGTATATCCATATACTAATGTGCCTCTTCCTGTCCCAGGAACTGCCAGAGATGCCAATGAGTTAGCATGCTCAGGAGCAACCCTCAGCCAATGAAGGATGAGGGCTGGATAAATAAACCAGCTTCTGGTCCACCTGGGTAGGGAGATCCTTAACACGATTGTGCTCAGTTGCCCAAACATTCAGCTGTTGGGTTACCTCCCTTCCCTTCCTCCTCCTGTCCTAAATGCAGTAAAACGAAGAAGCTTAAAGGACCTTTAGACAATCTGGACAGGAGTCACATTAACGTTTAGTCCTAGAACCCTGGTACTTAGCCATCCTCCCAGCATTGCAACAGACTGCGGGGCCAGGCTATGGCTTGCACGGACCCTTGGGCCTGCAAAGCTGTGCTAGACACACTCCAGACACTCATGGACCAATTTTACAAAGTGCCAAGCTACTTGTGTGCCACCTCCGCGGCTATCTTAGGGGGTTCTAGAAAAAGAATCAAGATAATAACCACTAAATTACTCTCGTTAAGTTGTTAACAATTATTTTAAGAGAGACAAAAAATGGTAACCATTCACCAAAGAGAAAAAAATCATTGCCCACCACCAGTAAGTCACTAATGAACTAGTTTTATCCTTCTCTCTTTGCAGTTTTGCTTGGTCAGTCTGTTATACACCAACCAGTTTGAGCTGCACCAGATTTTATGGGTTTCCCCGTCCTTTTAATTAACTTTAAAATCTTATTAACTCAATTATTAGCAATATGTTATAAGGCACCAAGACTACAGCTGTGAATGTGTCTTTATTAAAAAGGCACTGCCATGAGTTAAGAAACTTTGAGCATTATTATAAACTCTATCAAGCCTAGAGAGATAATTCAGTCTGCAAATTGGTCCCAACTCAAACTTGGCAAAGAAATGCAAATGAGGTTTGAATTAATTTGCTTCCATACCCCTACTTTTCTCCCAAAACATGTAATTCCTATTAGCAATTAGCATCAGTAGACTTTACACTGGAGCTTGGAAAGGTAAAACAACTCATAAAATAAGAACCAAAGGTGTGTTGGTATTTTAACTTAAGAATTGATGTGAAGAAGGAAGAGAAATGTGCTTTTAGATAGATCATCCTTCCTGAGGGACATATAAATAACCTTAAATTTTACCCAGATTGAAGGGTTAGGATATAGCAAACAATTCTCAGGCAATTCTAAGAACAAGAGTGAATTTGTCATAGACTCAGCCACATAGAACAGTCTAAATATAGAATCGGTTTGCTTTTGTCCATAACTGTTCTATCCTAATAGCTTTACCAAAGGCTTAAATAGCAGGTTCTTTTATTGAAAGTGGAACTAATATCTTCAGGTGAAGAATATGTTGAAGACATTTTCAGGGCAAAAAAATAAAAGAAGAGGTTAAGCCACTGTACTCTAGGGATTTATATGTCCTAATGCAGGACCCCAGGACCATAGCTTGTCCCACTGCCCTCACACCTCGCATATTATACTCCAGTGGATATCACAAAGCTTTGATTCACGTGAAATCTTTGCAAAAATGCAGAGTCCCTAGTCTTATCACCCAAAGATTCTATCTCAGTAGATACGAAGTGGAACACAGGATTCTTCCTGGCAATAGAATTTTTGGTGATTCTAAGCAAAAAGTCTTTGGATTATACTTTTAGAAAGACAAATCTATCCTTTCTATTTCTATTTCTATTTCAATTAAGAAACAAATACATTGACATGGAAACAAATAGCTTCACTTTGTTGCACTGGACCTGGGTAATTTCATAATTATCTCCTCTCTCCTACGCTCTGTGATTTAATTTAAAAAGTTTTGCTCCACGCGGATGATTCTACCAGAATGGTTAAGAAACACATTTTATGCCCATAAAGCAATTGGACAAATCTTCCCAAGTCACTGGAACAGTATCTCAGGTAGCTCCTACTAGCAATAAATAGCTATATAAAGGAAGTAATAATCTGTTGACCTTTAATATTAGCCAAAAATAGTAAAACATCTTAGGTTTAGATACACATCTATGGTTCACAGCTCCTAGAAGCCATCTTGCACCTCTACTGCTGAGTGTCTTAACCTTGGCACTGCAACATCTTGAGCGGGACATACTTTGTTGGAGAGGGCCATCTCATCCATCATCAGGCCTTTAGAAGCCTGTCTAGTAGATAGATGACAACGAAATTCTCCACATCACCACATGCCCCTGGTGGGCAAAATCAATCCCAGCTGAAAATTGCTCTTTTATTGCTACTTCAGAACAATCACATAATAATGTACTTATCAAGTGTTTATAGGTACATTATTATGGATTGATCGAAAACTGCTGCGACAAATACAGCTAACATTTTACTATATGCAAGGCACTATGATTTAAAAAGAAAACAGCCTTTATTTATCTGATCTTACTTAATCATCCAAATTAGTTCTTTTTTACAGATGAAAATACCCCATTTACTAAGGTTGAAGGAGCACAGAAGGGACAATTGCTAGTGCCCAGCCCCTTCCTCAAGGGAAATGCCCAGCCCCTTCCTGCTGTTCTCCACTGCCTGGGGGAGTAGGGTGAGGTCTGTGACCTCACTCCCTCCCTTAGCATTTCCATCCCAAACAAGTAACCCTAGGGTCTGGTTGGGGCTGGAAGGGATTATGCTGAAAGAAATAAGCCAGAAGGAGAAAGATAAATACTGGATGGTGTCACTAATATGTGGAATACAGAGAAACCAAACAAAGGGTCAGACACAAAAGAAAGGTTAAAAGGAACCATTGAAAGGTGACCATGGATTTGAGGCATCCAAGGAAGGAGTGAAGGAAGAAAGGGGAGGGAGGGTAAAGAGGGAGGGAGAGCACAAAGGATTATGGATGTCTTGATAAGAAGCAACAGAGACCACACCTCAGGCGAGAAATCCTACACTGTCAAAATATGAACAAGGATGCAAAACAATGGTATCTCATTTTTAAAAAGCAAAGATTCGGAAAGAAGAATTGATAAATGATGTAGAAATGATTGAAGAAAAGAGGGACAGTATTGGATTGACAAAAGCAGCCAGCGGCCTAGGAATCAGAGAGATGAATGTGTGTGTGTGACTCTAAAGTTCAGTGCAAAAAAAATAAACAGATATTTGCGAGGAAAACAAGCACTAGGTACAGAGACAACTGTAACTCACAGGACGCAAAATTCTGTACATAAATGCAATGCACTAAACCTTACCCAGGTTGACTTCATTCATGGAGAAGGTGCCATAATTCAAAAAGACGCTAGGTAGACGTTGAGCTTTCTGGATGTAAAAAGAAGTATCGGGAAGTGATGATCAACATGAGGTGCCCAAGAGGAGCTTCGGTACCCCCAAAAAACACCAAACATTCGCTCTTCCAGAATGCAGTTCCCACCTCTGCAGACAGAAGCCCCCATTCACTTATTTTCCTAGTCTCTCACTTTCTTTAGTCATAAAGGAGCATTAAACAACGATATCTTTTTCATTTGGAAGAACGGATGTATTTCATAATAATTACCTAGAGAGAGGGTACACATAATAAAAATATATACTACAGATAGCAGATACATCCAACTTTGAAGTCTAATTTTAAAATCAATCATTTTGGCTGCAAAGTGCTTTGAGCCTTTTAGGGCCCTCCTGCTAAAGTACATACAGACTTACAAATTTGCGTAAAAATGACATAGGATGCTGTGACCTATTTCATGGCTATCAATTGCTATAGTGTGGCCAGTTGCTCAGTCTAATAAATACATGTCCTTTAATTATATTACTGATCTCTTTTTGTTGTTTCCTCACTGTTAGACAACTCTCACGTCTTTCTCATTAAAGATACAGTGTCTTCTGTCTAGCTTTTTTCTAAATTTTTTATTCAAGCAACATTGCATTATAACATTATTTAAGTTCAAAGGTGAGTCATTATAAATTAATCTCTGTACAAGCTACATTAAGTTCTCTACTGAAACTTCAGTCCCATTCTTCAGGATTCAATTGACCCTTTTTATCTGAGTTATAAGATAACCTGCCTTCCCCTTTCTCTTCTGGTAACCACTAATTTGGTCTTATAGTCTAGCAGTTGATTTGTGTTGTATTTAGTTAGGGAAGAAATGTAAATCTTGTCTTAGTAACCCCAGCACTTAACAAAGTGCCCGAGACATACACATGTTTAAAACTTCAAAAATGTCAAGGATATAGATATGTGTAACACTTATTCAAAACTGTATTCATTCAGACGTACTAGGGAAATAAAGATCAATAATATCACATCGAAGGCCAGTTCTGATGTGTGCAAGAAACTTTTCCATGGCAGTTGAGTTGAGAATTATCAGTGGCAGCCTCTGAGAGACACCTGCAGCCAGCATCACACAGGGAGGTCTCACATGGTACCAACATTTGCCTCGACATTATTTTTATTTTTTTTATTTTTATTTTTTTTTATTAAAATATTTTAAAATTTACATCTACTTGCCATTAATTGTAATCCCCATGTATTCCCCATCACCATCTCACCAGTGCACCATCA
>JAGFMF010011501.1:17706300-17763293 GCA_019455555.1 Galemys pyrenaicus
AGTGTAAGAGAGTTCCTTTTTCTCCACATCCCCGCCAACATTTGTTGTTGCTACTTTTTTTGATATGTGCTATTCTCACTGGGGTGAGGTGGTATCTCAAAGTGGTTTTGATTTGCATTTCTCTGATGACAAGAGAAGTTGAGCATTTTTTCATATGCCTATTGGCCATTTGCATGTCCTCTTTGGAGAATTGCCTTTTTAGCTCTTTTGTCCATTTTTTGACTGGGTTGTTTTCTTTTTTTCTGTTTAGTCCGGTTAGTTCTTTGTGGATCTGTGTGATAAGTCCCTTGTCAGTAATGTTGTGTGTAAAGATTTTCTCCCAGTTGGTGGGTTCGACATTATTTTTAAAGATATGTGATTTTATTACTGTGGATTATTACAGTGGATACTGTCACTGTATAGCTGGACAAAGTGAAGTCCAGTCAGGGACCTATTATAATAACTAGATGAGCTATTTGCATTTAGTATCTAAATAGGATTGGTCTTGGAGAAGCAAACACTGCATATATGACACATAAAGAAACAAAACAAATGAATGAACTAAATAAATATGTTACAAACTGGTGCACTGGGACTAGCTGAGTTCAGTATGTGTACAGGTAAAATGAGAGCTGGGGGAAGCCAAAGCACAGAAGGAATGGCCAGACAGGAAAGCCTGAAGAGGACAGGTCCTGGAAGGAAGATGACCACTTACAGACAGGAAGGAAATACTTGAGGTTGGTCAATGGGATTTCCTATGCAGATGAGATTGTGGAAAACTTTCATTTTCTTTCTTATACTTTTCTGGACTGAAAAAAATTATCAGTGAAAATATATGTCTGACATAACTGGAAAAATATATAAAGAATAAAGGTAAAGAGAGAACAAATGTAAATGCCAAAATTGCTTATCATTTCTGGAAACTTTTCTGTGCAGGAAAGAAATGAAATAATGAATCAGGTAGAGAGACATGTGTGTCTAAGAAAAAAGTCATTTCTTTTTTTCTCCTTTTTAAGTTGAAAATGACATGAATATATTTATAAATGCAAAGGTCTAATAGTTGGAACAAGACTTCCATGCTGGTTTTGGAATCCACCTACTCAAGAGTCATCTGGAAATGTTAACATTAGGGACAAGAAATGGACCCTCTAAAGAAACAAGTGGGCATGGGTGTGCCTCCATGTGGTGTGAAATAATGACTGGGGTCTTTGTCAGCTCCCAGAGATTACTGGAAGTGGCAGGAAGTTGAAGATGCTGCGCATACCAGATTGCACAATTTGGTTTTTTTAAAAAGGCTCCATTCTCTGCTTCAGGCGGAAGTTCGCCTGGGTTTAATTTGACCATGTAAGCTCCAGGCCATTATTATACGAAATACAACAGTTCATGAAGCGAGGCTCCCTACCCCTCTCAGAAGGGGTGAGGGTGCTCCCTTCACAGTGCCGAAGAAGAGACTAGCCACGACCCTCATCCTCATACCTACTTGTGTCCACGAGGGGGGATGCAGTGTTTTGTTACTTGATTGGAAATGTTATTAACACCAGGCTTACATGTCCTGCCCTAGTGCTGTGAAGAAAAGGGGAAACACCGGCGAGAGGGAGTCGGAACGCGGCCGTTCAGAGTGAGCCACAAACATCTCGTCAATTCCCAACCCCTGGCTGACAGATCTGGGTTCCAAAATCGGACCAAATGGAAAAGTTCTGTGGAGGACCACTTCAAGCTGGGTCAGAGAACTGAGTGAGGCAAAGGACTGTGATGGGGACTGACCTGGATTTCAAAGGAAAAATATGGCTGAATTTGACAAGCAACCACCAAAAGCAGGGGAACTGCTTGTTGCCCTGATTCTCTGCCAGGAAGTCTCAAACCTGCACCAATCCACAATACTCACAATGAACCTGTGCATGTCTGAGTAGGAGTGTATCAGCAGTTATCACCCTCCCTGTGGTCTCTCTCTTCTCCAACACCAAACATGCAAAAGAAGGCTGAGATTATGGGGAATTGGAGACCCTGCTCTGGCCCCTGGCTGGCAAGTCTGACTTGCATTGGGAAACAGCGGGAAAGGGAGAAATTGGTTTTATATCTGCAAATAGACTATTTTAACAGCAGGATATGCTTGACAGCAGAGAATCATACTAATTTGAGCATATAGGTGCCTTCCATCCAGTGGGAAATGTAGGTTATACAAAATCTAACCGGGCAGTTGTTGGGGGGACACAATGCATGATTAACTTTATGATTCGAGACCCTTTCAAAATAATTATACACATATTGAATACATATACACCTATGCGTTCTTTAGGTCATATCACCATAATGACCACAACAAGGCTACTTATGAGCAAATTTTTATGTAGTTTTAACACTGATTGATCTGTCACTTTGTTTAACAGTGTTTCTGGAGAAAGATATGCTGACAAAGGGAATGGAAATGTATGATTAACTCTTGTCTGCTCTTTATTTGACATAAGGCATTATATTAACTGACCTAAAACATAATAGTTTCAGGTATACAATGCAACGATTTGGTATTCATACATATTGCTAAGTGGTCACAATCTACTTATATCCATCACCATACATAGTATCTATTTTTCTTGTCATGAGAACTTTAAAGATTCAGTATTATTATATAATAAATTATATATTATATATTGCCAATATAAACTACAGTATTGTTGATAATAGCACATTATATTCTATACACGTGGCTTTTTTATTTTAGAACCAGAAGTTTGTACCTTTGGCCCCCTTCACGCATTTTTCCAACCCCACACACCATCTCTGGCAAATACCAACAGTTCTATGTATCTATGTATTTTGTTTTACTTTTTAGAGTCCACATGTGAGTGAGATCATACAGTACTTATCTTTCTCTGACTTATTTCTCTTAACATAATGCCCTGAGGTTCCACCTGTGTTGTCACAAATTGCAAGATTTCATCCTTTTCATGGCTAAATAATATTCCACTTTCTATAGAATGACATGGTGTTTTCTTTTTCTTTAAATAAATGCCCAGAAATGGAACTACTGAATCCTATGGTAGCTCTATTTTTAGTTTTTTGGGAAAGTTGCATACTGATTTCCCTTGTGGCTGCACCACTTTTCACCAGCCCTTGTCTGCTATTCAGAAGCAAGAGAGGCGTTTCTTGAAACCTAACAAGGGAAGACCTTTTCCCTTCTAAAACCCATAGGATGACTAACAAGCACTTGGCTACCTTCCCAGAGATCTGGCTGCTCTTTGAAGCTGGAATTACTTTGTTCTTTGAACAGCCAAGCCCTGACTACTTGTGTCTCCTACTGCTGGTCTACCAGTGAGCACTACTCTGGGCCTCACAATTCTGGACTATGCCCTATTGTGACAGTCACCCTACTTTGGAGCTGTTTCATTTTGTCCCTCCTCTACCTTTGTCCCAAGGTCATCCTCTTAGCACAAGGCCAATTCAAATCATTTCCTGTTGGAAATCCCTGGCGACTCTGCATTTTCCAGAAGACCTTTAGCAATGTGGGACTGGCCTGACCTTCCAACTGCAGCCCCATCTTGTTTCTCACCTCCCCCAGCACTCAACCTTGGCCCCAAGGTCAAGGTGATAACCACACGGGACTCTCACTTTACCTACACACAGGGTCCTCTGTGCATGTGAGCCTTGGCACATGCTCTCCCTCCTTCCCCCCATTCTCTGACTAACAAAACCCTGAACTCTGCCCAGTGTCATGTCCCCCAGGGACCTTCTCTTTCTCCCCACACCAAGCCACCTACAGCCTTCTCTCTAGTCCTCTACTATCCTGGACACACTTTGATGTATTTGGCAGGGGAGGTGGTGTGATGGGTGGAAGTATAGTCTCTGACTCATGCCATCTGCCATCCTTTCATAATGAATGTTACTTGCAAATTAAGATTAGAACTATGGCAGAGAGGAACATGGTGCCAAGAACCAAAGCTGAAAGAATGGATTTGGTCAAATTTTATGGTTAAGGAAAAAGCAAAGGATGAAATTAATTGTGTACAATAGATTAATAATAGAAATAGCAAATAGCAAATATGTATAATATAGAAGAAATAACAGAATTACCTCTTTTAAACTAATTAAAGAGCATGTATTAACCATAGAAAGCACCAAGGAGTTTCTAAAATATAGAAGTAAAGATTACAGAATTCTAATAGCATACAATCATTTCATTTTATAGCAACTCTTTGAGCTATGCTTAAAATACCCTACAATTCATCCATTTAAGTGTACATTTCAATGCTTTTTAGTATATTCATAGTTGTATAACTATTACTAGTATCTAATTCTAGAACATCTTTATCACTCCAAAAAGAAACCCATACTCACTAGTAATCATTTCCTTCCAATCTCTGACTCAGTCCCAGGAAGTTACTCATCTACTTTACTGCCTATTCTGGACATTTCATAGAGATAAAATTAGCAATATGTTGTCTTTTATGACTGGTTTCTTTAACTTAGCTTAGCATTTTTTGAAGTTCATCAATGTTGTAACAGATGTAAGTGCTCCATTCTTTTTTATTGCCAAATAATATTCCAGTTTGTATAAAATACATTTTTTTAAGTTTTATTAATGTATTTTATTTCATTGTTCATTTTTGTACAGTATTTTATTTCTCCTCTCGGGTGATGTCCCCATAAAATGACCACCACCAAGACACCTTTAACCATCACCATACACTCTTGCACTCTTTCCTTCCTCTCAGTCCCCCTCTCCTGCTGAATGACTCTGACTTATAATTCGCGTTTGGTCTTTTTTTTTTTTTTTTTGATTCCTTGTATGATTGTATGGTTTCCCTATGGTCCTCCTATAAGTGAAACCATCCAATATTTTTCTTTTTCCTTCTGACTTATTTCACTGAGAATAATCCCTTTCAATTCCATCCATGTTGCTGGAAGTGGCATAAATTTATCTTTTTGGATTGCTGAAAAGTATTCCACTGTGTATATATATGACTTTTTCTTGATCCAGTCATCTGTTTGGGGCACTAAGGTTGATTCCATATTTTAGCTATTGTAAAGAGTGCTGCAATAAACATAGACGTGCCAAACTACATTTTGTTTATCCATTTGTCAGTTGATGGACATTGGGTTGTTTCCACTTTTTTTATTATTATGAATTATGTTGCTATGAACCTTCATGCACAAATTGAGAGGACATGTATTTCTTCTCTGACATACAGAATTGCTGGGTTATGATGTAATCCTATATTTAATCACTTGAAGACCTGCTCACTCTGGTTTTGGTTTGGTTTTCCCTTGCAGCTGATGATTTGGAGTTTCTTTTCACACACAAACAAGCCATTTGTGCATCTTTAGAGAAATATCTATTTCTCCATTTGAATAAATATCTGTTTCTTTTGTTCACTTTTAACTTTGATAATTTGTCTTTTTCTCACTGAGAACTAAAAGTTCCTTATTCAAGTCCCTTATCAGATATGAGGTTAACAAAATTTTTTTCACATTCTATGGATTGGTTTTTCACTTTCTCAGTGGTATAACTTGAAGTATTTTTTTTTAATTTTGAGTATATTTGATTAATTTATTTTTCTTTAGTTGCTGTGCTTTATTATATTTTTTGTAAAGAATAATTTTTTAAATTCTAACATATACAACTGACTTGTGTTAAGATCCTTTTATATTTTTTCCTGCCAACAAAAAAAAGTAATAAAGCACCACTTTTCTCATGAGTTCATCATCATTTTCTCTAACATTTGTATTGCTTCCTGAAAGTTAAGACACTATAGCTAATGCCAGCCAACTCTATCTTTAGCAAAGGCAATTAAGCAGCATTATTCAGTCTGATCAGTTCTAAACCATTTTATTAGCTAAAGCAATTAGAAGAACTTATCATTTTTTAAAATCACATAATTATTGACTATCACAAACCCTGTTACTGAGAAAGGTGATGACTTATAACACTACTATGAGATAAAATGAAAATAAAGGCTGAAGAGAAAATGTGGAAGGTAGAGGTTAAAGAAGAAAAGAAACATATATTACAATTAGAGTGAAACATTGTGGAACTAAATGCATTTTTTAAGACTCTTTAAGTCAAATTAATGAAAATGAAAGAGACACAATATTTGCATTGGTAGAACTTTCCTTTAAAAAGTTGAATTAATTCTTTTAACTGAACCTCCCACCTATTCATTTTTACCTAAAGGCATTTAGGAGTCAAAACAAACTGTTTTTGATATTTTTTTATAAAATAATAACTAGTGAGGGATGCAGGTGTGAAGCTAAAAGAATATGCAACAAATCTCTACTTAGATTATCTCAAATCCACATGTTCTCCTAACCTGTGCATCTTTGGTTCTCCAGTATCCAACATGTGCCTACACTCAGGAGGTGCTCAAAAGACCAAAACTATGGAATTATGAATGGAGGTAAGTGCTGCATTTATTTTGTATTGTCTTCTGAACAGACTTGCAGGAGACCTGAACCTTCATATGTCTGCCATGGCTATTTCTTCTCCATTTCACATTCAATAACATAACCTATTCTTTACCTGTGCTTTTCCTCACCCCACCTCCGCCAAGTTTGCACTGAATGTCATTCAGAGAACTCTATTTCGTGTGTTTCTTATCACTAAGGAATAAATAAGTTGATACACCAGCATCACTAGCCAATATGGTATGACTTGGCTAATGCTAATAGAATTACACTCTGGGGCTAGCCTCTCATCTTTCAGCTCAAAATTTGCCATCTTGCCTCGTCTATTTTCAAATGTCCCTTTGCCATTAGTGTTCAGCAGTGGACTGGGATCCTAAACACGTAGGAGACTGGCACTGGAGCCTAATTAACACACATTCCATCCCAGATAATCTCTTCCCTCTTCTATCCATTCTATACTCTGTGTTGCTCAAATTCAGACCAGTTAATCAATCCCCCATCCTTACATGCATTCCTGCCTAAAGATCAAAGCCATGAGGACTTCCTGGTGGTGCAAGGGGTTAAGTCTCAGCACAATGAAGCTATCCGCAGCCATTGCAGCATGAGTTCAATCCCCAGTCAGGGAGATGACTCACATGGCACAGCAGACCTCTCCTATCTTGTGCACTGCTCCCCTCAGCAGTGTATTTCAGTCAGTCCACCTGTTCTGTTCTCCACTGTGTCTCTGGTGAATCCTCTCACCACCCTCAAGCTCTGGCCTATATTCCAGCTCTTGCTTGCATGCATTAAGAAATAAACCTTTAAAAAAAATCAAAGCCATTGATTGTAGATGCTCTTGCTCTGCCCTCTTCCAACTGTACCCCTTTGCTTAGGGAGGAGAGTCCACAGAGTGAAAAGATTGTGCCCAACCAGCACCTGAAACCACCACCTCAGACCACTCCAGGATCCCGGGATTTTCTGTTCAAACATGAGCTCTGATAAGCCTCAATGTCCTTCTCTAGAAAGTGGAGGTTATTGCAGTACCTGCCGTCCAGGTTGTGAGGAGAAAGCACAAGTCAAGTTCTTGGAACACACAGCCATCAATAAGTATCATTTGGTTGTACTAACTGCTGTGCTTTGCTTCTCTCATTGGTCCAGCACCCACCCTGGAGTCCTAATTATTATCCACTCAAGGGGCCCTTTTACCTGGGGATACCAACCACCTGCTTTAGGCTGAGTCAGAGCTTATCAGATGGGGGTGCTACAAGTGAAATATGAGCTATGAACTCTTCAGGGCAAACCATTCATTTGGGGAGTCAACATGAACATTCACAGGAGAATTCATGCTAGGCAGTATTTCCTGAGTCAGTTGATAAATGGTCATGCTTGTGGTGGGGGCCTTCTTGTTCAAAGCATCCTCCAGATTTGGCTGAACAGCCTGAATCCAGTGGGACACCGTAGCCCACAGCCTGATGAATGCCATGCACTTGACTGTCTCTCCTCTTGCTGTATTAGCTTTCCAGAAAGATAACACCCACTTAAGCATTTGTGATTCTCATTAAAGATTTCACAAGGAAAGCCCATTCTAAAATGGGCTGGAAAAAAAAAATAAAAAAAATAAAATGGGCTGGAACAGAATCCAAATCCACTGTGTTCTTATGTACACTTGAATTTCCAGACTTCTGTGATTTCTAGATGGGATTTGAGAGTCTTTCCTCATACCAGATGTTCAGATTTATTTAAATGTTAAACACGTACTTTGGACAGGTGGCTGAGAGGGCTGTATGCAGTTAAGGAGAAGGTGGGGTGATTACTTCCATCTCCACCTTCATTCTCATGCACATCCACCTAAAGTCTTTCTAGCCAGCTCATAGGCAGCCCCGGGGGGATTCTCTCGTGGGCTTCCATTTCCTATCTGTGGCAGCTGCTCTCTACATAGTTTTGCAAGACTGTCATCTTTATAAATGAGCTCATCTTATTTGTGGAGAACTGGGTGGGCTTAGGAAGGAAAGACAGTGGGTAGATGAAAGATATTGATATTGTACAACATTTTATTCTTGATAGATGAAAGGAGACCTGGGTGGTTTAAACAGTGCTTTCAATCTGTTTTACCTGAAAGCTCAAATTTTAAAAATATAATTTGTACCTTAGCCTAGTAACTAACCCTAAAACTAAAGCTTCACGTAATAGTACTCATTCTTTCTAAGTGTCATATACTCTAGTAGTTTATGGTTTATGGTTTATGGTTTATTCACCCTTTCACCTACTGAAGGGCATCTTGGTTGCTTCCAAATTTCATCTTTAAAAAATATATATACTGGTTGCGGTCTACTCGGTTGATTTTATAATCCTTTATTGAGTCATAACTTGCAGTGTATAAAACACTGCCGAAAAGTCTAAAACATGCATTCTGATCCTTTACTGTAAGACAAATTAGGCTCAGATCAGATCTATGACCCTCTCCCAACAAACATGCTCTCAAAAACTCCCATCTTTTCAGAGTAAATAAAATTAATCCAAGATAATACACCACTTCCTCATCATCCTCCTGGTACTCAAGAGAGAAAAGAGTTGCTCATTAGAGGAGCTATTTGCATCCTTCTCAATATGTCATTCTATTTTAAGACTACAAAACCACAAAACATGAGGCTTCTGAAAAGTATGCATATTTACATGTATGTCTGGTTAGGAAATCTTGAACAAGCAGATTTTTCTCTTGAGATTTGGGATGAGTTCATTTCTCAACAGAAAATGCAAACATGCATATTTTCATTTTTAAGGCACTGAAAGGTTAGCTTCATATGAAAGACGAGGAGGAGAAAAGAAGTAGAAGGGGGAGAATGAAGAAAAAAGGAGGAAGAGAACGGCAGGAAGGAACTATACAGATTGAAGATACATTTTGTTGCTTGTATATATCTTTTAATATATTAGGGTAATTAATATTAACTAAATAGCTAAGTTTATAGCATAACGCAGACAAATAATAACTCACAAAAGAGAATGTTGTTTTTCATGTATGAGTAGATTTCATAACATATTTATACCCTTGCTTTGCAATATTTTTTCTCAACAAGAATAAGTTTTGTAGTCACGTTTTGTATTTCAGTTAACAAACTTTATTTTTACAGCAGATTTAGGTTCATAGAAAAACTGAAGGAAAACAACAGAGTCCCATGTACCTCCTGCCTCAATACTTGCACAAAATCCCTCACAATTGACATGCCCTACCATAGTGGTGCATTTGTTGTAACCAAGAAGCCTACACTGACACACCATTACCACACAGGTCCACAATTGTCTCTGGTGGTCACTTTGTGTCATACATCCTGTGGGTTTGGGCAAAGCTGGACAGATCTGCACCATCCCGGTCATACACAGTATCGTACAGATGAGCTTCGTGCCCTAAAACTTGCTGTGCATGCTGGTTCATCTCCCTTCCAAAGCCCTACTACTTACTGCTGAGCTCTCTAGGGTCTCCATGATTTTGTCTTTCCCAGAATGTCATACAACACATTGAAGTTTCCTCCATGCCTCCTCAGGACTTGAGAGCACATTTCTTTTCAGGAATATTCCATAATCTGGATGCACCATGGTTAATGGTTTATTCACCCTTTCACCTACTGAAGGGCATCTTGGTTGCTTCCAAATTTTGACAACTATAAATAAAGCTTTTAAACACCCATGTGCATATTTTCATGAATATTGACTTTCTACTCCTTTGGGTAAGTAACAAGATGCATTATTGATACATTCATGGTAAGAATATGTTTAATTTGGTAAGAAACTGTCAAACTTTCTTCCAAAGTGGTCGCACCATTTTGTATTGCCACCAGAAATGAAGGATTGTTCCTGTAGAGTCACCTTCTCACTTAGGTGTACACACCTCTTTAAACATATGTTACTACATAAGGGCCTCCCTGATGGCGCAGTGGGTTAAGCAATGCACTATGAAGCAAACCTCAGCCACTGTAGCACGAGTTCAATCCCTGCTGCCGGCCAGGGAGGGGACCCACATGGCACAGCAGACCTCTCCTCCTGTGCCTACTGCTCCCCTCAGCAGTGTACTTCTGTTGATCTGCCTGTTCTGCTCCCTGCTTTCTGTGGTTAATCCTCTCACCCCTTCACACACCTCTAGCCTGTACCCCAGTGCTTGTATGCACAAATAAATAAATCTTTAAAAAAATAAATAAAATAAACATATGCTACTACATCATGCCCACCAACAAAACTCCCTGAGAACAACAGGTCCCCTCCCCTTGGTTCCCTGTTCCTACCTGCACCCTCAAGTAGCCTCAATTCTGCAGTCAAAGTTCTAAAAATGTCTTAATTTAAGAAACAGCATCAACATTAGAACTACTGTGTAAGACAAACCTGCTAGACTGACAGT
This sequence comes from Galemys pyrenaicus, assembly GCA_019455555.1. NCBI lineage: Eukaryota > Metazoa > Chordata > Mammalia > Eulipotyphla > Talpidae > Galemys > Galemys pyrenaicus. The sequence goes on from JAGFMF010011501.1 coordinate 17,717,045, forward strand.
ATTAAAAAGTGGTTGAGAATAACAAATAAATACTTGCATTTGGGGTGGTATAGGTACGTTTCTACACATGGGAAGCACTAACCCACATTTACCATATAACTTCATATAATTAAAAATATAAAATCACTTATTTCTGTTACTATCTATACAAGTAATAGATTCTTCTATGTTTGCATATTTATCTGGGATGTTCTAAATTTTAACGTTAGGCAAGCAGATTGCATTTCAATATGGCAAAGGAAACTATGCTGACATTTCAATTAGGTTTAATATTCAAAGAATTTTTTTCATGGCTCCAAAATACTTCATTTATACCAAACACTGAAAAACACAAATTGATGAGTAACCTCATTCAATTCTATGCAAGAATTCTCAGATAGCCATCATGCTGCAAAAGCACAGGGGGAAATGAGTATTCAGTAATAATCACTGTTTAGATAAATGGCCATTCTGAAGTTATTCTAAATTTATTTTTTTCCAAAGAGTGTTTGTGCTTCCCATCCCTGGAGGCCACAGCCACTGATGCTTACGTTGTCCCCATGAAAGATTAAGCTTGACCTTGCATTGTTGATTGGGCATGACTTACTGTCAGCATTTAAGGCTCTCAACACGAGGCATCACCTGGAAGTGTCTAGTGATCACTTAGCCATTGTAGAAGGGGAGTTCAGGTAGGACATAAAGAATTTGAGATTCTTATATGAACATAATATATGTTGTGTTGAATAGAAAGAGCAAGCCCTTAAACCACTCAAATTTATAGGCATCAGTACACAAATCTCAGTTTGGGTAATTGAAGCTGTCAGTTTATCTAGAAGTTGTTCTAAATGAGTAACCCAGAAGTGAGACAACCAGGAGCTGAATCAATCAAGTGGGGTTTCTAACAGCACTATCTGTGTAATTACTTCAATTATTCATGAGGATTTGAATGTGGGAGGCTGACCTATGAAATCCTGAAGGTCAAAAGAATCAGCTTCTATCCAAGATGCCGAATAACTGCCAAAAATTATTTACTTTTCTTGTTCTGCATGTGAGCTGAGTGTGTGTTCCCCAAATTTCTCCTCCAATTTAGAAAAAAAAAGAAGAAGAAGAAGAACCAAACAGTTACAGAGACTTTCGATACATCTCTGAGACCAAGTCTTGGGGATTCTGAAGAAGTGAAAATGGGGCCTCCAAGAATAGCTCTCTCACCCCTTCCTCCTGGGAGGACGCAGTTGGGTCAAGGAGAGACAGCCCCTCCAACACAGAGAACCACTTCCCCAGGACCTTTAAGCTTCCTGCAATAACAGTGTCTAGATCTTAACCCAAAGTTGAGAGCTAATTAAAAATAGAGATGTGCAGGGAGATAAATAGGGAGGAGGACACTGGTGTTCAGTGAGAATAGACTATTCTAAAAAATAATAATAATAATAATAATAATTTTAAACCAAGCATTTATAGGGTCTTCATAATGTACCAGGCACTGCTCTGTGAGCCCCTGTGGAAGCCATGTCACAAATACATGAAAGGCCACTTAATCCCAATAACTTGTTAGGATGTCTTTCTTGATGCCAGACTCAGTTCTTCATCATAATCAAAAATAGATATGGCTGTAAACACATAGGAGAATAAGGTAATTTTAGAATGAATGTTACAGGAAGATGGAAGAATGTATCACATTTCATGTACGGCTCCCTCCACTTCCGTGTTAGACACCTCAGTTCTCACGACGCCCCCTCTTCATACTTAGAACCTCTAGAAATGCTCCACTTGAGCCCCCTCCTGCTCTAGAGAAACGGTTATCGCCAGCTGTCTTCCCTCACACAAGCCTCCAGGCCACGTTAACTCCACCTCAGCTGCTTATCTAGTTATTCAGCCAACAACAGGTCTCTCTCAGGAGTTTTGTTGCCCAGAAAGTGAAGTGTCCTCCACTTCCTCACATTGTGTCTCTCACACACTTTATGTGAAGTCACAAGTTTTTCACCACAAGATGCTAAGGTAGATATTTTCACTGCCGGTTTTAAAGATGAGAGGCCTGAGAATCAGAAGTGGAGTAATTCAAGATTACAACTAGGGTAACCAAGATGCCCTGGTGCCTGGAAAGGTTTCTCATTTTAGTGAGACACCATTAAGGCCTGGAGAACCCCTTGATCCCAGGGAAATCAGGACCACAGGTCACTGTAACACGAGGGAACTAGTAAGGGTTGATTCCCAACCCAGGTCCTCTGACTCTCCAAGTAGTCTATTCAAGAAGAGAGAGAGAGAGAGAGAGAGAGAGAGAGAGAGGACTGGAGAAAAAAGGAAGGAAGAAAGGGAAGGAGAAATACAGGCAAACAAGGGGAGAACTGATGCTTCCTGATTAATGGATAGCTCATGAATTTGAATAATATATTGTCTGTAATTTACACATACATTGAGACAGACAGACAGCAGAGACGGTTAATATCTAAGGGGCCCAAATCATAAATAACCAACTCATGATGGTAACTGAGTCTTTGAGCAATGAACACTTGAGCTATTTTATCTAGATCAGCACTATAGAGCTTGCTTATTTACATAAAGAATGTTAGAAATAACGTTTTATGGCTGGAAAGAGCAATCTTTAACCCCTGTGAATCTAGCAAGCCTGGCAGCCTGATGCATTTCCAAGTGTTGCACTTGGTCTCTGGATTCCCCCAGCTTGACAGAGGATTCCGGCACCCTCTTGCAACGCGATGATTAGCTGAATCTTGCCATTGGAATAATGTTGCATCTGTCTCCAGAAAACCTTCCTGTCAAAGAGTATTCTACTAGATGGGGTGATACAATTAAAGACAGAGTAAGGAATAGAATGGAGTCTCACAGCAAAAGGCTGTTGTTTTATGACAGTTTGCTGATCGTAGTTTTTGGACTGAAGACGGCAGGATGATGTGACCTACAACCTGGTGGCAAGCCTGGAAAGGGAAGGGATTCTGTGACCTTTGTCTACCTCAAACCAATGAAGGCATCTGTTACCTACCAAAATAAATTGTCCTCGGACCTCCCTGGTGGCGCATCGGGTTGAGCACCACTCTGTGAAGCATCCCCAGGACAGCCCCGTGAGTTACATCTCTGGCCAGGGAGGGGACCCACGTGGCACAGCAGACCTCTCCTGCCCTGCCTGCTGTTCCCCTCAGCAGTGTATTTCAGTCATCTGCCTGTTCTGCTACCCACTCTGTCTCTGCTGAATCCTCTCACTTCCCACTACTCTGGCCTGTACCCCAGCTGTTGTATGCATAAATAAATAAATCCTTTAAAATAAACAAATAATAAACCATTCCCTTGGGATTGGTTAGACATCACTGGTCTATTCACATCCCTGATCCGCTCTTGTAGGCAGAAATCTATTAATCAATAAAATAAAATATAAATGCTACCTGCTATAGTGAGAATGACTTTAAACAGGTGTCTATAAAATAAAGCTTCTACTTCAACAAAAGCTATAATATATAAGCTCTTGAAGAATAGCATGAGCTCTGAGGAGAGTTACCCAACATCTAATTAAAGGGAAAGAGCTTGAGAATGGCATTCTTATTATTAGAGGTACTATTAAACATAACAGATAGTCCCAGCAGCATCGCCCCAGCAGGGGACACCTTCTCTGCTTCTGGGAAAAGGAGAGTTCATCAGGACGAAATACGACTGTGAACAAGCCCTCCGAAGTTTGCACTTGGAGATTTGTGTTTCCCTCATTGATTCTTTTACTTCCCTTCTCGCTTTTGCCAACCCACTAAAACCTTTGTCAGGCCAAAATTCAACTTCTATAAAATGGTAATTCCTTCTCACTATAAAACATTTAATCGAGTTAATATTTCAAGGTTTTCATTACCATCATAAGGAAGTATTAATGGTGAGGGGAAAAAAATCAGTCAGCAAAAATTCTATTACTTTTCCTTTAGTGAATGTGATCATTACATCCGTCCTTAGGAAGATTTCATTTCCTGAAGGATTTGAATGCTGATGAGCTAAGGAGAGTTGAAACAGAAAAATACATAACCATAACCAAATACAGAGAAAGTGAGTCCAGAGCAAATTCACCCTACCCCATTTAATCTATTTTTGCCAGAAGAAAAATGGCAAAGCAAATAAGCATCGAGTGTGTCATCATCTGAATTCACTTGCAGGTTTAGTTGGATATGTCTGTTGTAACGCTTCACTTTTACATATTTAATTCTTTTTAATCAGCATGATTTCCTCTGGATAGAAATGAGCCTGGCAGATGCTCTGACACAGGGCAGGTCTGTTCTTTCAACAGAATGACTCACTTTACAAGGACCCTTCAAGCAGTAGGGTTGAAACTCTTATCCCAAAGCAGAGATTTTTAACATGTAACAATGACATTTCTGAGCTCTTTATGCCTAAAGTATAGGAAAGGAAGTGTTTCCTTTCGCCCTGTCCTCAAATTTACCATCTCCACCGACTTAACTCTCATCCCATTGGTCTGTTGTTTCTCAGAAAGAATTCAATCTCGGCTTTAACCCTAAATTCTAAGTAGAAATCATGGCAACATTTGGCAGAGAAACCAATTTTAAATGAGGCAGGGAATGGACATAAGGAAATTTGGGCAATTAAGCTATTTGGTTTCATAAGCTTCAAAATTTTCCAAGTCAATTACTTTACCCAGAAAAGAACAAGGTAGTATTTGAAGGAAATACAGTATTGGGAGGGGGTGACAGGGGACACCAGTGGCGCTGGATTCAGCTTATGAGATCACTAAGGGAGCTTTGTGTTCAGTTCTAAACACTAGACATCAAGAAGGGTCTACCCGATGTCACCAAAAAGCAGTGGCTGCAGAGAGCCTGTTAGATCTAGGAAGGAAAGAAACCAGGATTTCAAAGCAACTGTGGCAGAGTGTAGGTCCTAAGAAGAAGAGAAGACACTCAGAATGAAAAGACAAAAAGAAATATTTCCGCATAATCTCAAGAAGGCCTTACTAACTTTTAGAGTTATCCAAAAATAAGAAGGCTCTCTTAAGGAAGTATGTCTGTTACTTGAGCCATCCAAAAAGGGACTGGACAACCTCTTGTGTGAGACGCTGTTGAAAGATTTGTAGGTCAAGACTCGGGGGTGGAATCAGCTGCTTCTGAGCTTCTTCTGTACTGCCTCAGAAGTCTGCATTGCCTAACAGGGTAAGTTCTTCTTTTTATATATTTTTTACTTATAACATTGAATTTTATTTTTTAAACATGTATTTATTTATTCAGACAAGAGCTGGGCTACAAGCCAGAGTCATGGGAGGTGAGAGGATTCAGCAGAGACAGAGTGGGGAGCAGAACAGGCAGAATAACTGAAGTACACTGCTGAGGGGAGGTCTGCCTGCACCATGTGGGTCCCAGCCCTGGCCTGGGATCGAACTCATGCTTCTGTGCTGCGGATGCTTCACAGTGCGTAACTCAAACTGCTGCACCACAAGGGAGGCCCCTAACAGGGTAAGTTCTGTGCTGTACTTGGCCCCAAGATGAACTGTCTGTATCTGAAAGTTAAGTGAGAACAAGAAGCCAACATAACAAAACTCAGCTTACAGTGGTTCCAATAAACTGGGCCTTACAGTATTTTCTACAGAAGTCCAGGGGTAGACTGAAGCTGGAAATGGAATAGCAGAGACCCCAGCAAAGAACTGGCTTCTGGACACACTGGGAGCATCTGCCACCCTCACAGCAGTTTTTTGTGCTGCAAAGACTGTTCAGAAGCATGCTGGCTAATGAATTCATATTTGAGGTATCAAATTTACACATTCTTTCTTAAGTTTTCACTTCAGCTTATTATTCTTATTTTATTTATAAGTTTAACAAAATTTTAGAACTCTGAATAAATTTATTCCAATTTGTAAACTTAATTAGATACCTTCAAACATTTTGAACAGCATTATATAAATGAATTTCCTTTAAAATACTTCAGTTTTCTGTCCAACAAACCTTCCCAAACACCCAAATAGTTCTTAAAAGTCAAGCAAATTAAAATTTAGATACAGTAAATCTTACTATATATGATATCCTGATAGGTGCACTTATATATGTGTGTGTATATATACCTACCTATGCATTTTCACATCTATACATTATGCAACATGTATGAGTGTTTGAGAGAGAGAGAAGTGGTGGTGGTTGGAGGCTTGGGTTACAATAAATGAATAATCTATTGTTTGAATCTATTTGGCTGAAAATCAAATCAAACAAGAAGAAAACTGGCATAATAGAAATAAATCTTATAGAGGCTCAAGTAAATTGGGCCAAATTTTTATGCATGTTTTATATGTGTTATGTTATTTCTTCATATAGGTTAAATTTGAAACAGTAAAGTCCAAGTTAAAATCACAAGTCTATCGCAATTAATTAATGACATGTTGAAATTAGAATCCTGGAACTCACCTTTATTCTCATAGTCAAATTCTCTTTAAAATTGTACATATACATGGTCCTCCCTGGTGGCGCAAGAGGTTAAAACACAGCACTATCAAGCTATTAGCAGCCACTGCAGCAAGCGTTCCATCCCTGGCCAACCCACATGGCACAGCAGACCTCTCCTGTCTTACCTGCTGCTCCCCTCAGCAGTGTATTTCAGTAGCTCCACCTCTTCTGCTCCCCACTTTGCCTCTCTTGAGTCCTCTCATCCCCTACACCTCTGGTCTGGATCCCAGTTCTTATATGCATAAATAAATAAATCTTTTAAGATAAAATCATATGCAAAAAATTGATATGCAAAATATCAAATATTGACTATGTACAGCCTACTTAATATTAAAACATTAATATGTGAGTTTTAATTTCTTTCTGATATCTATGATTAATTTCCATCTGTCTGAGTACGTGGAAACAATCCAATTTTGGTACCCAAACAACTGGATCTTAGTGGCCCCAGGTCTGACCTGACTCAGCTCCTCCCTCAGTGAAGTGTCACCGATGTTCTGGTACCGCCTACTTCACATGGCCCTTTTGCTCTTCACACGTGCCTTTCTCTTGTGTCGCAGACAAAAGCCAGGCTAGTCAATCCCAGTTTCATCATTCCCATACCCAGAATGCTCTTCATCTGCACACATCCTCATGGCCAGACAGCCATTACCCTTTTGGTTAAAAGTTACAGGAGACAGATACCTAGTCAGCCACCTTTGGCTCACGGCTGTCACATTAAATCCAGATGTACATTAGAACCACCTCAGGTAGATCTTTAAGAATTCCTCTCCTCAGCCCCACATCAGACCGATTCAGTCAAATGGGGGTTAGGAGCACTAATGCTTTTGTTGTTAATCTCGTCAATAGAATCTAATGTACAACCAAGTTTAAGACCACCTTTCTTCAATTCCTTCATGATCCTGCTCATTGACTATGGTTCATCTGAGACCGATTCTGCCTCTGGAACCTTTGATCTGGTTCTGAGTGTAAATACCTGATTCCGATCTAGCATATTAATCTCTCTCCCCGGCTGCAGTAATAAGTTCTAGGTGATGAAGTGACCCAAGTCAGAATAATCGCCTCCCTTCCTAAGCATTTTGCTAGAACAAAATAGAAATATATCTTCACATCTGCAAAGAAAAAAAAAACACTTAAGGGTAATTTCACTTTTGCTTTATCAGTCCACATGGAAACAGTATACTTGATAATTAAGTCAAGTGGAATTGAGAAAGAGAGATGACATTATTTGATAAATCCCTAGATGCTTGCCTGAAACCTCCCAGTTAGGTAAATACAAAATCTCTTTCCATTCAGCTGAGTTGAGTGAGCTATATTATGCTCAATGAGTGCCTCTGTCCTCGTATTTGATAACACCCCTATCCTTCTCCAGGATGGGAACTATTTTTGTTCCATAATAATTTCTTCCTTACCTGCATTTTCACTTTCTCCCTGTAGGGTAGACATTTGATCAGGTGTTTCCACCCTCCTGCCATTGGTATAATGATGGAAGCCTGCGGTGCTGTGTGCATGCCTAGGTGGGCACGCGCAAGTGGGTGCACCTGGGCTAATGCACACGGTATATAAGGCTAGCGTCACAGGGATGCCTGGGTGGTGGCAGTGGCGGCGGAGGCATGGAAGGAGAAGCCAAAGTGCTGCGGTGGAGTATGATGGATAGCATGATGGCGGCGAAGACAAAGAGACTGCTTGAACCGGTGATGAATCTAGCCGGTCTGGGGTGGTTCCAAGACACTCCCTTACTGTTATTTTTTTTTCTTACAGTATAGCTGATCCTTGAAAATACATATTTCAACTGTGCCAAACTTATTTATAATTTTTTCTCAATACAGTCAGGTGCCCCTCCATTTCTCTGCATTCTGCATACATATATTCAACCAACTTCCAATGTTCATTGGTTGAATCCATATAGGTGGACCCCAAAGATACAGAGATTGACTATCAGGGACTTAACTGTCTTCCAGTTTGGGTATGGATTGGGGGTGTAGGGTAAATGAAAATTATCAGGTTTTTCCACCTTCCCACCATTAGCATCAATGAGAGACCTCTGCAGTCCTGCACACATGCCTGATGACGGCACCTGGAGTAGGGTGTGGGCATGCATAGGTGGACGCACCTGCATCAAGAGACTGGGCATATAAGAGTGGCATCATAGGGATGCCAGAAGCTCAGCAGAAGTAGCAGCAGCGGTAGCAGCAGGAGAAGCAGCAGAAGCAGTAGGCAGAGAGTCCAGGGAGAGTGAAGATTCGCCTGGGGCTAGGAGGCCCGCCAGCTCCCTGGTCCCCAGCCCCTCCGCCTGCCCTGTACCTCATCACCTCACTACAAATGAAGCAGAAAGATCAATAAAGGTCTGAAAAGGCCACTGAGGGCTCCAGGACTCCTCCTTTACCCATCTGCCCAAATCATAAAGAACCTGCCTGGGCTTTCCTGTCCCTACAGGGGGTTCTGAAACCAGTCTCCTGAGGATACCAAGTGAGGACTCTAGCTGAGTCTTGGAGAAACTGAGTTTATATGCAGATTTTCCATTATGCAAGAGTTGGTGTCCCTAACATCCTATGCTGTCCAAAGGATCAACTATATTTAAACGTTTACATCTTTCTCAATGGAGACAGAAAACTCTGGGATGATCTGGAGCTTCTCCTCTAGTTCCTCCTCAGCTCTCTCATTCCCTTCACAATCAAATCCCTTAAAATACTGATTTACAAACACCATATTACTCTATTCAATTTTACATAATTCGAACTATCCTTAAAACGATGAACATAGACCACTTAACTGTCAAATACAATGAACTTCCTTCCCCGGGCCAGTTTCCTTGGTCACGTATCCATGTTGGACATTGTTCATTCTTTCCATTCGTCTCTCAGTTCCCATGCCATTGCTGTATTCTGGTTATCCCTTAGCCTCTCTGCTAGCTTTTTCTTTTATGAACTTTTCTTTATGTTCCCAGTTGACAAATATTAGAACCTTGATTCCCTCTTAACTTCCTTCCATGGAAGATCTCATTCCCATCCTAGTTTTACTCTCCATATATGTTACAGATTCCAAAATCTGTATCTGTAGCCTCTCAGGTGCACCTTCCATTCCTACTCTCCACCACCATCCTTTACCTCACTAACTTCTACTCCTCCTTCAGGACTCAACTCAATCATCACCTCTTCTGAGGAGCCCTTCCTGATTTTCCCTGTTTAATTCTTCTCTGCTTTGCAATGTCCTGTATTCACCTCAAGAAAGTTATCACGCTGTAAAGGAACTGTCTGTTAAAATAGTTCTCTCTCTCTCTCTCTCTCTCAAGACTATAAAATCCTTGAGGCAGTAATTACACTGTATTTATCTTTGTGGCTGGCATATAAAAGGTATTCAATAAAAGTTTATTGAATGAATAAAAGAATGGTGGCTGTCAGTTACTGCAGACTCTCTGTACACGGGACTATTTTGTGAAGTAATGCAGCAGAACAACATTCTTGAATTTCTTCCTCATAAATTTGTAATCTGGGATGGCATTTTGAAGTCCTGTTTTTTAACAAATATCTGTTCTTGCGATAATGAATAACTGGATGACATTTATTATTCAACTCAAATAATAAATTGTATTTATAGACAGTCTTTACATCTTCCTGTACAATAATAAGGAACATATTTTTGTCAGCTATCTTTTCTGAAGTTAGGGTGTAATTCCTCAGTGACTCTCCTTTGATCTCCTGTGAGGGTGAGCCAGTGGGGAAATACTAAAAGGAAGAAGAAGAAGTGGCAATTTGTATTTATTTGCTTGTTATACTATGTAGCTAAAAATGACTATTGAGCTGACTATCAGCCCAGGCCCCAGCCAAAAAAAAAAAAAAAGCAGCTGGCATTCTGAGAGCTTAACTGAAGAAAGTTTAATAAAGGGACAGTTACAGGGTGTGGACAACAGGTGATGCATCCCTAAAGGAATGCCAGTGGCAGGAAGTCAATATTGGCCTCAGAACTAAAGAGCAAAGGGGAGAAAATAGGGTAAATGGTAAAAGGAGCTTAGATAAGAGTTGAAGCCATACTCAATAAATTGTAATCCTGGGAAGAGTCACACCAACTGAACTGCAACAAAGAAGAGGGATGGGGGCCCTCCCTGGTGGCACAGTGGGTTAAGCAATGCACTATGAAGCAAAGCGCAGCTACTGCAGCACAAGTTCAATCCCTGCTACAGGACAGAGAAGGGACCCACATGGCGCAGCAGACCTCTCCTGCCTTGCCCACTGCTCCCCTCAGCAGTGCATCTCAGTAGGTCTCCTGTTCTGCTTCCCACTCTGTCTCTGGTAGATCCTCTCACCCCCGACACTTCTAGCCTGTACCCAGTTCCTGTGTGAATAAAGAAATAAATCTTTAAAAAAAAAAGAAGAAGAGGATGGATTCTCCAGTCTTCCCTCCTCCACCCTCAGCTTCCCACAGGTACCTCCCCTTGGAAAAACCCACGTAGAAGTCAGAGTGCTCAGGTGTGTGGGCCATGCATTCCAGAAGTCCAAGTAGGACAGAGACATGGGGGACAGAGAAAATTCCCAGCCCACAACCCAACTTTGCCTGGTCTGTCTGTCCTATAGTAGAGATTAGAAGAAGCCACCCAACGAAGAGTTTGGGCCTTATGACTTCTCTTTCTTTGTTTGTGTACATCTATAAAGGAAAAACCATTTTAAGTTAACTCCTCTAAACCTAGCCTGATTAAATGACACTTTTCATTCCTTCTGTAAAAACCCTGCCTCGTACCCAGGACCATCCCACTCAACCCTGCTTTCTTCAGGTGAGTCATCAACTTTCCGAGAAGCATAGTTTCTACACAATGAAAATAATTGTTTCTAAACTTGTTTAAGCCAGTTGTGCTTGTTGTTTGCTATTTAACTCTCAAGTTAACTTGAAGTATAAGTACAAATTAAAAGAAGTCCCTTAAGCTCCCTCTCACTTTAATCTGCATTCGCTTTGTCAAGGAGCTCAAAGTTGCAGCCTCATGGCTTAAATTGCCTCTATCCTGATAACTTACAGAGCTGTGTCTCCTATCCTATCACTCCTCAATATCTTCCCTTGAGTGTTGAGTGGGTATTTCTAATTTAACCTCTTCACAAATGAGCTTCAGCCCTCCACCACAACCATCACCGTCCAAGCCTGCTCCACTTGAATCTCATCTTAATTAAAGGTAGTTCCATTCTGCAATTTGCTCAGGCCCAAAACCTTGAAGTCAATCTTGATTTCTTGCCTGTTTCTACATCTCATGTCAAATCCACTAGAAAAAAAAATCTGTGTTTACAATGAAATATATTCAAATGACCACTTCTAGTCCTCTCCGCTACTAGCCAAAGATGGTCCACCATCTTTGACCTCAAATTTTTTTCAAATTTCTTAACTGATCTCCCTCTCACCCCTTTGCACTTCACACTCTTCTTCACCTAGCACTGTGATCCTCGCAACCAATTACCTCATTTCCTTCTTAAACTCATTAGCTCCCCACGTCTCTTAGTGTAAATGTAGCCCACAAGCTCTTCTCTGATCTGGCTCTGTGGTCCCTCCCTGAGCTTAGGTCGTGACTTTCCTTCTTGGTGACTCTGCTCCCCCCACACTGGCCTCCCAACAGGTTCTTGAACATCCCAAATACAAAAGCCAGGGCCTTGCTTGTAACCCAGCATCCTTCTCCAGATAACTCCAAGGCCTACTGTTCCCTCTTCTAAGTCTCTGCCCACATGTCCATATTTCCTTGTAAGTGACAATATTTAAAAGGGCAGACATCCTTCCGGTGCTCCTCTTCTTTCTCATCTGATTTTATTCCCCCCAGAGCACTTACCACTTCCTAACACACTTTACAAGGGGGTGATTATACATTGTGTCTATTGTTTGATGTCTACTCATAATAGGATGAAGGCTCCTCCCTAGCTACTTAATTGTAGCCGTTTTCTTACTGGTATATCAAAGCCACTCAGAATGGTTATAGGGACATGGTCCTCAAATACTTGAAATAATTAAAAGTATTTTAAAAGATACATTTTAAAAGTTCTTTTTTTATATAATGAAAATTTGGTCTTGCTTTATGTGTCCAAACGATTAATTCACCTATTTAGTGCTTACAGAAATCTAGAAAGAAAGAAAAGGCCAGCATTGTGAAAATTGTAGATGGCAGGAGGTTTTATAAGCTCGCAATATAACCATGCTTAGAAGTAGTGAATGGAATCAAAAAATTGAGTTTGCTCATCAGAACATAAAAAATAAAATAAGAGCCATCTTTTTTATGTAGGTGAGTCCTTATAACTCTTTTTAATACTCTATAAAATTATCATCCTTTCAGTTCCAGGTCTGGGAAATTTTTCCCTTTTAAAATTCTTCTGTTAAAAAAAAAAAGTCACAAATCTAATAGGACAGAAACTCTAAAAACCACAGATATGATTAAGGCTCCATTCCCTAATAAATGTGCAATGAGACTCTTGTCAGCCCTTGAAATAATGAGCTGTGATCTATGATAAATGTGCCAATAACACATTTTCCAGGGCAGCATATTTCAGATTGGTAGGAAATAGTTGAATCACAGCAGGGTCCTATTTTTACACAAATTACTTCCATACTCCAAACATATCTAAAATTAATTTCTTTCATCGCATTAACACTGGGTTGTTAATCACTGGAATGTGTGCTGGTATTTGACAGACATAGAAAATTGATTTGCATTTTCAAGAAAAGGGAAGCACACATAAAAAAGCATGTTCGTGGTATGGAATACAGTTTTGCATATCTGGTCTATATATGTCTTGTTTACTAAATGATTGTAAAGGTGAGTGCACTAATGGCTTAATGAATTTGAGATTAAGGAATCTCACTCTTCTTTAACAGTGTATGAACTGAGAATAATGTACAGTGCAATATGTCCATAATAAAAGACTGAAAATTATTAAATGCTTAAACTCCTCTAGTTAATTTCCGGGAGTTAATTTATTTACTTAGCCATAAATACACTCACAAAAGGACCGAATTTCTACAATTCCATACTCATCTGCAGTTCTCAGTCTAAGGTGGATAATAATTCAAGGTATGTAATGTAAGAATTGCCATGGGAGTGGAGTGTATGGGATGCTGTGAGAACATAAGCAAAAGTCAAACTAACTTCCTCCTCCGCAAAACTGGAACTATTGGCATTTCCTAGCTCAGTTGGAGATTAAATGACCTGGTGCTTATAGAAGAGACTGAACAGTGACTGGCCTGTGGTGAAAACTCAATGTACGTTGGCCTTTGTGACAGGAAGTCTATTCAAGCCACGCATTATTAAATATGCTTGTCAGACATGGGTCTAAGTAAGGAGAATATATTAGTGGCTGAAACAGAGGTTGTCCTTGTCCATCAGTGGAGTTTACTGTCTGAAAAATTGTGTCATGTAATGAATGTTTTTGGAGAAGATGCAAAGAGCCCTGTGGAAAGAGCCAGGATCCCTGAGTCTAGGAGTTCAGGAAAGTTCCACAGAGATTGTGTTAGCAAAAAAACCAGGATTCCAGCCCCTGGGTTCATAACTAGGGTTAAGCCACATCACAACCTGGTGTAACAAACCAACCTATCCCATAACATTGTTCTATGGGAGAGCCCAGAAGACACACCATGGCCATAGGGATGTGTTGGTAAGAAGGTCGCCAGCATCACTAGGAAGTTCAGGAATGGCATCCTTGGCAGACCCTGGCTGACAGGTGGGAAAGACTATGGCAGAACTTGGCTTATAGTTAGCAGTCGAATGACAGGATAGCAAAAACAATGGAGGTGTGGCCATGAGACATACCTGCCAGATGGACACCTGGCAAGACTCCTACTCGGTTTATATCAATCACAGAAGTCAAAGCTGGATGACCAGGATGCTGGGGACAGTCAAGAAACAGCCACAGACTCTTCCCCAGTTTCCAGACCTGAGCTAAAAAGTGGTGAGGAGCCTGCACATCACACCAAGCTGACACACAGGGGTAATTCTTCAGGTCGTTCTATAAAGGGAACTAGAGCCGTTGATGCAGACAACTTCATGCTGGAGAAAGTTGACTATTGGGACATCACGAAAATGATTGCACACAGAATCTGAATGAGCATGGACACCCAAACACCAGAGGGACCCCAGCCTCTTCCCCAGTGCAAGGGGGGGCTCACGGAGGTCATATAGCAAGGGGACTCCCGTCCAGGTCTGGTGGACAGTGTTCACACTCAATAATGCGTGGTTTGAATAGACTTCCTGTCACAAAGGTCAACGTACACTGAGTTTTCACCACAGGCCAGTCACTATTCAGTTCATACTCAGCCACTCCATGCTGTTTTTCCAGTCCCTAAACATATAACTTAGACCAACATGCTTGTCCTCCAAAATAAGAGCTACCACAAAGGGGAAAGCAGAGTAGAAGTTTCTGAAACAGATGCCCTCTGGACAAGAAAATATATCAAAATCAATTGCATTTTTGGAGGATGGCAGGTGTTAGTGATCTAAGGATTTAAAGGATGTGGAGGCCTGGTTCCCATCACACTTCCATTTAGCTCACTGGTCTGGCTCCCCCGGAACCTGGGTCAATCCTGGAGGAGCACTGAAGGTGACCAAGTTCAACCCCAAACACCATCATCACACTAGCCACAGTACTTTGTCTCAGGTACATGGTGTCTGGACATTGATTTGGTGAAGTGTTCAATTCTATCACCATCAGCTTGTACTGATGGAGAATAAAGTACAAATACAATTAAAGCTCTGCCCCAGGGCTACATTAACTCTTTTGCTCTCTGATATAAATCAGAAGAGGTAGATGAGACCTGGACTAACTGAACATGGCACACAACAGCATATTGAGCCCTTATTACATCTGTGACATCATGTTAATCGGACTAGGTGAGCAAGAGGTGGCTTCCATGCTGCAGGCCAATACACATGCTACAGAGCATGGGAAATCAGCCCTGCAAAGATTCCAGGTGCTTTGGTCAGAGGCCTGTGGAGACGTCCATCCCACAGAGGAAGGGGGTTGATTACATCATGAAACTCACAACATAGAAACATGTGCAATGTCTGAGACTCTTTGGATTCTGGGGCAGCCTATTTATTTTTTAATTTATTTAATTATATTTGACATCATTTGTATTCCCCAGGGAGTTCCCACCACCATTTCACCCGTGCACCATCACCTCAGTCCCTTGTGCTCGTTCTGGGGCAGCCTATTTAATACCTACTGCATATGTATTGGGTGACATTTCAAAGAGGTGGTCTTTGAGTGAAGTGAAAGACTCTGAAAAGTCCAGGCCCTCAGGCAAGCATGCTACCACTAAGGAAAGACAACATGGTGATGCTATTCTGTCGGAAGTATCAGCAGTGCAAGAGTGTCTTTCTAGAGGCTCTGGTGCACCCCATACAATGGGATATAGGAGAAACACACCACAGTCTGTGGAGCAAGACCAAGTCTTCCACAGTAGAGAATTATGCACCTTCTCCAAAGCAATCTCCATCAAAATTCTTGGCCTTAGAAGAGATGGAGCTACAGGTAACCATCTGGCCAGAATTCCTCACCAGGGGCTGTGGTCATCAACCCCGGAAATCACAAGTGCCTGGCAATGATCTACCATAAGATGAAAATGGCACATCGGGACTGAGCGTGAGCAGAACCAGAGGGCACAGACAACTGTGAGCCTGAGCCCGCATCCTCTGGCACCCACCAATACCACATTAGCACACCTCAGCTCACACCTCTCACCATGTGGAGATACAGTCAGTAGGGAGGTGGGGAGAAGCCAGAGCATGATTTCAGAGGGGTCAGCTCCATTTTGTGGGCACAAGAGGAAGAGGGTGAACATTTACACTACAGACAATGAGGGTTGGCCTTGAGAGACAAAGGTGAGGGTTAGGTACAGCACTGGATCATCAGTTGGTGAGAAAAGAGAAGGGGTTCAACTGGTAACCAGTGGTGAATGGCCTAGCCAGAAGAAAAAACATTGAAAAATGAGGCCAAGGAGGAGAAGCATGTGGATAGCAAATTGGAGTAGCAGGGAGGGAGGAGTCCTTCTTAGTACATTCTAATGTCCCCCTAAGCTATTAGGAAGAGATGAGTCTTGCATGCTTATAATCTTTGCTTTCAATATAACTTATTCCATTGTAAACTTATACAATTTAATTTTAGTAGTGAATTCTTAATAACTTCCAACTTGGAAGATTGCTGAAATTTTAACAATTGGTTCTGCTTGCTGGTTGAGTCAGCTCCACCACACCACTGGGCTTGGAAGTGCCTTGGTTAAGTTTTTGTTAAAAGGGAGACATGGGAATGAATGTACTTATTATGTCGTGCAATAGGAAAATAAAGATCGTGAATGATGTGTATATTTAATTATGTGGCTTTGAAACTTATACATGTTTGTTACGCTTTTTAAATGAAGATGTCCCAAGAAGGAATGAAAAAATCCCAAAGTTTGGTGGAGAGGTGCCCAGGTAAATTTAAAGCAATATAAGTAGCCAGTAATTGCATGGTAATTTCCAGGGGAACATACCTTCCGTATGAGTCCATTGCATGCTAATGTGCTTAAATGTCTGCCTTGTTCTGAAATTATAGGGGAAGATTCATTTCTCTGTCCTTTCTCTACTTACCAGGAGCGGGGTCTTTTTATAAGACACAATATCAGCCACTTTTGCTCATAATCTTGATGGAGGTTATTTAATTTGAAATTAAATCAAAGCAACATAAATCAAGACAGATTCTACTTAGCATTCACATTACGACTATGACAATAAAAGTACCACCCGGTAAGAATAAAATTGAACTAGTCTGAAACTTTTACATGATTTCAATGGTTTTTTAAAAATCAATGGAATAATATAAAACATAAATAGCTCATTTGGAGAGTAATAGAGTAAATATATCACAGTCAAGCTAAATTAGTAAGGAAATGAGGATTCAATTCAAACAGCAGAATAAAATAATAATTCTGTTAAGTAGTCTTAAAAAAACACAATGTGATTAGCTCATAAATTCGAACTCTGCTTTTCCCATGGGCCCCACCAGAGGGCGGACTTCCTCTTCTCTAGAATTTTCCAACATGATCTCCACTGAGGAGTGTTAATTTCCAGAAAACCTTAAAACATTTAGGTAGGCTCATTAGAAAAACCTGAATGAGAGGTTGCTAGGAAAATGCTGTTAAAGAGCAAAGATCAATTTTGAAAAATTAAACAAACATCTGTTCTCTATCAATGACTCACATGCCTTGTATTTTGGGCACTTTATAAAGTTTGTGAGGAAACTGTCTCTCCCCATTTAAGCTCTTTTCTTAGTTGAAAAAAATTCAGGTCCAGTGACTTTAAGATCAGCTCAAGGTCAAGTAAGTTTAAAGCAAAGGACCGAATCAAGGTACATTTCAAACCAAATTATCTTTGCGTGTGCCAATGGAGTGTTCCATAGCCCTCTGCAATTTTTATCCAAGAATTCAGGACAGCCAGGGAAACAATGTTTCTTAGTGGTTCTTAGAGGAACAAACTCCACCCTGGCTGTCCCCCTGCATTATAAGAGTTAATGAGCAGAAGCCTTTCTTGACATCCGTGCCTCTCCTAAGGCTATGATTAAATCACTGACTTAAATATAATTACAAGAATGACATATCTAGGATCATTTTGCCTCTGGGGAAAATATTATAGGATATGCACTAATTTATTTACTTACATTAAGTAAAGATTTATCAAGTCTTTAAGTTACAGTCCAAATTAAGAGAAAATATAAATTAGAATGTGATTACTTAAGTCACAGAGGAATCCTTGCTTTCAAAAGGATTCACTCCAGGGTTCCTTTGAACAGAGAGCTGCCCAGCTGCATGTTAAATGATCCCATTTACTGTAGTAGGGCTCAATTTACATGGAAATGCCCTCGAACATAGCTTTCCTCGAAGTGGGATGCATCTGCACTGTACTTAGCATTAGCAGCGAGATTTAAATATGCAAAACATCACTTGGGAAAGCATCTATGCTGAGAGAGTCTAAACCTCCAGCCTGTAAGTTGTGAGGCTAAAAGGGTCCTAAGGGTTAATCTGCATCCTGATCCAGGCCCCCAAGTTGCAGATCTAGGACTAAGTTACCTTAAAGTCAGTTATCTAGTCTGCTGTCAACATGGTCAGAAATTTCCAGCCTCCTACAGAAGTCACATTCTCTTCATCATCAAAACATTCCATATGTGACCAGAAATGTGCTACGAGCCTGGAGTTGGTTAAACAAAGACTCTTTTCCCAGCAAGGATGTTCCCCCATGTGTGCCCATGCCACATGCCTCCTTCTGCAAAATACCAGCAATTATGCCTATAACTGGATGTTATAGTGCTCATTCTCAGTTATGCTCTGCAAATAGCCAGGGGCATAAAGAAAGCTGCACTCCTCTGCTTATTACAGCATTATTTACAACAGTTAAGATGTGGAAACAACCCTATTGTCCCAAAACAGATGAATGGATCAAGAAGATGTGGTATAGATACATGATGGACTACTACTCAGCCATCAAAAGGATAAACTTGTATCTGTGGCACCATAGATAGAGCTGAAATAAGTCAGAAGAAGCATTGGATGGTTTCACTTATATGTGGAATATAGCAAAACTGAACAAAGTGTCAGGAAAAAGACAAAACATGCAAGCAGACTGTACATCTGAGGCCTACAGCAGGAAAGGGTAAGAAGAGGGATCAAAACAGGGAAGGAAGAGCATAAGGGACTATGGTGATGGATCACAGGGGGCTCTGGTATGGAAGAAATACAGGGACCACACCTGAGGGGAGAAATCAAATACTGTCCCAAAATGGACAATTATATAAGAAAACAAATAAATAAATGTAATTTTTAAATTTTAAATAAATAAAAGGATAAAAAGAGAAAAGAAACTATCAGGCATTTAGTTTTGTCCCTGAGTTTCTCCCCTCACTGTAGGGGGACTATAGAACAATTATAATGGGAAAGGAAGGGGTACAGGAAGAGAGAGAATGTGTTTCTGAGGACAGGTTAGAATTCATTTACTGTCTACATATTTATTTGCTTGTGCATTAACTTATGACCTTGCCTTATTCCAGAGAGATTTAAAGCAGTACCACAAGCTCTACATCAATATAAAAGTAGGAAATCGGAGAGAAGGGAAAAAGAAGTTAAGATAGGGGAAGGCGGGGACCTCCCTGGTGGTGCAAGAGGTTAAGTCTCAGTACTACAATGCTATAGCCAGCCACTGCAGCACAAGTTTGATCCTAGGCCAGGGAGGGGAACCACATGGCACAGTAGGCCTCTCCTGCTTCTCCTAGTGCACTCCTCAGCAGTGTATTTCAACAGATCTGCCTGTTCTGTTCCCCACTCTGTCTCTGGTGAATCCTCTCACTCCCTGCACCTCTGGCCTGTGCCCCAGATCTTGTAAGCATAACTAAAAATATCTTTTAAAAAATAAGTAAATAAGGAAAGGTCAGTATTCCAATAGCACCTGGCAGAGCCTTGCACATTCTAGAAGATGATACAACTCCCGGGTCTTGGAAAGTCACTGTGACTTTTACAACCTAGAAAGGGATTGGTTCTCAACAACTCATTGAAATGGTAAACAAGGTCACTGACACAATTTACATCAGACTGTTGAATCCAGCAGCTCTACAGGAAGACCCAGGTTGTCCCTAGGAGACCTCAGAAATCTCTCTCCCCAGTTCTCTATGGTGGCAACACCACTCTTAATAAATTAAGTAGGTTTGGGGGAGGGGACTAGGGAGTCTTCAAAAGGGCCACTGACTCAGTAACAGAGCTCAGTCTAAAGGAAGGGAGGGGTTCGGTGACAAAGCAATACGTCCCCAGCAGACCCACTGGCCCCTGTGGAGAAGGCACCAACAACACGTTTGGGGGTTTTCAACAAGAGGCCATTTTGCAGATAGAGGAATTAGAGCCTGAATTCCTTCCATTCCCCCATCCCCAGGAATGTGTTACCAGCTTCCACCCAATTTCTAATAGAGACACCCAACATTCACTTTTCTCAGTATTTTGGAGGCACAGTTGTCTCTCCAGACTCTCTGATAACTGCAAAGTCCTTGGGTCAAGGGCTTCACCTTGTCTCACTGTACATCTCACATTATTAAGTGTCATATTATAACACATTGATCAATCATGCCAAGATCCTACAACTGCAGCCCTTTAAATGTTAATTGTCTCATGACAATTGCAATTATCCCACCAGTCCGGGGAAAGAGCTGTGCAGTTGGGAAAACATGCCTGTGCTTCTCCTTCCCCCCCCAACATACAGCAGATGTGTGGGGTTTCCCCACCAGTCACACTTCTGTAGCACCAGCTCAGCATCCACAATTCCGGTTAGGCCCTACACTCCCGTGGCATTAGCATCAGATCCCACAAGTCAAGGGCTCAGCCTTCCACAACTGCCCCCACTCCAGACACCCATTACAAGTCCCAAGTGGCCACTCGAACTTCTGACCAACCAGCTATACATGAGGTCCCTCTCCTTGGGTTTAGTAATATTTGGGATTACTGAAAAGCTCAGGGAAACATTTTTACTGATTTACTATAAAGGAAGTAATAACGCCTATGGATGAACACCAGGTGGGGAGATACAGAGAAGATCCAGAAGGGTTCTGAGTGCAGGAGCTTCTTTCCCTGGAATTACTACCATGAAGATGGGGTCATCCCACAAGTTCTCTGAGTCGTATACTTTGGGGATTTTTATGGGGCTTTCATCACAGAGCTATGAGGGGTCATTAACAGTCTCCAGTCCCTGTCCTCTTCCCAGACACTAGGGGTTGGGGTGAAATGTTGCAAATTTCCAATCATGGCTTTGCCTTTGTGGTGTCTGGTCCCACACTGAAGCTAACCAGAGTCCCACCAAGCATCACCTTATTGAAGTAAAAGAAATTCCTGTTGCCCAGAAAATTCCAAGGAGTTTAGGATATACATGCTAAGGAACTGGGGTCAAGGAGCAAATATTAGAACGAAAGATATTCTTAGCATAAGTATCACAAAGGCTTTAGGAGATCCTACCAGGAAGTGGGGGCAGAGACATACGTGCATCTACATCTATATTCATTCTATTATTTCACAGCAGATGTCTGTTCTCTTAGCCTATACTGGGAAACCTAAACTCAGGATGACTGTTTGGGATGACTCCCAGATCAAGTTGCCGGTCCTGAACTCTCTATTGAACCCTAGACCAAGGCTTCCCACCCCTTTCCAAAGGCTTAATGACAAAGCCCTCTCAACACCTACCAAGCCAAACATCTCATTCCCCACTCCCTCCCTGCTCCACCTTGCTCAAACCTGCTCTTGTAAAGGCCCCTTTGTTCATTAACTTCACCTTTCTCAGAATTGCCCAAGCCAGATACCGGAGAGTCATCCTTTGCCCCGCCCTTGCTGTGCCTTCCCAGGCCCCAAGGGACACCAAATCCTGAATCCTTCTCTAAAATGCTCACCTCTCAGGACCCGGTGCCAGGGTACATCTTAGTGCCTTCAGGCTCTTTGAGTGAACAGGCCGAAGTCCTGTTGGGCAGTACAGCTGGTCACATACTTCCTGGGCAGCACACTGGCTGCGCTCTTGGCTGGGGCAGAGTCAGCACTTCTGTGTCCCTCGTCACTGGCTTCCCCAGTCAGTGGTGACTGAAAGGAGACCCTGTCCTCCAACACAGGTGGCTGTTGGATGTGAAAGAAATAATCTCTTATCCAAACACCTCTGCCTTGCAGTGTCAAGCTTTTCATTCTGTTTTCCAAGTCTGCTTTTGTTGTTTCTTGATTGTTGGCATTTTTCTTCACCCTGGCATCACCGCCCTCAAAGCCAGGGAGAAGTCTGGCCACCCTACAACGCCTCCACACCCAGGATTTTTTAGACAAGGCACGCGAGGCAGGTTGAAGATGAAAACCCCAAGTGAGGTCACAGAGACCACACATTTTGGGGCTCCCATGAAGGAACATTCTGGAACATGCAGAATAGTTGAGGACCAACTGTGATCCGAAAGTCTGTATCCTCTTCTTTTCCTCTCCCCACAATCCATATGAGGAGACCCTGATGGTCATGTGACAGTATCAGGAGGTGTGGATTTGGGGGGTGCTTCGACCATGAGAGTGATGTCCTCAAAAGGACCTGAATTCCCCTTCAAACAATGGGATCCCAGTATATCAAGCAGTGTCAGGAGAAAGCTAGCCCACACTAATAGTCTTTCCTACACAGTTCTCTATTCCATTTCACAAGGTCCACCCCACCACTCAGCCACCCTGCTAGATGCTCTGATGTCCCTCAGATCTATCTCTACTTGTGCTCCCCTCATACCTGCCAATAGTGCTGTCACTTCTTCAGTGGATAGCACTTTCTTCCAGAACAGGTGCTCTGTATCCCAACTGGACTGTGCTAACGCATAACCCAAGTCAACCTGGCAGGTATAGGAATGACAGGGATATACCTTAAGAAGGACAAGTGTAACTGTTTGGCATAGAGTAAAGGCTGAATTGAGACATTTTTTGAATTATGGCCCTAGAGTGCAGAAATAAAGTGAGAGTAAAACAGGGGAGGAGAAAAGGAAATGGAAGGATATAATATTAAGTTGCCACCATTATAGATGACCAGCGCTCAGTTCCTCTGAGGCCTTCTGAAAACCCTGCTGAGATGCAGCTCAGAACTGTCCCCTCCAGGGGCAAGTACGAGTCTGAAGCACTAGTCCATAGGTTCCCATTCCCTCCTGGTCCAGAGTATACCATAAGTCCTTGACACTGGGGGTTCTAACGAGGTTAATACCTACAGGTGACTCACAAGAGTAAATGAAGAAGGTACAGGAGCTACACTGCCTGCTTGTTTATGCGAAAAGCTGGTCAATACTGGAGTTGGCACTGATCAGTCAACCAGGAGTCAGAGATGGGATCTAGAGTGTTCTGAAAGGATGCACGAGGGGGTGTCCTCATGCATTGTCCTCGTACTATTGTCAATGCACTGCTCTTGCCCCATCTATCATTCTCTCTGCAAAGGTTGATGCTCGTTGCCTTTGAAACACGTCTCCACATGACCTCTGGTCATTACTCTCTTCTGAAGTTCCCTCTACCTCTTCGCCATCCTTTGCTAACTCTTCCTCTTCTCAACCCTGACAGGTTGAGCGTCCAAGAGCTTAGTGTTCAAGTTTTTTTGTTGTTCCCAAGACTCATTTCCACACTGTTTCAGGATTAAATGCAATTTATAAACTGAGGATTCCCAAGTTTATATTTCTTTCCCAGAAAGTAATTCCAGATTCAAGTATCTGGTTATGCAACATCTCAAGCGTGACACGTCTGTGACAGGACTTCTGTTGAGTTCTCACCACCACCACCAGGGAAGTCTCTTCTGCTTCAGTCTCCTCCAGCTGTAAATTGCATCATAATTCACTAGTTTGCACAACTACAAACCTTAATATTGGTCTTAGAGGTTCGACGTTCTCCATATCCTTTCAAAATTACCTGAACACCTCTGTGCCTCATTTCTACCATCTTCACCCAAGTCCAACAATCATCATCTCTTAAGGAATACAGAAAGGACTGTCTCAGTCTTGTTCCAAAGTCCTCAGTACTCCAGAGAGCAGTCATGTGCTCTGCACGGGTATGACCCAGTTCGTATCATTACCCTACTCTAAATTCCCCATGGCTTCCATTATGGTAGAAAAGGCACAAAGTCCTTTCCTTGGCAGACAAAGTTAGTTATGACCTGCGATGTTACATTTTTTCACATTTTAACACATCTGAAACTGGTGTCTGACCTTAAGTGGCACATTACTGCTAAAACTGGCTGCTTTGTTGCTCTTTCTCAGTAGACTACACACCACTGAGAATCATGGTGCCCCTCAGAATTGATAGCTGATTGTAGTAATGAAATACATCATCAGAACAGTTACTCAGGGGCCTCCCTAGTGGCACAAGGTGTTAAGCACTGCACTATGAAGCATCCACAGCCACTGTAGCACGAGTTCAATCCCCAGCGAGGGAGCGGACCCACATGGCAAGAAAGACCTCTTTTGTTTCCCCACTGCTACAATCAGCAGTGTATTTCAATCTGTATGCCTGTTCTGCTCCCCACATTGTCTCTAGTGAATCCTCTCAGCCCCCAAACCTCTGGCTTGTGCCCCAGTTCTTGTATGCATAAATAAATAAATCTTAAAAAAAAAAAAGAACGGTCACTCAAAGGATTAGGAGAGAAATAAGTTGCTAAAATACCATCTCACACCCAGTAAAAAGTAGACCTGTGGTCATAAGTTGGGTAGGTTCTAACCTAAAGTTTCCATCTGCAACTTAATACACCCACCTAGCACGGGTCCACTTGGTGGTGCCTCGTTCCACGTAATCAAGGCTCCTGTGTCTGCAGTTGTGAAGCAGGGTTTTCCAGTATGTCCCGCCTTCTGTGGTCCATGAAAACAGGCTTAGAACAGGCTGACACAGACACAAAGGAGTAAAGAGCAAAATTGCCAAGTTACATCTTCTAGTTTTAATTACCGCCTTCAAACGCCCTTGGCCATGCTAACTCAAGAAAGTAAGGAAGAAAACAACTATGTAGGTCAGTGTTTCTCATCCCAACACATGGACGTTATGGATGACACCACCTTTGCTGAGGGTGGAGGGACTGTTCTGTGCATGATCTGGTGCAGCATTCTGGCCTCGACCACAAGGTGCCAGCAGCAACATCCTCCCTCTAACCACCCAAGTTTTGACACCAAAAATATTTGCAGACATTGTCAAAAGTCCCCAGGGTTGAGGGAGTTGGCGCTGAGTGAGAAGCATTCCCTTTTGTCTTTCTCCATTCTACAGTACTTCTGAAAACATTTAGATGAGGGAGGCAGATGACAAATGCAAGAAAAAAAATCATTCATTAAACCTCCTTTGAAGATGATGGAAGTCACCTGCAGCTTCAAAGATGCCCTCAAGTATTTGGGTTACCAAAATCCCAGTAGACTTAACATTAGAAAAAATATTATACTCAGCCTCGCTGTCAAAATTTTATCTATATTGTTTTTTAAAACAATTAAAGACAAGCTGATGTGTTTGTAGCCCAAAAGGAATTTGAAAAAATAATACTGTTGTTTTGTTAAGCTGATGGAACTATGGATGTTTTATACCATGAAGAATTAAAGATGTTTTGCTTTTGATTGTCTGGTAACAACTGAGGATCAGTTGAAAGGGTTAGAATGATTAAGTACCACTGGATAGTATCTAGCATTTTCTAAGCAATATCTAACAACTAGACACTAGGCTGTTGTTTGATGTGTATCCCAACTGTGCGTTCACTAAAGCAGTGGTAGTTGAGTGTACTTTTGATTTTTCTGAATCACATTCTGTAACAGAGCCCACAGTCAAACTCTGAGCTCTTTGATTTCTGACTTCTTACCATATCACTCCCAACCACCACACTCCACACAGCCTGGTGACCCCAGTTGCCATGACCCCCTTCGAATTCCACACCCACCTTGATTGCTTAACTAAGAACTGTTAAGCATGGGCCAGCATTTGTATTTCCAGGCCTTCCCTCATGCCTTTTCTCCACTGGAAAATGTACTTTCTTTGCTTGTTTGTTTTCTGAAGTAGATCCTTGCTTCCAGGCTTAGCTTTAGGTCCATTTCCCCATGAAGTTGTCTAAGATTCTCCAAGCCACAGTGACCTTTCTCTCTGGACACTTTTTACTATGATGCCTTAGACAGAAATATGAGATTTCAGGTTATAACTGAGGACAGTAGTTAATATGGATATGCCCTTTAGTAGAGAAACTCATATATATTGATGCATCATTTTATTTTATCCTGGCCACAAACCTGTTTTTTTGCTATCGTCATTTCATAGGTTAAGGAGTTCCTGGGACAGAATTAACTGGATTATTCAAGGAGTCACTTGGTAAGTGCCAGACTGGAACTTGAGGTCTTCTACGTCCAAACCTCATATTCTCCCTGCGTACCAAGCGCATGGTCCAGATATACAGAACTATGTATAAGTTTGCCTCACTGGCTAAAGTGCACCTCCACATTTTACGTCCTCCCACTTCCCTCAGTCCTACTGCAGTACTTCATACACACTTGGGGTAATCAAGTTCCATCAGATGATCTTTGCTTCTTAATGCTGCAGATCAGGCAACAATAATGGCAGTAACGACTAATGTTCACAAAACCATCCGTGCATCAAGCACTTTACTCTGCTTCCCAGGGAATGCAAAGGAGGAGGATGTGCATCAGATGAGGGGGGGATTAGAAAAGCTGTCCCATCAACTGTAACCCCAACCTCTACAACCGGATTTAGATTTAAACATGGTTGATTAATAAAAGCCCCAAGTGCACTATGCTCATTTGTGTTCATAACTCATAGGTGGTTCCTCATCAGATACTTCTGCATGTATTTTTCCCCATTTATCCCTAAAAAAGCTATGTAAAGTGATCGTGTCTCCCAATTTTAGAAAGAAGAAAATCAGAGAGATTAAGTAACATGGATTTCAATCCCAATGAAAGATGCAGATTGTACTGTTTCATTTATATATCCTAGCCTTTTTCATACATATAAATCCTCATCTTCAACTTCAAGTTTCAAAACAGATCTGATTTCTAGAACATCAAACTTTATGATGTCTGATATCAGTAGCAGTTTAGAAGTTCCCAAGGTGAGATTGCCAAGAAGAACAAATATCAGATAGTACGTTTTCTTGGTGGAAGGCTCAACCCATCAGAGCAAACAATTGTGCTGATATTCCCCGAGTCAGGATGGAGGTGGATCTGCAGAGGCTGTAGTTCAGAACACAGTTCATGTCCCTGAACCAGTTTACCCACCCTGGCTGCACACGGGACTTGAAAAATGCAGGCGCCGTCACCAGCCAAGCATTGTTGGTAATTCCCAGTTGTCTGAGTTTTTTGGCACACTCTCAGGCAGCTGACATCCAAACAATAAGTAATCTGGTCTTCAGTAGGGTAATTACCTAGCAAACCTGCAAGATCTGGAGACCTAAGCCGCACGTTACAACACCTTGAACAAACGGCACACCTGAGTAAGCTTACAGTCACCAAAAAACTATGATCTTTAATCACCAGAACCTGTCAAAATTATTGCTTTATTTGTGTGCAAGCTTAAACCACCTGCTCTAAAACCACATCTTAGATACTTGCTCACTCTTTATGTTTGGGGTACTGCAGACCTTGGGAGTGTTGTTTACCTATAAATAGCCTGCCCAGGGAGACACAGGTTGGGCATCCTAATACTCAGTGCTAAGGGCTCCTTCTGCAGGAGGAGTTGGGGCTGAAATTCCATACTAACATTGCCCTCCCTGAGCATCCTTTCAGCTTTTTATATAGAAATCATACAGAAACACCTCAAAATACTTCAGACGGCAGTAGAGAATGGCTGCTCTTTCATCCATGATCACAAACTCCTGGACAAGGAGAATTAGATAGATAGTCTAGATAGATATTGGCTGAAAACTAGATAGATATTGATTATTGATCACATCTGAGAAATTTTAAGAAAGCGTCACAAAAGTCAACCCTGAAAGAACAACTAATTTCTAGTATCATCCTGCCAATGTGGGGAAACTTGTTAAACTTATTATATTTATAATGTATTATATTATCGATACATATTACTACATTTTTACATGATTGTGAGTTTCCAAGAAGTGAATTTAATGTGATTCTGTAGTGGAAGGGTCCAGTTCAAATTCTCTCTCTCTCTCTCTCTCTCAGACATTTATCAATTCACTTATCTCTCCATGCCTATTTTCCTCTACTCATTAATTAACAATATACTAGTTGATTCTATAATGTGCTAGACAATAGACTCTGTGGATAAAATGACACAGAAAAAAAATCCTGCTTCAGAGAGCTTATATTTGAGTGGAAGAAAGGGCACACTGAACTAATATATAAGTATAACAAGTAGTGTGTAAGATAGTGACAAATTCTCTGAAAAATAAATCATGAAGGAAAATCGAGAAACCTAGTATAGAACGTTATAGAAGGGACTTCAATTTTAAAGAGGGTTACCTGACATCATTTCAAAGATGTCATTTGAGTAAAGTCCTGCAGGAATGAAGGCATAAGTCACATGGACATCTAAGGGACAGTATTCCAGAAGGATGCAGAAGGAAAGGGGGTGCAAAGGCCCTATGGTACGAGGATGCCAGATGCATTCCAGGAATGGCAAGGTAGCCAGTATAACTGGAGTAGAGTGAGCCAAAAGAAGACAACAGGAGGCTAGATCTTGTTGGGTCTTTTAGGTCATTATAAGGACTGGGGTTTAAAGCATTAGACTTAGGTCATCAGCGCTTAGAACATTTGTTTTCAGCAGAAAAGCATGATCTAGCTTGCATTTTAAAAGGATTATGCTAGCTTCTGTGTGGAGATTAGACTATAGAGGTGCACAAAGACAACTTCTTACTCATCAAAGGTCATCAAGGAGTAGGTCATCCAGGCAGAACACAACCACAATGATGGATTAAAATAACACTAGCAAATGTTTGTGGGAGTCTAAATACATTTTTGAGGTAGAGTCAATAGAATTTCAGTGGAATATAAAATAATCCAGAAATGACTCCAAGGTATTGTCTTAAGGAACTAGAAGAATGGATTTGCCCTCTGCTGAGGTAAGGAGGACAGTGTGAGAAGCAGGTTTGCTAAGCAGGGGTAGAGGGAGGACACCACCGTGGATGACAGGAGTTCAGATGGGGACATGAGGCATGTGATGCAGACATCCAAGTGGAGGTGGTATGTAGGGAGCTGGCTATATGAAATAAGCATATTCCACCAATGAAAAAGCATGCCTCACTCACCAAGAGTTATTTATTCAGTATTAAATTCTAGCAGTTCATGATGATATTGTCCTTAACTTAAAGCAGCAAATAATCCAGTGAAGAAAGCCTAAGTGAAAAGAAATTGAATGAGGATTCACTCTTCAGCAGAATGGGCAATAAATTCAAGGGCTTGTCCAGAGACAAGATTGACCACATTTATTGGCTCAATAAAGTGTCTGTGGGTAGAAATATAATAAGTCACATCGTGTTAAAGAGTAGAAACGTCAAGGTTAAAGAAGAGTTGGGGAGGAGGCTCAATGATTACGGGTTTTGAGGGCGGGCGTGTTGCAGTAACACACACTTGAAGAGGTGTAAACCTGCACCTCCAAATCATACATAGTGTCGGAAGGCACCATGGCCTCCATGATGCAGTAACAACAACAATCAAGTCAGGTGTGCTGTGGACACATTCCTGACCCTGAAGACTATCACCATCATCATCATGAGCTGCATCCAGCTGCCCCTCACAGAGCCTCCTCAGGGGCACTGCCCACAGCAGGAACCTTCCTGTGACCTTGGTGATTGGAGAAGTCTACTGAGTGTTTTTCCTAGTGCACCTGACTCACCTTTGCATGATTAGTAATAATTTTCCTCACAGTTGATGCCATCAGTTGTCTCATTGTGAAATGTGAAGCATCTGAGTAGGTTTCATGAAGTGTTCCAGAATATCCTGCATTTCCTGACAGCATGTCTCACTCACCAAGAGCTATTTATTGAGCAAAGCAGTTGCGTGAGACATGGGTTTGTCTAGGTTCCCAACATGTTGTCAAAAATACACATATTGAGGTCTCCCTGCTGGTGCAAGGGGTTAAGTTTCAGCACTATGAAGCTATCAGCAATCACTACAGCATGAGTTTGAACCCCGCAGGGAGCTGACTCACATGGCGCAGCAGACCGCTCCTGTCTTGCCCACTGCTCCCTCAGCAGCGTGTTTCAATCTGCCTGTTTTGCTCCCTACTCTGTCTCTGATGAATTCTCTCACCACCACTTTCCTCCTCCACCCTGCACCTCTGGCTTTCACCCCAGCTCTTTATTATTTATAAAATAAGTCTTCAAAAAATACACCTCTTGAACCCTATTTCTACCAATTTGCTCATGAATGAACCAGACTATACAGACATCTGGCAATTGATCTGGCCCTTCCATCTGGACTTGGGTTTCATCAGGAGCTAGTCTGATGCTCACAGCCAATATCCCCATGGGCATACCATCTCACAGAGCTCCGACCTCAAGCACAATCACTCTGAGGCCATGAAAGAGTACAACAACAGAGCACTTCATAATTTCTTTAACAACTGGCAAAAATACGATCATTATACAATCCACAAACATCCTAGCAGCTCCTGGCTGATTGGATGGTTGCCATTGATTGACATTCTTGCCCTAGACTCTCCCCCCTCTAGATAAGACTTTCTGAGATACCTGATCATAGCGTTGTCACTTTTTTGTGACAGAAGTCACTTGAGAGCCAACTCCTACTTTTGGTCCTTCCCACCCTCCCCAAAGACACCCACCGAAGTCTAGATCCTATAGGATCTAGATCCTATAGGATCTAGACTATAGGATCTACACCACCTTCCCACCAAGGCGCTCTTGGATCCCTGCAGCATGTTCTCTCTCATTGGCGTGAGCAACCCACTCAACTTTTCAGCTACAGGTATGTCCCTGATGGCCTCTGGACAGAGGGCAGTGACAATAAATTTGTTCCAGAGTGCTTAAGATGACACCTCTTTCAAACATAGTAACCCTTTACAAGACCACTCTTATTTTAAAATCTTCCTGAGGTAAGGAAGTGATTCTCTACTAGCATAACATGATGTCACCACAAGGAGGGGGTGGGGCGGCAATCTGGGGGCCAAGGATGTCAACTGGAGTTCTCCCCCTGACCCCGCCTAAATCGCTGCCTCCCCGTGCTGGCCAACTGCAGGCACAGCCCAGCCCAGACTCTGAATCAGTCAGCCCCGACTAGGGCAGGGATTAACACCAGTGTGTGGAGTCTGGAATTCATCTCCTGCTGCAGGCCTGATGTCTGATGAGCCTGAGCACCAGGCTGCAGCCCTGTTCTCTCAACAGACTTCAGTCTCAATTTCCTGTTCAGTATTCCAGTCCACTGCTGGGTCTGGAGCTTTGCCTAGAACCATCATAGCCCGTTGGGCAGGGATCCAGCACCTCACAGCATCCTTGCCCGGTAGCCCCCCCCCCCAACCCCCCGGAGGTTGTAGCTTATTCCCTCTATTCCCAGTGGCTGGCAGGGGGACCATTCCAAATGTGCTTATCCTCAGGAGCTATGGTGCGGCCGGCCTTGTTGACACTGCAAATTGCACCGTTGGCTCCGGAGTGGGTCCTACAGCTGAGAAAGTTCCCTAGTCCATTTCCATCTGGTCCTAGGTTTCTCCAACACTTCCTCTTAGCCAGGGCCGGATCCCTGACAGTGGAGCCCACCCAAGTTACAGCAGCCTCAGCCCCCAGATCAGGGTATTCATTCACTTGCAACTGGACACCTTCCTTGGCCCTCGCCCAACACAGAAAGTTGCTAAAGAACCAGGCTGTGGAGTCTCTGGGACTTCCAGAGACAACCTCAGGTTCAGCAAAGCAATGGGCAACAGGAGGGGTCCCCTTCCTGCCACATCATGGAGCACATAGCAAGAAATGGAACCACTGGTCAGGGCCCATGGGCTTAAATCACTTCCTGGGGTCAATACAAGCAACTTTAGAAACTCTCGGACTTCAAACTTATCAGCTGATTTGAATGACCTTGATCAGCACATTAGAAGTCTGTGTTTGCTGCAAGTCTAAAGAGCTCCAAACAAGTATTTGTTCAACTAATAAATAAGTTTGACAGATAGAAAAATTGAGACCCAGTTTCTATGACTATTCAGTTACGGAGCATACAGCTTGGACCAAAATCTCTTCGCTCCAATCCGATATCTTTCTACGAGAGAGAAAGCCTTATGAAACAAATATCGATGAATTCAGCACTGCACAAAGTTTGAAGCCCATTTTTTGGTTCATCTTTTATCTCTAGGATTATTAAAGTTTGCTGGGTTTTGGAGCTCATGTTGACAGCTCAGGCCCTTGGTGAAGAAATGTGACATACATGTACTGGAATTATGTGCAAAAGCAGAATCAGAATCCACCAAATTACCAAGAATTTATAAAAATTCTTTTGTCGTGCAAAAGAATATTTAAATATTAAGTGGTGTTATGAAAACAGGTCTTTTTTATGTTCTTGAGTCACAGAGCAGAGAGAGGTTGGGGGGAGTGGGTGGGAAATGAGCTATACATGAGAAGAGGGATAAAGAAAGAGGGAAGCCAAAGAAATACCTTTGAAAACTTCCTGACGTTAACTTAGCCCTCCCCCTCATCACTTCAGAAATAAGCTGAAAGTGGTGGTTCCGCCACTGTTCTTTCTGAAATCAAGGCACTGGGAAGAGCTCGACACCCATTAAAATGCAAACACCAGCTGTTTGGAGACTCACATTCATTTATACTGTAATTAGAAGGAATCCTTTAATCAGATGATTTGATTGCCTTGCAACGCAAACTGTGGCCCGCAGAGAGCCAGCAGCAGCACCGTCACCTGGAAGGTTTATGAAGAATGCAGATTCACAGGCACGCCCCAGACCCCCAAAAGCAGAATTTGCCATTTGCCAACAATCTGGGGTGATTCACAGGCACAGTGATATTTGAGGCTCTGCCCTCAGTTTTTCCAAAGAGACAAACTTGACTGGGCCAGGTCAGAGATTGTTGGGATTTCCAGCTATCTTCGAAGAAGGCCTGGGTAGACACACTGTGCATCCTGGGAGCTGGGTCCTCTCCATACGCCCTGACACCCCTCACGGGAACCCACCTGAGTGCAGCAATGCCTGAAGCTCACGATTCATCTCACTGTGTTGAGACAGGGACGTCGTGTGTAAGATATACAAGATTAACCCAACACAATCCTTTGAGACTGGCCAATCAGCATTGGGCAGGAAAGATTACGCAACCCTCACAGGCAAGGCGCACCCAGGGAAGGAGAACCGGGTGTTCCTGCAGCTAGTGTATGTTGGGAGCTCTGAAGAATGTGGGATGCCCGCCAAACTATGTTAAATTCAGGACTGCGAGACTAACTAGAGAAAAGGGATGGAGAGATGCTACTCTGAAAATGGAATAAACCACTTGCTATTGTTTAATCAGCTGAAGCCAATTACCTAAACAGGATCTTTTCAACATCATCACCTTGGTTTAAGACTCAAATAAGAACATAGTACTGCACCCCTATAATGTGTCTCTCTTCTTCTTTTTGAGCCTAACTCTTCCTGGAAACCTGACTGTCCTAAACCTGTAAACTTGAATTGTATGTTTCCACCGAGATGGGTGGAAAACGCAAGGGTTAGTAACCTCTTTGACCAGTAGGGGGCAATGGAGGGCAGCAGAACAGAAAGGCCGCTGTCAACCTGCTTCTATTCCAGGCAGATTTAAGCAGGCCAGTCACTCTTAGAGCTGGAGAGACCAGCTGTTGGACCTGGTAAGGAGACAAAGTGCCCTAGTTAAGGGGCGAACCGCTCAGAAAGACCAAAAATCGCCTCTGATCCAAGAAGAGGGGAGTTCCTGGAAGCCGTTAGAAAGGAAGCCAGAAGAAAAACCTGTTGTTCGTGCAGCCTGAGTCAGCCTGGACCAGCCGCCCTCAGCCTCCCAAGTCCTGCCTTAGGCTTGACCTCGTGGAGCTACTTACACAAAGCTAGACAGAACAAAGAATAGCTCAGCATGCAGCCACTGACTCCCTCATCCTTCTTGCAGTCAAAACCCCTTATTTCTCCCAGAGAATGCAATGATGTTGAGTACCTCACCTTGCCAACTTCTTCAGTATAAGAAGAACTGATGGGACTGTGGACTCCGTGTGTGTGTGTGTGTGTGTGTGTGTGTTGGGAGGAGTAAATCACTGTTCAACCATGCAGAAAGCTTGAAAGGACACACTCATAATGTTTTCATTATTACCAACCCCTCCTTTGTCAGACAACACGCTTTGGGTTAAGGAGTAAATCCGGACCCACCCTAAGAGAGGTGCCAGGGTCCCACCCTTATAAAGATGGCATCAGACCTGAATTTTTCATTTGAATACTGATTTTCCAAATAACATTTGCAATGGGAGGGAATTTCCCCCTCCCGTTTAACTCTTCTCAACAAGTCTGTCTTGCCAAATGGGCACACTGTCTCCAACTATAAATGACTGACTGCACTGGGCCACCAGCTCATCCTCACTAGATTACTACCGGGTCACCAGCTCATCCTAGATTACCACCGGGTCAAGGGAAAGCCAGGGGCCTGCCAACACTCCTTTCTTCTAGAGCCTCCCAGCACCTACAGGGGTGCACCCATAATATCTCATTTGTACACAAAGCCAGAAAAGCATTGAAATGTGAAGCTATGTTCTGGGGGCCTCCTCAACTTCTAAACTACTAAAGAACTACGGGAAAATACCACATAGATGGGGCCCCATGGCCCCCTTGACACTGAGCAGATCTAGCTTCATCAATGTTTTCTCTCCCTGTTAAGCTTTTGACCAAAATACATTAGAAAATATCAACTGTGTCTCAACCCAGATCTGCGACTTTTTCTAAGCCGCCTATAAAGTGCTTCATTAGACCCGAAGTCCGTGATAGTCACAAGAGGTTCAATTTCATGACCACTCCTTCTGTGCTAGAAACTCTAACAGGTTCTGCAGCCTCTGGCTAGTGAGGCTCCCACCTCAGCTTGGCAGATGCTACCCCCCATTAGAGGTGAAGATGAGGTTCAGGAGCGAGGGGGAGGGAGAGCCACCGCAGCCTTGGTTATAGTAATGGTGCCGATTCCACCACAACAGTAATGGCGCCATATTTACCCAGTTACTGTGTTGCTTATGGTGGGCAGGACGCTCGTAAACACTCGATTATGTAATCTTCACAAAGCCTGGTGAGATAACCCTAAAATTTCCCTCGATTTTCTTGAATGTCGATCATTTATATAACTATATAATTTATAGAACAACGTCACCCCTCCATAGTCACACATACACTTCACTCGCCACCAAAGCTCCTGTGCGGAGGTCCTACGCTTCTCTCTCCACATCCCTGTATCCCCGCCCCCCCCCCCCAGCCCCTCTGCTACCAGAACATCTGCCACAGAGTCTAAGAATTATTTTTGCTGGGTCTCCCTGGTGGCGCAATGCGTTAAGCAACGCACTATGAAGCAAACTGCAGCCACTGCAGCACGAGTTCGATCCCTGCCACCGGCCAGGGAGGGGACCCACATGGCGCAGCAGACCTCTCCTGCCTCGCCTGCTGCTCCCCTCAGTACTGTGTTTCAGTCAGTCTGGCTTTTCTGTTCCTGGCTCTGTCTCTGGTGAATCCTCTCACCTCTGTGTACTCTGGCCTGTACCCCAGTTCTTGTATGCATAAATAAATAAATTTTTAAAAAAAGAATTATTTTTGCTGTGCTTTACCAGCTTTTATTATTATTTATATTCTGCAAATGAACAAAACCATCTGGTAACTTTCACTTTCTTATTTCACTTAACATAATCACCTCAAGATACACCCACTTTAACCCAAAGGCATTATTTCATCGTATTTAATAGACGAGTGGAAGCGTATTGAGCATGTGCCGCACCATTTCTTTATCCAGTCTCTGCCAATGAACATTTAGGTCGGTTCCACGGCAGCACTATGGTGAACACTGCTTTGAACACAGGAGGGCATAAGTCGTCTATCAGTGTTTCCACTTCTTTCAGTAAATACGTAGATTTGGGCACATACCTAAATACCATGGCTAGATCCTATGGTATTTCTTTTCTTTTACTTTTTTTTTCTTTCTTTTTTTTTTTTTTTGAGGAATCTCCATACCATTTTCCATTATACCAACAGTGGGCAGAGCTAAGTCTATTTTTTTTAAGATTGGTTTTTATTTTATTTATGCATAGAGGAACTGGGGTGTAGGCCAGAGGCCTGGAGAAGTGAGAGGACTCACCAGAGACAGCGTGGGGAACAGGACAGGCAGATGGACTGACACACACTGCCGAGGGGAGCAGTGGACTAGGCAGGAGAGGTCTGCTGCGCCACGAGGGTCACTCCCTGGCCGGGGATCAGCTCGTGCCTGGCTGGTGATAGCGCTGACACTGTCACCCCTGAGCCACCAGGGAGGCCCTAAGTCTAATTTTTCCACAGCGTTGCTGGGAAAACTGGAACTCAGGCAGAGTCTCGGACAAAGCTGAGCCTAACCCAGACCTCCAAAGCCATTTTAGTGGTTTTTCCATTAACATTCACAGGCACCCAAACGAACGAAGGTCACATTCACTCCTGTCACATTCACTCCTGTGATGTGGCGCAACACTGTGTCCACCGGCAGGTGCCGGCGCAGAGGAATCTCCACCGCGACCCCCGAGGTGTCGCTGGCGTCTCTGGAAGCACGGTCCGAGAGAACTGGACTCCACAGAGCCCCCCGCTGTCTCCGTGGCCTGCATCGGTGTGCTCTGGGCCGCGGGACTCGGTTTCTCCCTCAGCCAGGCGCTTGCGTCTTCCTGCCCCTCCTTCCTGCCTTTGTGTAACATTAAGGACTGTCTCTACATCGCTCACTCTTCTTCCTCCAGAGTTCTAAGGCACACTCCGTGCTTAAGACACTGCTGTAAGAAATACACACCTGTTGTGTGTGTGCGCGCGCGCACACGTGTCAGGGAACCTGTATCTCCCCGAACATGGGGAATGCCTAGTGCTTGGAGGGAAAAACACTGGACCAGCCTTGGAGTCCTGCTAATAAAAACACCATGTGTGCTGACCACATAACGTCAAATTTTTTTGTAACTACTTAGAAAAGACCAGAATTAGGTTCAGAAATATGTGTTGTTTAAACAACACATCCAAAATAGTATCATTTTAATATACAATAATTATAATATATAAATGTGATATTTTACATTCTCTGATTTCTTATGGAATCTTCAAAATCTAGTGAATAAAAACTAAACCAAAAGAAAAACACACCCGTCGTGTGGTGCAGGCGTTCATGTCTTGGATCTCTCCCCTTTCCATGTGGGACAAAGCCTCACCTTCCTCAGCCTCGGGGTAAAGCCATTCTGTGTACACAGATAAGCAGTCTCCCTCAACTTGGAAAACGTCTTATTTTTAAGTACATTTTGTGACTCCTAAAGTTTGGATTTTGGAGATTAGTTGAGTGAAAAATCTGCAAATAGTTTAGATTACATTCTTGACACTTAAATCTTTATGACTTTGAGTCATCTGGCACTTAACAAGCCAAGTTTCCAAAAATGAGAGTACTATTACCCTCTTAGTCATTATTTATAGTAATTATTATAAATACCAGTTATTATAAATGTTATTTATAAACATTATATTTTAAATATTAATTAAGAAAGTATATGAAATGCATGCTTTTACTTCCTAATGAAATATTTGCTTCCTAAGCCAATATCTATCAAGGCATGATTGTTAATCAAAACGGCTGGTAGTTTACATTATAAATTCAGGTCATTTCAATCTGAGGCAGGAGGTTTTTAACGTTAATAACTACATTGTACAATGGCAAGCACTCAGAGTCACTGGGAATTTCTAATGGTTAAGAGCTCATGCCAGTACTTTACCAGTTTTAGCTTATTTAAAGTTCATATTTAACTTATTTAAAGATGTGGCTGGGCAGCAGATGTGGGGAAACTGAGGCACAGCAGAGAGGCTACATAAAAGACCCAGTTACCCAAGTAATGGATAAGGAGACTAAGTTCTTAACTACTAAATTATGTGTGCTTCTACTTCATAATTGAACTATCCCTTTCCTTAGAATTCTTTACCTCTTCACACCATGAAGCCCATGGCAGAGCAACAAAGCCTAAAAGCCTAGTAAAGGCTATAAATGCCTCGAGCAAAATGCATAGAATTACCAGAAGAATCAATTATACTGAAAACAATGACAAATGGCTTCCAGTGATACATTGAAGATAGGGTAATGTATTTACCTTCTTGATTACCCATTGAATAACAAAGTTCAGTGTTAGGTCTAATAACTATTTCCTTTATAAGCAGTGAAGAGCATACAGGGATACAAAAATATCTGAGTTCTTTTGGTGTCAAAATCCCAGATATTGCTAATGCGATTGTGGTTTGTAGCCCAAATTCTTAATGAGGTAAATGCTCAGTTTCAGACTAGGGTACTAAAAATAAAGATGTAACTTTTCTCCACCCAAGTTCATAGACATTTTGATTTTTCTTCCCTGTTCCTCTTGAACAGATTCATAGGACAGTTGTAATGTTTATAAATAATATTTATAATAACTTGTATTTATAATAATTACTAAATAATGACTAAGAGGGTAATAAATAGTACTCTCATTTTTGGAAACTTGGCTAGTTAAGTGCCAGATGACTCAAAGTCATAAAGATTTAAGTGACAAGAATGTAATCTAAACTATTTGCAGATTTGTGACAAATCTTATTTACAGGTAACAGAAAATTATCACATATTTTGGAATCAATGTTGTTTTTCCTCTTTAAATATCACTTAGTAGTTTTAACTCTGATGTTGAAATAGTAATGTTCACATATTTAAAATATACCAAAGGGCTTATTTTCTCTATAACACTCTTAGGGGTTTCATTCTTTCCTATTAACACTTCATTATCAAAACTCAAAGGTGCTGCTTAGTGAATAGATAGGTATATAAATTCGAGCCATACTCTCTAGGAATCTATAGTTCTTCCAGATTCTACGTTTCTCAGGCACTATTATCTTATTACTAAAATTGTCTTTACCCAGCACAGCCACAGGATGGCACTAATTGTTTGATAGTCCTCTTTTCTGCCCAAAGATTCCCCCCCCCCCCCAAAAAAAATTGTTTTGGGAATGAGAAAGATTATCCGGCAACTTTATCCACAAACACTGAGGGTTGACATCTTTTTCTGAAATGAATTAAAGCGTTCTTCATTGTATTTTATCTTTTAAAGACCATTACATCATTTTTGTTATTCCTTTGATTCTCCAGAGGGTTTTTCAAGTCCATTAGAACTTCAGCAATTCAAGATGTTTCACACCAATTAGAGCTACCTTCTCTAAAACATTCTGTGCTTTTCTAGCAGAAGCCGAGGCCATGGGAAGCTTTGCTCCTATCTGGGGTGCTGGCAACAGAAGCATTTTTAGGGTATAAAATGACTGTTAAAATGTCACAGGCGCTGAGATGCTTGTCCTGCCATGCTTCACAGAAATCACATTTTTGGGCTGATGCATCAGTTGTGGGTCATAAATAGGACAAGGACTGCTCTCAATAAAAGATTGGACCAGCACACTCTGCAGTGATGTGGGATTTGTGAGGGGTAATTTTAAAGGAGTAATAAAATGTTACTGCGATTTTAAGACCGTCTTTGAAATAAACACATTTGTTATATTCAGAGCCGATGTGACATAGCAAGATGCACAATGGGATCTAGTTCTTGTAGCATGGCACTCCTACTCTGTATGTGCCTCGGTGTAAAACATACTACTGCTGCTGATTTTTCATATGTTGTATATGGCATGTAGGGTTACCTAAAGTA
Source organism: Galemys pyrenaicus (assembly GCA_019455555.1). Classification (NCBI taxonomy): domain Eukaryota; kingdom Metazoa; phylum Chordata; class Mammalia; order Eulipotyphla; family Talpidae; genus Galemys; species Galemys pyrenaicus. Next base: position 17,756,748 of record JAGFMF010011501.1, read on the forward strand.
AACCAGTGAGCCCAAGCTCCTTCCCAAGAAGTAGGAGTCTGATGAGATGAATTAGAATTAGGAAGGTAGGAGCCCCCACCGCTTGGCCTGGGCTGGCATCACCTGCGAAGCTGCATCTGACCAGGTGGCACCTGTTTGTTCATTCCAGGTGTCTATACTCGCATTTACCATCCAGTGCCAATGCCACGTGTAGCTTCACCCAGTCTAAAACTCCATCCCAGAATATATCAATCTTCAAAATGTTTACTTCTCCTAAAGCCACAATTGTCACAAATACAAAGATTTGGATTTTCCTGTCCAAGAAGGAAAGGGAAAGAGGGAGAGGGAAAAAAAAAAAAAAGAAGGAAATAAACTCTCAGTGTTCGGGGGGCCACTCACAATCTCTTTACCATGCTCTCCTTCGTGGGGGCAAATGCTTGTGTGTCCACGTGGGAAGGGCAGTTTTAGCAAGAGTGGGCTGGTACTAGCCAGCACCCAAAGATGCTTGAATGAATGAAATGAGCCTGATCACAAAAGGAGTTTGTCTCCTCTCTGGGCTTTCTGGCTGTATTTATCTGTTTCCTTAAGAAGGACTATTTATTTCCACATGACATTCGAAAAGCACTTGGCTGCCAGAATGAATATGCCCACCCGCCCGCAGGCCTGGGCCTGACCTCGGTGCCGCTGACTCACGTGGGCTCTTTGCTGAAGCCCAGGACCTGGGGACTGCGGTGCAGGCTGCACTAGGCATGCCCCCCACCCTCAGGCCCCGAAGGGGAGGAGGGGCTGTACCTCAGGGTGTATTTGGAGTTTTAGTCACAGTGGTGCTTTGAAGCATGTCAAGAGCACTTTTCCATGTAGTGAGGAGAAAGTGGGGAGTCCACTGAGCTCACGGAAATGGGATGTTAGGAGAGATCTGCCTTCCAGTTCTAAGACATTTGTCTTCCTAAATGCTTCTAATTTGTACTGTTATTTTTCCCAAAAAAATTATTACCTTTAGATCTGGATATGGGAGAACCACTTTCAAAGGTTCATTTGGTTAAGTGCTTTTTAAGCATTTGTTTTGACTTAAGTTGGCCACACTCTTTCTCAGATTGCCCTACAAATTAGCATGGAATTCTTTAGCCTCTTGCCCAAAGAAAAGGAGGTGGCAAGTAGCAATAATGGTAATAAAGATACAGAGCAAGAGCTCTGAATCTTGAGAGATTTTATATTTCAACAGAAGTGGGGAAAGGGCATTAGATTTTCAGGGTGTGTGTGAGAGAGACAGAAGAACTATCCTTACCCTAAGAATTTTGTTCTTTTGCAAAGCTGCCCTTGTGGGAGGTGGACTCACCTCCAGTGTTCTGGGCCATACCCACTAGCCTCTCCCTTCTCTGCTCCTCTTTCCTTTTCCTCTGACCCGCTTGCCGGATGAGACGACACAGCCATCATCAGCGTGACCCGGGCGTCTGCAGCAACGGCGCTTCCCGATGATCTCGTGATCTCGGCGGGCTGGGCCTCGGTGCAGGGGATCTGCCAGCTCCCTTCACGTGTGCCAGGAGGCCAACCTGGCCTCCATTTCAGGGAAAACAGACTGATTTGTTCAGGTGTGAGCCGTGGTTTCTTAACTGCCAGAGCATTCCAGTTCAACGAGATGTTCCAGGAAAATATAATTTTGGAACCAGTCGGTTCAGCTCTAGGTAAGAGAGGCGCTTAATTACTCTCAGGTGGTCGGGACAGAAACGGGGAGACCAGGGAGGCTCTCAGCCACCAGAACCTTCCAGGAGCAGGTAGGCCGGCCAGAGCCCTCCACGCAGAGGGACAGAAGGTAAGGACAGCCACGGGGCCAGGTCTCTGTCACAACAGAAATTACTGGAAAGTGCCAGGAGCGAGCCATGGGCAGCAAAGGACATCATAAGCCTGAATCCGATTTGTCTCAGATTCCCAAAGATCTTATCGGAGTCACTCTGCTGTTTTGCTGTCTGCATTCCTACCTCTCTCCTGCCACTTCTCATTACTTTATCTCCCACTTGAAAAGGTTTCATTGTTTAATAATCTGCAGCATTTCTCCTAATGAATCCAGTCCAAGTTTCTGAGCTGTAAAATGAGTATGTCCTGAAACTACCTTCTCCTCATTCTGCTTCACATAGTCGTGAAGAGGCGGAAGGATCTAGGAGAGAGAGATGGTGGGAGGAAAGAAAGAACTCGGCAAGTTCTCTTTGTTAGAGACTCGGTTCTTGCCCCCAAAATTAGTTTCATTCCCAAACTGAACACGCTGTTACAAAGTCATTCCCTCGCAGCAGAGCGCCCCAAACGCGCCTCCTCTGGACGATCCATCCAGGGCTGGAGGACAGGACTCGGTGCACTCACTGCAAAGACAAGAGTATGCTCTCCCGTAAACCACAGCAGAAAGCCTCCTTTCTGTAGGTACCAACTTGTAAGTTTAAACATTCGAATGCTGGCACGAGGGAGAAGCCCTCCAAACTCGTAAGCCAAGACAACTTCACACAGAGATAATGAGAAAGCAGTTTTGGACAGGGTGAACCCCACACTGTCAAAGAATTTGAAAGCTGTGGTTCGTGGCCAGGATTTCCCATAGAGCTCAATCATAACTAAGGTTTCGGAGGAATCAGTGCTAGATCCAAATATGAAATACATCACGAATGACAGTCTGTCTGAGTCGGTGTCTGCAAGCACAAACTAGTTGAGCTCTTTGATGCATAGGAAAATCATTTTCGTTCTATGAACAGATTAAATTCACAAGTGCTTTTTTTTTTTTACTCCCCTACATATTGCCAAACTGGCTCCACTGATTTTTTTCCTCTACTATCTGGGTATGGAAGAAATATAATCATATGTATATTCAAAACACAAAGGGAAAAGCAATAATGCCTGAAGAATTTGAATAAGGCTAAGCCAGAGCTTGAAGTACTGTTGCTCTGAGAATATAGGGGGAAGCAGTGAGAAAATCTGGCCAGTGTATTCGCTCTAATACAGCCATAGGTGCAAGTCATACACCAAATGAGTCTTACTGTTTTCCTCATCTTTAAACTGGTGAATAGTATTTCTCATTTAGTAGTATTTTAAAGAAAAAAACACAGGGAATGATATATGTTCAAGATTTTGTGATTCCTGCTATTTCACTATCAAGATTTTTTTTAAATATAGTTTAGGTTTAGCTACCATCCTTCATCCAACATGTAACTCTCCCCCCAAATGAGAGAGAACATTTACTCTGCTTTAAAAAAAAAAAAAAAAGGACTATAGCCAATTTAGCTAATAGGAATGAAATTCAAATTAGATTTTACATGCAGCTAAATATTTTCAACAATTCAAAATGTAATAAAATTCAGTTCTAAGAAGAGTACAGTGAAACTGATACTGTCAGACATTATTAGAGGGGTGGTCATTAGCTGCAGGCTTTTGGGAAAGTCCTTTGGAAATGGCTATCCAGAGTTCCTAAGGAAATAACCTGCAACACAAAGGAAACCTTAAGTGCAAGATGTTCCACAAAGAACAATTTACCTGCACAGAAGAGCTGGAGGCAATTCTAGTATCTTCTCATGGTGCAACTAAGCGAATGAGAACATGGACTTAGAATCCTGATCAGATTGTCAAAGTTGTGCTTATTTTCCATGAAACTGTGGAGAAAAGTGTTCTCAGATCATGCGAATGGCAAAAGCAGAATGCAAGGGAAAGAAATGCAAAATGGCAGCTGCGACGGAGGTAACCCATTGAAAGTGTCCATGAGTAAGGACAAAGTGGAATGTGCAAAAGTGAAGACAGTGTCCTCGTGAGAGTGAGATGCTTTGCATTTTGAAAAGAAGTTCTTCTCAAACCCAAAGAACAAAGGAGGCTTGAAAAATCAGCCCAGTCAGAAAAATACCAAAACTGAAAACAAGGTATCTTCGTGGAAGACCCAGCTGTAAAAACACACATTCAACGTCCACCCTGTCGGTAGAGGCAGGTAGAGTCACTGATGGGGTCTGGCTGTGGCATCGGCCCTGGTTTTATTTACTCAACTCGAAAACCACCTCCAGGTTGTAGGGAAATAAGAAAGGGGGAGCTCGGGCTTCTAAAGAAAGACTTGAAAAGTTAAATATGTTTCGTCTGGGAAAAAAGATTGAGAAGTGATCTCATTTCAGTGTTTGGGTACCTGCAGCAGATATTCCAGGCTCAAGGATATGACCTGTCCTATTCACTCAGAAGCAATAGGAAACTGCAGAAGGAAAGGGTTACATTAGAAAGATTTCCTCTCAAAGATAATTATATGTTTATTCCACTTTTAGTTTGAATGACAGGATTGCAGTCCCCTCTCCATCTGTAATCCCGGGGAGAATAATGCTTGCCACATACGTTTTAATGGGTATAACATCTGTAAAATACTTTGAGCTCTTCAGATGAAAGATGCCATGTGAATGCAAAGAATTATTGTTATTATTTTTGTCTCCTGCCGTCCCTATTGGTATGAGTTTCCTTGTGACATTCACAGACCCCTCCAGCCAGCCAGCTGCTCTGTGACATGTCATCCAGCGATATTTTAAATCCTTCACGTGGTTCTGATCGTGTGCAGAACAAGAGCAGCCGAAATGTTAATTGTTTATCTTGAAGGAAGCGGAAGTAGTCCCAGCCCCCCTTCAGGGCTTTGGGGTCAAAATTTCTCCTAACATCCACTTAAAGGCTTCAGTCCAGGCTTCACCGGCTACGGTGTTTGACAGCTCTTGTCTTTCTATTTCCTTTGAACAACACCATTGATGGAAAATCCTAGAACGTGCACGCGCCTTCCAAGATTTCTCTTTTAAGCGTTCGCTCAGATTCAACTGACATGAATAAAGTCCCATCTCGGTGTGTGCCTGGCACTATTTGTAGACCTTATTTATACTTATTTTAAAAAGCAGTTATTTTTTAAAATAACTTTTTCCCCTATTAGGAAACCACACATGCTTATGATTTAAAAAAAAATTAAATGCAACAGAGGTTAAAGAAGCAAAATAGTAAATAAACTATAATCCTAGAATGGGGACGCGGAGGGGGGCGGGGTGGAAATCGTGGTCGGTGCTTTGGTTGCTGCTTCTCGATGGTTGTCTTTCCTTGTGGATAGGTACACGTGACCACATGCCTTTTTACCCACTAGTGTCATTTCATAAACGTTTTTCCCACCTTGTTAAATTTTCCTCACAACCACAATCGGTCAGGGAGGTAGACTGACCTCTGGGGGGCGCTACGGCTTGATGCTTCCCTTGCCTCGGTTTCAATAACATCTACCAGTCAGATGACTTCAATAAACAATGGATGGTTTGTATAAGAAAGTTATATTGAATCATTCACAACTTCTGTGGTCCTCAAAATAATCCTGTGAGACAGAAAGAGCCACTAGTCTGATCGTTCTGTAGCTGAGGAAGTTGGCCCAAAAGGCCCGTGTCTCTGAAACAGGTTGACACGTCAGGGAAATTGAAGGACAGATCCAGGGGCAATGGCCGCTGCCTGTTGCAGGTCTGGCCTGTGTCTAGGGCTGTCCACAGTGGGTGTCGCCACTGCTGCACTCCTGGATTCAGGGTAGGTTGTTGCCCTCAAAGTGAGTGAAGGTCATGAAACAGCCCTGAAGTAAGAGAAGGTGGAAAATGTGTAGGGCTTTGGAAATAGAAGTCCTCTTTGTCATTTCCTAAAACAGCTCCATTATCATCACTTTCATATACTCATCTGCTTTTCACATTAATCTTCTGAGTTAAGCAGACCAGAAGCACGGTCCCTACATTCTTCATAATAGAACCGAGGTGCAGAGAGAGCCTCTGATTCAGGGAGCCACTCAGGAGACCTTGAAACTCCCTCTGCTGACATCACAACCCACTGTCGCCTACTGCTCACGACCTACATTTATTTAATTCTTTTTTCCACATTTTGATCTCTCTGTCAGTCTTGTTCATCTTTCTTTCTTTTCCCCTACAATAATTTTCTGGCTCTGGTGTCTAGAAATACCTTTATCTCATGTCTTCCTCAAGATTCTTCTGGATTCCCTAGTTATAGCATGATCAGTTTGAATAGAAAAAACATAACTTCCTTACTGAAAACTCTATAGAGCTCTACAAAAGGGTATATGAAAATAACAGTGTTAGACCACTTCTGTGTGCCAGGCACGGTGACAGGCTCAGTATATATCATCTCATTTAAGTCTTCTAACAGCTCTCAGGGGAATAAAGTATTAATTCACATTTCATTTTATGCCAGAAACCAGCTCCAGCTGAGGCCAGGTTCCCACAGGAAGAGATGGCATCGGTGAATTGAGGGGGATTTGAGGAGTCACTAACCACTTGATCAGAGTGTAGCAAATGTCCTACAAATGAAACTAATAAAATTTAAAAGACAAATAAGTTGCTTGAGGAGGTGGGAACTCAAACTGAGACCATCTGACATTACTCCACTTGACTCCAAAGGTGCTTTGCTTAGCTTCACATAAGAATTAAGCAGAACGGGGGCCTCCCTGGTGGTGCAGTGGGTTAAGCAACGCACTATGACGCAAACGGCAGCCGCTGCAGCACGAGTTCGATCCCTGCTGCCGGCCAGGGAGGGGACCCACATGGCGCGGCA
>JAGFMF010011501.1:17763343-17814648 GCA_019455555.1 Galemys pyrenaicus
CCTGCTCTGTCTGTGGTGAATCCTCTCACCCCCCACACCTCTGGCCTGTACCCCAGTACTTATATGCATAAATAAATAAATCTTTAAAAAAAAAAAAAGAATTAAGCAGAACGAGGATTCCCCACCTCTCCCATCCTTGAGAGAAACTCAGGCAGTCCTGGGTTTATAACCAAGTGGCTTTACGAGTAGAATCATGTGCCTCCATTATGAGAGTGCACGTTTAATTAAGGATTTCTTCTTTGCAAAACAAGGCTCTAATAAAAATTGGATCACCCAGGAAATATGTCACCAAGAAGCATTTAAGCAATAGATAAATCTAGATTTTTGTGTCTTAGCAAACTCTGACTTGTTCCCCCACATTCTTTCCTCCTATATCTCACACTGCCTCACAGTTTCAATGGTCACAACTATACTATTGCACATATACAATCTCATAGTTTGTTTTAGACCCATTCCAAAATCAGCAATAAAGAATAATCTTAATGTCTAAAAATGATGTGGTATGTACACAAATGGAATACTACTCAGCTAGCAAAAAAGATAAGCTCTTGTGATTTGCAACAATATGGGTGGAGCAGATGGAGAACATGCTAAGTAAGTCAAAAAGGAGAACAAGAAGTACCAAATGATGTGGCTTATATGTGGAATATAGAGAACCAAAAACAAAGAGTCAGATAAAGCTGAACCAATAACAAACCCTAGAAATCTGACTATAGATTAAAGTGGACACAGGCACAATAAACTGTGGTGTAGGACTATGGTGTATGTGACCATACCTCCAAATCATATACAACATTGTAACCAATGTTATTAAAATAAACATTATTTTAAGTGCAAATTAAAAACCAAAGTTATTAAAAATAAAAAGTCTGAAAATGGATAGCTGGGGAGTATATCTTTTTCTGCACAGTGATGATGCACAATGATTTAAGTTCTTAATCCCTTGGACCTGAATGACTTACCACTACCTTCCAACTACTTCTCAGATTCAGACCTTGCTTTCTCCAATCAGTAGCATTAAATATTAATTCCTCTTCTGGCTGCTAGTCTCTTGCCTGCCAATCCATCTTTCTAGTTGCCTATAGAATTAGCTCCCCAAATACAAAACTGATCCTTTCACTTTTGAGACGCAAAGTCTCCAAGGATCCCCCCATTTTATAAATCCTGGCAGTCAAGTATCACCCCTGTAGGTCTTAGTAAATCACTCCAGACTCTCCTTCTAGCAGATTTTTTTCTCACAACCCCCTATTTTCCAAAGGGACAGTGAGTGTCTTTGCTCTAAAGCAAAGCTATTTTCTCCACCTGTCTTTATCCATCATCTCCCTATATCCTTTCTCCTTGGTTTTTCTTTCTTTATCTTCCCTTTTATCTGATTCCTTTCACACCACTGTCAGTAGAATCAAGAGTCTTACATTTAAAAATTCTCTTCTGCTTCCTCCTGGCTATCTCCTAGTTCTCTTTCCTCCTTTTCCCAGGTAATTTCCTGCAAGAAATGATCTACAGTGCAGCCCAGTGTCTGTCAAATTTTAATTTATGGGCATCTTGGTCAAATAAGATTATGGTTCAGCAGGTCTAGGATGTGGTCCAAGAGCCTGAGCCTCTACCAGGCTCCTGAGTGAGGCTAGTGCAAAGGGTCACTAGTCAACCACTTCTTCAGCTCACACCTACTCTTCAATTCACCACAATGACCCTGCGGCACACTCCCTCCAAGCTCTGGCAAGGTCACCAATGACTTCTTATCTGTCAGATCTAATGAATGAGTGCCAGATATTATGACCTTTGTGCCATTGCAGTTTAACTAGCCCCTTAGCAAAGTTCCTACCTCAACTTCACTGTATCCTGGTACATTTTCTGCTCTGATCATCCTTCTTGGAATCCACAACAGACTCCTTGTTCTTCATCTCCTCGGGTTGCCATGACAAAACACCATAGTCTGGGCAGCTTAAACCACAGAAATGTACTTCTCACCATTCTGAAGGCTGAAAGTCTCAGATCCAAGTCCAGTAGGGTCAGTTTCTGGTGTGAGCCCTCTTCCTCACTTGCCACTGACTGACTTCTTGCTGTGTCTTCTTTCGGTCTCTCCTCTGTGCATGCATGTGGAGAGAAAAGGAGTGCACTCTCTCTCTCTCTCCCTCTGTGTGTGTGTGTGTATGTGTGTGTGTGTGTCTGTCCTGTCTATGTATATCTATATCTATGTGTGTGTGCATATATATATAGATATATAGATTTAGATATATAAATATGTCATCCTCTTCTAGGGTCATCAATCCTATTAGATCAGAGCCCCATCCTCAGGATTTCATTTACCCTGAACCATCTCCCCAAGTCCCTCTCTATTTTCCCATTTTCATGGGATGAGAGAGGTTTAGCACTTCAACATATGAATTCTGGTTATTGTGAACAATTCAGTCCATAGCGGTTTCCTTTATTCTAGCTTCAAACTTTCACATCCTCCAAATTCTGTCCCTTGCCTTCTCATTCTTTATGCCTTTTCTGATAAACTCATTTAGACTCCTAGCTTCAGCTACCAGCCCTATGTAAATGGGAGTTAAATCTTCATTGCAATCCCAGTTATGTGCATCCCAACACATCCAGCTATCTCCATCTGAATAAACCTCAATAAGCAATGAGAGGAGCCTGAGCCTCCACATCTGCTTTGGTTCCTGAGCCTGCATCCCCACAGAGTGACACAAAGAGGGAACTTCACAAGCTCCTCTGGGGACTCTAATAGGCAGCCAGGTTTAAGAAGCACTAACTTAGAAGCCTGATTGGATTCAGAGAAGCCTCGCTGCGCCATTGTTCACTCTTACACCCCAATGTTTAATAGTGCCTGGACCAAGGCAGTTCTCCACGATAATGGCTAATATTTATTCACTATCTGTGATATAGTCTAAGCATCTTATACATTTTTCCACTTAATCTTCCCAGCAGCCTTTTAGTTAAGTACTCGTGTCATTGTCCTCCCTTTTCATCTGGGGCGATGGACACAAAGAAGTTAAATAACTTGCCCAGAGTCAGGCCAGGGGCAAAGCCGGAAGTCCAGCTGGGGCTGCAGTGTGTGTGCCTTACCCCCCTCCCCACCCCCACCCCCCAGACAGTGAGCACCACGGAAGAAAGGAGAGAACGATGAGTCTCATGGTTGCTTTGGGCAGGGGTGTGTGGCACTCAAAAAACTCATGAAGGAGAGAAACTCACTGTCTCTCTTCCTTGATTGTCAGAGCTGGAAAGACCTCAGTCTTCTCCAACCGTTTTTTTCTTTTTCACAAGTGAGAGAATTAAAGTAAAAAATGACACGAAACACAATGTCACGCCCAAGTTACACAGCTAATGAGTGGCAGGGCTGAAACGGGAACACGAGTAGCAGGGCGCGACGCACAGTGGAGGACGTGGTGAGCGCTTTGATGTTGATGAAGTGTTGGAAAGAAACGCAGCGTATTTGTGCTTTGGAAAAAATATTCCGATTTAACTGAAAAACACATGCTGCAGTGCACAGGAAGGAAGAGTTTTCAGAGCAAATGACTCTTGTCTCAATGTATTTTCCTCTGCCCTTCAGAGGTGGGCAGCATGTGAAGGGACAGCTGTGGGCACCAGCGCTACGACACGTCTCGGCACTGGCCTCCGTGGGTCAATGTGTTTGGGCTGCAAAGGGAAGGACAGAGAACCGGAGGGGAGCAGCCCTGAGTCACCACCACCACCCACCCTAGGGGCGCTCACAGTAGGGAGCCAGATGCCTCTGCTTCCTTGTATGCAAATGTGAAACATGTGCCCTTCATATTCAGTTTTCCAGAGCTTCGTGGGGCACAGGCCATTTGGGAGACAATATTTAAAAACTAAAAATCTAGGTTGGCCTTGTCTTTTGGCCACCTGCCATTTCTTTTCCCTTTCCTTTTTTTTCTTCCTCCGTTACTTCAAATTACCTGTTGCAGATGAGGCAGATTTTATCTCCTGGAGGCATGTGACTAAGAAATGTATTTCTTCCTATACTTAGTCAGTGAACAAGTATTTTGGGGGGCACCTAATATGTGAAGACCTGTGCTGGATAGAGGACGTTCCAAGAATGACAGAGTTAGGGTAACTGTGTACATGAGGTTGTGGTTAGAGAGAAGATGTTAATCAAATAAACTTACAAGTATATGATTGTAAATTATATTAAGTGCTATGAAAGGAGAAAAAAAGGAAAAATGAAGCAGTTTAATAGAGGAAATCTAATATAGATTTGCAACCTAGCAAAAGGCCCCTCTGCATTTAACCTGACGGCAACCTTGGAGAGCTTAGTCAGAGCAAACATAATAGAAGGATGTGAGCAGAAATATCTGTGAGGCTTCTGAGAGTAAAGCATTAAAGTAGGTTGTTAACAAATGATAGGCAATCACAAAAAGTTAGTCATAATTGATAAATGAGAAAGCAGGGATAAGGGCAAACTGAGCACGAGATTCATACTCCGTCTTAGGTGCAGCAGTTAGATGTAGGACTTGCTCTAAAGTGACCAGTGAGTCCGTGTCCAGCCCTGTGCTTGGCATTCAGGATAAACTCAAAGGGTCAAGTCCTCAGAATATGCGGTGACTCTCAGTCCTCTCTCCAGGACTGGGAAGAAACATCTTATCAGGTCGATAGTTATCCTGAGAGGACCACATGATAAAGCAGACCCAGGCCAATCCTGGGGAAACTGATAGAAACTAATATGAATGCCAATTCTGTGTAAAGTCCAGTAGTACCCGTGTAATTTCATCACATTATTTGCCATAGGAAAATAATAACAAAATAGTTCCCTATGAAGTGCTGATTTGCAGTACTAGGAAAGCATGTAACCTGAGATATTAAAATGCAATTATTAAATAACTAAGTTCATTCAGCCACAGACATTAATTGATGTCACTACTCCAAAGACTACAACATGATTAAATTGGCCATGGCCAGCTAACGTGGTATTTTCGAATGTCTTCACAAAGGATTTTGTAAAGACAGATCAGGCAGTGATTGTGGTGGTTTGTCTGATGTAGAACCCCTCCTCTTTCTTGTAAACACAGCCTGCCATCTTTTGGGGAATGGATTGCCCCCCTCCCTTTTATTCCCCACTTCTAATAATTAGTTTTCAAAGGATTGTTGCCACCTTCTTTCATTTATCCCCTCCCTGGATACAGAAATTATCCCTAAGATGAGCCATTCTTCAACTTGCAGTCAGGGCCATCTACACAAGGATTGAGCACATAATCCAAGACAAGCCCACACAGTAGTCCTGAGATGTTCCAGCCATTGCTTGAAGCAGTTTCTTGTGGAGGGCACTGGTGTTAAGGGGGTGCTCGTAGCAGCCATATTTCTAACCTCAAAGAGAGAGCTGTTCTACAGAGAACAATGAAGATGGAAAGTGGCATGCTGAAAGTAGTCTGCTTCTAGTACTCTTGAATTCCCTGGACCAGCCTTGGCTCTCGTTTGCCTAAGGTTTGGGGTACAGTTATCACTTGAATTTGTAAACCTCCCTCACAACCAACACCCACACATGTCCACCCATTTTACTTGAGTTGGAGTTGAGTTTCTGCCTTTGAAAGCCAGTGGTCTGACTGAACAGATAACCCATCATTTGCTTTTTTTTTTAAAAGATACTTATTTATGCATACAAGAGCTGGGGTACAGGCCAGAGTCGTGGGAGGTGAGAGGATTCACCAGAGACAGAGTGGGGGATAGAACAGGCAGACCAATTGAAACACGCTGCTGAGGGGAGCAGCAGGTGAGGCAGGAGAGGTCTGCTGTGCCATGTGGGTCCCTTCCCTGGCCAGGGATCGAACTCACTCTGCTATGCTCTGAACGCTTCACAGTATGTATGGGTGAAAGAACCCTTGAAAATACAAATGGAACCCCTAAATTTTTATATAAGATGGTTTGAACAGTTATGGACATGTATTTAAATGCCACATGCCAATAATCTTGAAGAAATTACAATCTGTTCAATGTTGGTGTATAATACAGAAAATGACCCACAATTATCTGAAGAGTCTTTAAAAATCATTCCCTATTCCAATGATATTTATGTGTAAACTCAGATTTTTCTCTCTGTACTTCAACTAAAACAATATATCCCAGCAAGTTGGGGTGCTAAATTTAGCTACCTTCTATTAAGCCAGACAGTAAGATTTCTAGAAAGGTAAAACCATGTCCTTCTCCTCCAGTTTTTTTATGTTGGAAAGTGTATTTATTTTCACAAAAACATTATTGGTGTTAACACATATTATAGGTTGCGCTGCAACTCCCCAAAGGATGTCAGATCACTTACCCCAACCCCTGGTATGGCAACTGTAGAGTAAATGGAAAAGTGATCAGGATTTTCTGCCCTCCCACTATCAATGTCGATGACAGACACCTGCGGTCCTGCACGCGTGCCTGATGGCGGGCACCTCAAGTAGGGTGTGGGCATGCGCAAGTGGGTGAACCTGGGCTGAGACAGGTGTATAAGGGCAGCATCAGGAGGATTCCAGAGGAGAAAAGAGAGCAGAAAAGGAGCAGTAGTAGCAGAGGCACAAGAGGCTAGAGAGCCCAGAGAGTGAAGGTGCGCCGGGGGCTAGGAGGCCTGCCAGCCTCCTGGCCCCCCGTACCCTGCCTGCCGTGTACCTGGTCGCCTCTGGTGTAAAGATCAATAAAAGCCTGAAAAAGTCACTGAGGGCTCCAGGACTGCTTGACCCATCTGCCAGAATCATTGAGAACCTGCTCTGTGCCTGGCTGGCACTGCAGCGACCTTACTTGAAAATATGATCTTTACTGACGAGCAAGTTAAGGTTATTGAGGTGGAGCTAAATGCAATGTGACTGTGTCCTATAAGTAGGAGAATGTGGACACAGAGGCATATACATGTAGTCGGAGGAGGATGTGAAGACATCTACAAGTCAAAGAGCACCTGCAGCTTTGGAAGAAAAACTGGGAACAGATCTGTCCTCAGAGCCCTAAGGATCACTACCAACACCTGGATTGGGGTTCTCATCTCCAGCACCACAGGATAATAATATCAGTTGTTCGCCACTCCCTTTTTTATAGCAGCTGCAGGAAACTAATACAACATGTAACTGGTTTATTATTTTTAATAAATGTACAAAAATCACAGAAACAAAAGCTCTATAATTTTTAAGAGTAAAAACCTGCCTAGTGGCGCAGCAGGTTGAGCGCCACACTGTAAAGCATCCATGGCACAGCCAGAGGGAGTTCGATTCCCAGCCAGGGAGGGGATCCACCTGGCACAGCAGACCTCTCCTGTCTCCCTGCTGCTCCCCTCAGCAGTGTGTTTCAGTCAGTCTGCCTGTTCTGCTCCCCACTCTGTCTCTGGTGAATCCTCTTACCTCCTGCGACTCTGGCCTGTACCCCAGGTCTTCTGTGCATAAATAAATAAATCTTAAAAAAAACCAGTAAAACGGTCCTGCGGGCCAAAAGTTAGAGGATTCTGCTATCCAGCGAAGGGAAAACATAAATCAGGGCAGGGTTTCTAGAACAAAAGTCCAGGGTTTTCTCAGACCATTGAGCCAGAATCTCCAGCGTCACTCTATTTCTAACAGCCTCCCCAGCTAATCCTTACAGGTGAGCTAAGGTTTAAAGACAGGGACATGAAGCATGAGTTGAAGTACTTGAGCCAACTCCTCTGGTTTGAAAGAGCATAGACACTCAGCTTAACGTAAGTAATGAGAGGTTGATTCCAACAGTTCAGCGGAATCATCTCTCTCACAAAATAGGGAGCCTCAAGGACCCCCAGCTCAGAAAGAACTGAGAAGTCACAGCAGCTCCAGAGATGCCTTTGAACAGAAGTCCGTGGCTCTTCCTTCATGCTCTGCCATGAGCGCAACGAAGCTTTACGACACTGTGGGACTCTATCCGCTCCCCAAGCTGCTTCCTTCTCTCCCTCCTCCAATTATCTGCCTCTTCAGACCTCTGGCTGCACATGGTTTTGGCTTGTGATGCCTAAATTTCACCTCAAAGCAAGTTTTCAGCTTTTGCTTTATTGCCAATTGGCAGATTCCTTTATCTGTTTTAATTTCAGTCCCTGAGATGAAAAATCAGATTGGTCCAGTTTGTCCCCTAGAACCAGGTCATGCTCAGATCTGCTGGAGAGACTATGACTTCGCTGCCCTGTATCAGATGCTCACATCTGGCTTAACAAGCCATGAGCACAGGGCCTAGATAAACAAGGTAGAAAAGATGAGAGCCAACTCAACGGGCACCACAGGCAGAATATTCTCCCTCTAGACAGGACTATGGGCAAAGCAGGTATTGCAATTCTCCTCTTCAGAACAAGTTTTGATGTTGCTCTTGTTATTCCAAAAATGTTGATTTAAATTTTTATTAAGAGAAGTGACTTGATTGACTCAACTGGCTTTTTGGCATAAAGATGATCATAGCTAAACTCATGGATTGGTTGGTGGTAATAATGACGTTAATAATGGGAATAAAAGATCCTGGATTGTGAACTTAGTACACACGGATGTTGATTTATAATGATACGCACCTGAAAATGACACACCATTATACTCAATGCAACTTCAATGAAAAATTGTTTTGTTTTTTTTTTAAACTAAACATTGGGCCTCCCTGGTGGCGCAGTGGGTTAAGCAGTGCACTATGAAGCAAACCGCAGTCACTGCAGCACTAGTTCGATCCCTGCTGCCGGCCAGGGAGGGGACCCACATGGCGCAGCAGACCTCTCCTGCTGTGCCTGCTGTTCCCCTCAGCAGTGTACTTCTGTTGATCTGCCTGTTCTGCTCCCCACTCTCTGTGGTGAATCTACTCACCCCCATACACACACCTCTGGCCTGTACCCCAGTGCTTGTATGCATAAATAAATAAAATCTTTTTTAAAAATTTTAAAAATAAAATAAAATAAAAAACTAAACATTGATAAAAATGATCCTGGAAATACAGTCTCTACATTTCCCTCTGATCCTCTAATAGATGGTACTCATTTGCTAAACAATATAATTCTAGTTTTCATTCTCTTTCTCTCTCTTTTTCTTTCTTCTTCCTTACATGGCCTCAGTCTTCTTCTTCCTCCTTCTTTGTTATACCTGCCTTGTAGACTTTTAACCATGTTCAAGGCACTTTCTAATTCTATTGATTTTATATTAGGGTTTAGCTGCTTCTTTTTTTTAAGATTTTATTTATTTATGCAGACAAGAGCTGGGGTACTGGCCAGAGGCGCAGGGGGTGAGAGGATCCACCAGAGACAGAGCGGGGAGCAGAACAGGCAGACTGACTGAAACACACTGCCAAGGGCAGCAGCGGGCAAGACAGGAGAGCTCCACTGCGCTTTCTGGGTCCCCTCCCTGGGCGGGGATCAAATTAGCCCTGCAACAGCTGCGGAAGCCCCACTGCACAATGCTCAACCCTTGTACCAGAGAGACCCCAGGTTTGCTACAATTTTGTGTGATAGCTTTTTTTCCTTGCTTTTTTTTTCCCCCAAGGAAAAAAAACATACAACTTTTAATATTTATCATGAATTTAATAACCACTACTTCAGTTATAGGGGTTGTCATTTTAGAGAAACTGTAATTGCTGAGATTGGGCAGAGACCCTTTCTTTGGATGCCGGTGCCCGTGGATCTCAGCATATGAGACAGTTTAGGTTTGTCTTTGGGTAAATTATTTGTGTGTGTGTCATTGTATATTTTTTTCTGTGTGTGTATATATGTTTGTAGTTTTCTTGGTATGTATGTATGTTTTTCAATTGAACAAAATTGTATTGTTTTCTTATGCTGTACTGTATATTTTTCATTTGTTGCTCTGAATTGAAAGAAGACAGTTTCTATTTTGACTAAATTGTTGGATTGCTCATAAAAACAAGCAGAAACATCTCCAAGATTTGTTGAATCCAATTAGTTATATGCAACTTGTAGTACATCTGATTCTTATTATATGCTTTTGTGTTTTCTCCAGTAAATCAATTGAAACTAAGTGACTGTGACATTTGACCTACATAGTGAAGGTGTAGATTTAAATTTGCATGTGTTATTGTTCTTTGTCCTTTACATGTTAATGTTCCTCTTAGAGCACTTCTAAAAACATAATGTGCATTTTTGTATGTATGAAAGCATGTAGCAGTACAGAAATCAGTTCTTCTTATGGAGTAACTTTGACTCAAGGTCACTTAAATCAATTAATGTTTCCCACTCATCAATTCATTTATTCATAATAGAAAAATATTAGCCCATCAAACTCAAAATTGAGGAAAGTGGAAAAGACTTCAGGAGAGGCTTGATCAAGGTTTCACTCCTATTTCACTAGAGGTGTTCAGACTCTCTGTCTCTATGTGTTCGCTCTGTATCAGGTTCCCTTTCTTCCTTATAGCAAATGACCTCAAACTCTCCTGCCATATCACAGAAGTGAGAATTTATCTCCTCCCAACAGTGAACCAAGTCATCAGTTTCTCCCGTAAGGACCAGATCTAACCATGCATCCACTTCTGAAATAATCTCAGTGGCCAAGAAAATAATATGCATTTGGTTGGCTTAGTCCTAATTGGATTATATTCAAACTGGCTTACTCTCCATGGTAACAAAATGGCTATAGTCATCACATCCATAAACCAGTCATTCAGAAGAAAGCATGATTCTAATTGGGCAACTACTAAATAAAAGACATGAGCTTCACCCTATTGGTCATATACCCACTTGTGAACCACTCATTATCACAGCCAGTAGGGAATATCACAGGAGGTTATGGCCCTTCAGAGTCTACCCAAAAGTTAGAGTTGGGGATCAACATGACTCAGACCAAATGCAGCTACTCAGTGGGGGAGGGAGGTTAAGTAGTTTTAGGGGGCCAATCGGTAGTGCTGTCTGTACCAATGACCACCATGGCTAATTTAACAAATCTCACTGCAAGCAGATACCACCTTCTTCCACCTCTATCCCATGTATGCTTCTCCTTAAAACACAAGCTCGCCTGAAGAACACAGTCTTCCCAGTCGTACAGGACTATGTCTCAATCCAGCATACATGGCTTTATTTAAGTTGAATTGCTTGTAAAGAATCCTTCTGTAGAAGCATTGGTATAAATTCATTTGCTCTACATTTTTCTTAAGTCCAGTAATTTTTTTTTGCAAATCATGAAATAGGACAGTCCAAGATACAATTCCACACACGTCCAATTACTTTTCACTTTTAGTACTATTTTTCAAATATTTGCTTTCCACCTATGTACAGCTCAATTTCAAACACCTAATTTAGTTCTGTGTCTAAAATGCGGACTTTGCAAAACATATCATAACACCTTAAAAACATTTCACAATCAGGCAGTGCTCCAGCATCCATGTTTTTAAAATCAGGCTGTTGTGAATGCTCCAAGAAATCCAAGAACAACTGTGAATTGCTTCCTTGAGCATTCTCACAGGTGCACAGGAAAGAGCCCCAGCCAACAGGCCAGGAGGTGCCAGACAAGGGACAAAATTTCACTCTCCAACTAAAAAGACATTCACCTGGGGGATCTGCTATCAGAAAGTCAGGACGCAGACTGCTTATCCTAGCCAGCCAGAGAAGGCCTTCCCCCGCTGGTTTTAGTCCCCTTTTATTTTCCAGGGACTTAAAATGTTTGCCAGGAGTACCAGAGAAAGAAAAATATTCTCTCTGTGTCCATGTAAAATATTTATGGGAAAACTCAAAGCTGTTAGAAACGCTTTCTATTCATACATATCTTCATAATTGTAAGAAATGTGAAAACGTTTGAAAAACAAGTAAAATTTTTGGAAATACTACATCTCTACTTCCAAAGTGACTCCAACTTAATAAAGGTTAGGCTTTGTAGGTCAACCTAGAGTCTCACAGGCATGTCTAGAAGGCACGTCTCTTCTCGATGTCTTTATAGCTGCCATTTTCCCTTAAGGGCTGCTGACGAGATGACTAAAGTATAATATGGTACATACGGGGAGCTTTTTTTTTTTTTTTTTTTTTTTTGCTGCTTAAATTNTAAAGTATAATATGGTACATACGGGGAGCTTTTTTTTTTTTTTTTTTTTTTTTGCTGCTTAAAGTCACATATTCAAAAAGGAAACAGTACATATTACAGGTGATCATGACAGAGTATTCGAAAGTGTCCAACCCAACCAACTGGCCATTCCGGACACCTCTGGACAACTCACGTCCTTGTCCAACGTCAGTTCTCTGTCCTGGATGACAGCCACAAGTTGCCTTACGTCCATACCTTTTACACGCTCTCTTCTGCTCCCCACAGCCACTCTGTGTAATATCTCTTTTCATGTTTGTTTTGAAAGCTAGAAATTATGTTTTTCCTATGCTGCCTTCCCCACATGGCATGTGTGTGGTATGATGTGTAATTGAAAGTTTTCGACTAATCCCTACTGTTGCACAGGTGGGTAAGGAGCAGAAACTGATTACTGGAAAACTGCAGCCCAAAGGACATATGTTTATGCACTTACATACTTCTGAAAATTGAAGCTGGGTCATTATTCTCATTTCCACTGTCGTTGGAGATGATTAAATCATTCCATCCTGATGATTGTTGTGTTGCTAAGTAGCGTCCCTAGTGTTATTGTTATTTGTCTTAATTGATTCTGAAAAGTTAATCTAGTTTCTATTTGTAAAAAAATTCTGGAAGTTTCTTTTAGTCTCATGAAACATTCCGAAAAGCGGAACATTTGGGAGAAGAAAAATCCATAGATCTTCAAAATAAAAGGGGGTCAGGGCTTACGATACCACCATTCCTGCGTTCAGAGGAACTGGAAGACATAGGAATCAGATTCTTAGAGATCAAAATTAGCTTTACGGTTTATGAAGATGAAAAAAAAAAAAGAACGGGAAGCAAAGCAAATGGGAGGAGATGACTTTCAAGTTATGCCTGAAAGTGCCGAGACCTCAGCGTTGACTTTGAAGGGCTTATCCCTTTGCTGGTCTCTGAAACAGGGTAATGCGTAAACTCTGCCAGCACCAGACCAGAAAGCACTATCTGTTACTGCTGACAGACAAAGAAAAGGGAGCGAGAAAAAGAGACAGAGAAACAAAAAGAGACAGGAAAGGGCTGCATCATTTTCTTTCTTTTAAATTCACCTGTCAGGTCATCCCTCTAATTTTCTGCCGGAGTCAAATGAAAGTGGAACAGAGAACAAGAAGGACTCTTCTCTAACTTAAGACTCCCCACCCCCCTATGAAGCATGAGGAAGCTTAAGGGGATTTTCATCTGAATATCTACAAGTTCAGGTTCTAAAGAGCTGACTGCCACCAAGACTGGCAGCGTACTCATGGGGAAGATTTCCAACAAAAGGAAAAAAGAAGCCAAAGGAGCAGTAAAACAAAATTACAAAGTGGCGAGAGAATTCAGAGGGACCCCCAATATGTTCAAATAAAACAACTTAACCTGTCGTCGTGGTCACACTCCATCTGGAATATTTTACCTCAGTGGCCCAGACAGGAGGGTCGTAAAATGGACCGTGGAGAGCAGACATGCTCCAAGAATGCTAATGCAGATGCTGGCCTCCTCTCTGTCTCGCTCTCTCTGTGTCTCTCTGTCTCTCTCTCAACACACACAGACAAAAATGCAAAAATACAAATCTAAATGTTTTAGATACTGGGAAAGTGGCAGGCATGAGAGCAGTCGGGAGGGTGTGGGTATAGCAGACTGGGTCAGAGGGCGCAGCATCCCAGGCAGAGACCCTGCCCTCTACGTGGCTGGTTAGATCAGACTGGCCTCTGAGAAGGGCTGACACTAAGAGAAGCAGACTCTGGTTTCAGAGGAATGGACAAAGCTTCACGGCAATTCACGTTCATAGATTAAAAGCCCATTTTCCTCTAACAGGGACTCAGTAAGAAAGTCATGTTGCCCCACTGGGAAGAAGAGGGGAACGGAAGGTAGCTTCTCCCAGCACAGGAGCAAGGGGCCCTGGGAGCAAGACCAGCAGGTGGATGTGTGTCTGAGGATGGGCCCCTCAACTCCTCTACGACCTACAAGTGTAGCAGGGGGCACCATGAAAAAAATAATGCTGAGTTTTTGGTTGCTGTTTCCAAAGATTAAATATTGAATATAGAGATATTTGCTGAAACTGAATTTCTCTTTTCTTTAGCTTTTGTTAAATTATTTCATGTATTTTTTATGGCAGTGATGTTGGTTGACAAGACTATGTATGACTTAGGGGTACAGATTCACCCCTTCCAGATGCGTGTTACCACCACACACCCACCCGGAACAGCACATGTAACCTTCTACCATAGTCTGTTGGGCTCTCTCCCTCCTGTGCTCCCCACAGCCACCCCATTCTACCCCTCTAGTAGCCTCAACTCTATGATCCGATTTTGAGGGTTTGTTTTGCTTTAGTTCCATTTGTTCCTATGTTTTGTTTCTTTATATGCCACATGTGAGTGAAGCCATCAAGTATTTTTCTTGCTCCTTCTGTTTCTCTTAAAATCCTACCCAGTTCTATCCATGTTGTTCAGAGGACAAGATTTCATCTTTTCATATAGCTGAGTACATTCCACTGTGTACATGGACCACATCTTCCTCTTCCGGTCATGCGTGTTGGGCACTTGTGATTTCCACACGTTGGCCAGTGCAGATAGTGCCTCTCCCACTTCAGCTCAGGGTTTCTGCATTCTTCATATAGATACCTAGGAGACAAATTGGTGTATCACATGGTAGATACTTTTCATATTTTAGGAACCCCCCACCCCATATTCTTTTCTCAGACACTTAAAGGAACAATAATGGTGGAAAACACAGACTCACAGCTCAGGAGTTCAGAGCTCAAACATTCCACTAGAAGAAAGAAACTGAGGTGTGGGAAGTGGGATGACTTCCCTAATTCCTCTCATCTCCTGACCCTGGCACCCCAGCAGATATCAAAGCCCACCTCAAGGGCACCGTCTTTCAACAGCACGACTTTAGGAAGAGAACCCAAACTGTCACTTCTAGGAAGGCACTTGCTCTAGGGGGCCTCAGGCATGAGTGCCCAATGGCTACAAACATCATCTCCAATGACCCCACGCAGAGACCACACACTGGCTGTTGTCGTGTGCCTAAGGACGAAAAATTGGTGAAGGGAAACAGGATTGACACGGCTCAGTGCTATTTTGTCTTCATTTCTCTTCTTAACAAATTTGTTTTGAGCTTTTGAGTTTTCTCTGATGTGGGGTACAAGGTAATGAGACCAATTTCCCAAAGTCATGTATTCAAGTAGCCTTAGGACTTGATGGCCTGGCCCTGCATTCACAGGAGGCCTAATGGAAGTAGGAACAGGTGGATTTTATTGCCATTTCAGAAAAACCACCACTGGTGTGGGGGCAGCTGGCCAAGTCTCACAGTTCTGTGATCCATAAATATGCATGCATTACAGTTTATGGTCTCCCTGCACAAATCAGGGATTATTTCATTCTCAAGCACATAAAATTTCATGTGTTTCATTTTTGTGTCCTGAAATATATCATTCATAGAAGATAGATTTCTCATCTGAGAATCAAAGTAGAATTTATCTAGTATTTTAACAATGTTGTTAGGATGGACTCTTTAAAATTATTATGTTTCAGGTGACTCATAAATCAAGGCTAGAGTTTGGAAAAGCTGTCCAAACAACAGAGCCAGAATCTAATAATGTTGTTCATTTCTCATCCTTATTAATTTTGAGCTTCAGAGCTGACATAATAAAAAGTTTGAGTACTAATTCAAAATGATTCAAAGTAAAAAGAGCCAATTACCTACTTAAAAAGATTTTTTAGCTCCTATTATGAGCTCTTAGTTTTCTGTATTAGTACATCAGATGACTTCTGTGAACAGAAAACATATATATCTTTTCTTAAACCTAAAGAAATTAATTTCTGATAATTCTCATCATCCAAAGAAGAAAGTCACTGGTATATACATACATATATATATGATGATATATATATATAAAGAATGACCTCATGCCATTATTTCTTAGGATGTTCCTAAGCATCCCTTAAGAAACAAAATATCACCACCACAGTAAAATATTTTGACATGTGTTGTTATTAAATAACCTGAAGGTATTTCTTCAGTGCTGAAATTCTCAGACGTGTGTGTTGACTCTTCAAGTTAAGTATAAGGTACACTGTTACCCCAATTATCTAGAAAATTCCTTCCTACCCTACCTTTTTTGTTTTGGAGAAACTATTAATCAGATCTATAAAAACCAACATAGAAAAAAAGACATTTTTTTGTTGATCTTAATCATAGAGTTTGTTTTCATGTTTGCAAACTCTGTTCTCTTGCTCCTGGATTATAAACTCTTTGGGTGTAGTCACATCTATAAATCCATAAATTTAATTAACAAAGAGTGATGCAGGAACCACCCTTAGCAAAGGCAGGTATGCAAGATATGGCCCAGTCTCGTAGGTCTCGCTTAGATTCCCCAAGGCTCGTAGCCCATAGTAAAATGTTTGAGTTTAAAAAATTTTCCTAATAATCTAATTTTAGAATTTGTTTTATAATATCAGCCATTTGGCAGTATGTCATCAAAATGTGTGGCAACTAATTACTTTGTTTAATAAAAGAACCAATCATACAACCACCCCCATGGATGATATTCCAGAAAGCACGTTTTTTTGTAACTTTTAAAACTTTAATTATTAAATTGGCCAAAACAAAAGGGAGTTCGAGGAGGGCCAGCTGTGGAACATCTGATTTTTCAGGGCAGTTCCCCTATGACGGGCTTTTGCCTCATGGCATAGTTAGGTGGCCCCCATCACTAAGATTTCTCTAATCCCACTTCACAGATAAATATATAATCTTTAAATGAGACAAAAAGTATGTTGGTAGGCTAAGCCTGTATCCTACAAGCTGAATGTGAAGATTAGCGGTCTTTTGGACACCACAAGCTAGAATTCATCAAACATTCTTCAGCTTCACATACTCTCTTTTCTTTTGGTTTTGACAGCAGCTAGTGGTGCACCAAGGGGCACTGACAAGGAAACTATGTTCTTCACTGCCATCATTGCCTCTAAGTTGAGAAAATCAGTTAAACCTCTGGGTTACTATTTTGGATTTTTCATATATTAACTAGGTCCATGGAACACAGGTGGAAAGATACTGTCTTACAAACAAGATAATAGCAATGGTCTTAGTTAACTGTTGATATAACATATGGTCAGTTAGGCTGTTACTTCAGAACTTCTTGGGCCTTTAGTATATTGACATATATTATTATTCCTTGAGATGAGGGGTACAGAAGCAGAGCTCTCCAAACTTCTTTAACCAAGGGACCCTTTTAACAGCTCCTAAAACAGTCCTCCACAGACCACCTGTTTAGAAAATAATAGAAATGATCTCAAAGGTCATTTCATATATTACCTAGCCAAGGCCCCATCACTCGATAGACAGTCCTGATGTTATTGAAAAGAAAATCCACAAGCAAAAATGTTAAAAATATATTACACTTACGTAAAAATTAATAAATAGGAAGCTAACCCAGAGAAATTGGGCTTAAATATGTAAAGATTATGTAAAATAATTAATCAGCCCATGAAAAGATACCCAATGTCTTTAGTCAATAATAAGACACAAATTAAAACCACAAGGAGATATCACTACATATCCACTAGAATAGATGTAATCAAAAAGACTAACAATAACAAGCACTGGCAAAGATATGGACAAATTAAAACACTCATGTTGGTAGTACAAATGTAAAAATGACACAGCCATTTTGGAAAACAGGCAAACTCTTAAAAAGTTAAACACACACTTACTTGGAAATTCCACTACCAAGGACCTATTTAAGAGTGGTGACAACATATGTCTCCACAAAAATCTTGACTCAAATTTTTATAGCAGTATTATTTATACCAGCTAGCTAATACCTGAGAACAATCCAAATGTCCACCAGCTAGCAAATGAGTGAAATATGGGGTTTGCTCATACAACAAGAAAAAACAAATACTAATACATGTCACATGGGAGACTTTAAGTCACAATAAGTGAAAGAACCCAGACATAAGGTGCTACACATAATAAGATTTTATTTACATAAAATCTCTGGGAAAAAAAAAACACAGAAAGCAGATCTGGGGCTGGAGGTGGAAATGGAAATCAACTAAATAAATGGGAATGAGGACATTTTAGGGGATGATGGAAGTATTCTAAAACCAGATTGTGATGATGGATACACACTGTATAAATTAACTAAAAACTGAACAGAATATTTACAATGTGTGAATTTTATGCCATGTAAATTAGCCCTCAAAAAAGCTGTTATAAAAAATAACAGTTCAAAAAAAAATAAAAAAAATAAAAAATAACAGTTCAGGCATGTCCATATGTGAAGATAAAATCAGAAATATGATGGAGGATGCTTGTAAGGGACTTGTGTATGAGTCTTGACTTAGATCATTGCTCTTACAGACTTGTGTACGCACACACACACACACATACATTTTGGTGTAGTTCACTTGATTAAAACAAGTTTGTCTGAGTGCTGATGACACCAGGACAGAAATGTTGCTCAGTGATAAATATGTGAAACAATAGTCATTTTCTGTAAGCAAGCAACAAAATACCTATGTCTATATACAGATCGCATGTATCTATAATGTGTATAAATATTATCCATACGTAACAACAACATATACCTATATCCTGTATGCCTATATCAGTTTATCTAGGAGTTGTATGTACTATATTCCATTATAGATAAAGTTGGGGGGATGCCAAAGGTTGGCACCTCAGTCTTAAAGCAATTGATTTGCTGTGCTCAATTTTGGACTGGAGATCTTCTCTGAGAAGGTAGCATTGAGATTGTGATTGAGATTGAGGTTGAGTTGAGATTGAAATGGTAAGGAGACAACCACACCAAGATCCGGGAGCAAAGCAGGCCAAGAATTCATCCCAGGGAAGAGC
Organism: Galemys pyrenaicus; assembly: GCA_019455555.1. Lineage (NCBI taxonomy): Eukaryota > Metazoa > Chordata > Mammalia > Eulipotyphla > Talpidae > Galemys > Galemys pyrenaicus. Next base: position 17,782,162 of record JAGFMF010011501.1, read on the forward strand.
CAGTGCAAAACCCTAAGGCAAGAATAAGTTTAGGTGTTAGCAGAACAGAAGCAAACTTGGTGCGATCATAGCTAAAAACACCAGAGTGAACAAGTGCATTGAAATTAAAGAGATAAGGAGGGACTCAATCCTGCTGGGTCTTGTGGATCTTGGCATGACTTTGGGATTTTTTTCCAAATGCAATGAGAATCTACTAGAGGGGAAATGTTGTGTTTGGCTTTTTTTTAACCACTCTAATTGCTCTGTGGGAGACAAGAGTAACATGAGGGAAAGGAGGGACAAGGCCGTTGTAGGGATCCAGAGTTGATATAGTGAGCGTGAATGCTTTTTTGTAAGGAGGTTCCTATGCCAATGTCGCCACTTTCTATTCAAATGTTTTAAGGAAATTTACTAAACTTCTGTGAGTCTCAGAAGAAGAGTGATGTTAACATTTATTTCATATGCTTGCCAGGATGATCCAATGAAACAATACATATTAAGCTCTTGCAACATAGTAAGTGCCAGTAAATGATTGAAGATTGTGCCAGTAGAGATTGAAGACTATGTAGTTCACATTCATAGTCTATGAATGTGATAAGCTATGTAGGAGATGCTGTGAAAGTCCTGCCCCATCCCCCCGAGGGTCTCTGAGCTTATAGCAAATGTGGTAGACAGTTCCCAGCTAAGCCAGTCCGAGGTACCACTGTCTCCCCTCTCAGCCTGGAGGATTTTTCTGGCATCACCAATCCTTGCTCACCTAACAGCTCTGTCCAGTTAGAGGCAAGTACCAAGCTGGGTGGATGATTCACCAGGTTCTCCATCCTCTGCACATTTCTGTGGTGCTTTCCACACACTGTCTCAGGGGTCTTTAGTGTGCTAGAGCCTCAGTCGTAAACCTGGGTAACCCTCTCATTAATTTGCCTTTTATTGGTTTCCTCCTTCCTTGTCATTCTCCACCATTTTGTCACACCTGCGTCCTGGGATCACTTCCCAAAATGCCTACAATATCCACGTCTATGTCTCAGAGTCTACTTTAGGGAAAACCCAAATTAAGCAAATTAACTATGTGCCTGGGCCATCTCACCAGACACGCTAATCTCTAAAGTGGGATAATTGAGCAGACAACTTCCACAATTCTGAAGTCAGGTTACTAATTTTTGTCCACAGTTCCATCTAACATATGATTAGAGTCATCTATGCTTTCATGGTAGGTGACATAAAATGGCCACTTAAAGCTAAGACCACATTTTTCTTTGAAAATGTGAATGGATAGTTTCCACATATTTAGCAACAGGAATGATATGCTTTTTGGTTTCTGTGATCACAGAGCCTTATAAACTGGGCATAGAAGCTGGACTGTCTTGTGTCAGCAACACCACAGTGATAAAGAAAAGAAACAGGCATCATGGAGCAGGTTGCAGAATGTGGGGTGCTGCTCTAGAGCAAGGTCCTAGCCTTTTTATTGACAGAGAAAAGGGTGGGTCAAACTGAACACTGGATTTTGGGTTTTAGGGAGGGTGAGTCTGCTGATATACTCCTGACACCCACTGGCAGCTCCAGTCTTATTAACAAGGTGGTCCACTGATCATTCTCTAGGGTGCAAAGCACATCAATCAATACCCCCAACCCCCACCATTCGCAGTCATACCTTGGATGTAGACCTATTACCACAGGCGATTAAGGTTCTGCTCTTGGCTAACTTGAAAGGAGCATTGTCTGCTACACCCACACTGTCTGTGGAAATGAGAGTGTGCCAAGTTTGTCTGTGTTGAGAATGTGCAGGTTACAATTTCTAAAGATGATCATAACAATGTGGTCCGCCCTCCATAAGTCCATGCCACCCCCATTAGTAGACAGAACCTGCTTACCTTCCCCTTGAACCCTGGAGGGGGGAGCTTCTGTGACCACTTTGTCCAACAGAAAGGAAGAGACGTTACCCCATTTCTAGGACATGCATTTACTAGCACAGCAGAGGCCTCTTCTTGTCTTCTGAAAGCCGGCTGATGGGGAAGAGGGTGACTTCCCTGAAATTTCCTTGCTGTGTATACAGCCTAAGCCATGGCAAGGAACCATGCAGAGAATGGCATCAAAGGGAATGGAAGAGCCATCTTGGAAATGAACCCCAAACCTCTGACATCCCAGGGACCCAGGTGGAGCAAACAGAAAAGGGTAAGGGAGCCCTCCATGAATTCCTGCCCTGCAAAATCATGCACAAAATACATGGCGGGTCTAAGCCACTCAGTGTTGGCGTGACATATTACACAACAATCAGGACTGGAAGGGAACAATTTACAGCACAATTCAAAATTAAGTATTTGAAAATTCATAAATGTTGTTTTCTAGGACGAGACAGACTTTAGAAATAAACTATTGATATGATTTCAGAAAATGTGATGAAGGTCCTTCTGGGGAAAAAGAAAGAATGAAAGCAGAATCCTATTTGAAGTCTCACTTTTTTCATTAGCTGCAGAGTAATGAAAAACAGCCATCCTGAATATCCAGTTTCCCCCAATACTTTAATTCTTTTCTTAGGCTGGAAATTTTAACAATTCATCCTTTGCTGCAAGTTGAAAAAAATACATAATGATTTTTTAAACTTTTCTTATTTCTGGGCAGCAGATTTTGAAGGTGAAGCTTTAATCACACACTAGTCTTATAATCACCGCTGGTTTTCAACTAAAGTCTTACAAATTGGGCTTTAGTTCAATTTAAATTGCATGGGCCAAATCCTACCCTTGGTTATTACAGGCAACTCCCACTGAAATCATTAGTAGTTGTACATGTGTAACTGAGGAGATAATTTGGCCACATGTGCTTTTGTCTCCATGTGTCTCTACGCAGGCGCAGGCGCAGGGGCCGAGCTGCTCAGGGAAAACATCTTGTGCTATTTGGAATGAGTTATCTTTTTGCCATACTGTGTTCATGCCAACATGATGAAAAGAAAATGTAAATGGGGACAAGCAGCATTTCCTCCCTAGCTTTTAGTGCCCGGGTGGTTCCTGGCAATTCTAGCTCTGCAAGCTGTTCCTACCAATAACTGAACAGGGTCCTGTCTGCCTCCTCCCTCCCCGCTCAGCATTCCCGCTAGGGAGAGACTCCCCTCTGTGCTCAGCAGATGAGAGGGGTGGTGCCCCAGGTCCCATCTAATTCTGTGTGGACAACCAGCCTCCCTGGTCGAGATCGCTTTTGACCCAACAAAAGTCCAGTGCCAGGGATGCTCTTATTGGAAGTACTGGGGTAGCAGGTGGACATAGGTTGCCCTTTTGACAGATTATGAGCCTTCCTCAGCATCTCCAACAGTGGTTCTCAATATGCAGTGAGTTCTAGAATCAACTGCAGGGCTCATTAAAACACAGAGCTCTGTGCCGTGGGGAACAGGTGTGGCCCTGTTCCTCTGTCAGTAGGTCAGGGGAGGCGGCCTGGGAATCTGCAAACCTAGCAAGTGCCGGGTAAGATAAAGCTGATGGGCCCACACTTTGAGACCCACCAGTCTAGAATCCACGTAATAATGTAGGCATCATGCCATGGAAGTGTGGGCATGAATATACAAATTGTGGACTCTAGCAAGGAAGGTAGAAGGCAAACCAAGAATTCTGGTCATCTCATAAATGCTATCACACACACACACACACACACACAAATAGGCTCCCTGGTGATATATGACTTAGATTTAAAAAGAAGCAGGTAGCATAAAATATTTAGTGATTAAAAAAAAAAACAAGCTATAGTGAACATGGCTGTTTTAGTCTGCCAATATCCCTTTTTCTTTCTCATATCAAAAGAACTGTTTTCTTTGGGAAACTGACTGTCCATGTAGCCTTGTTAGCATCTGCTGTCAATCTTAAGACTCTTCTTCCTGCTCCTGGGTGGTCATATGATCCAGATCTGTTTTCTTGGGATTGACAGTGACTCTGGGAAAAAGCACCTCTCTTCCTCTGACATCCTCAGTGTATGGATCAGACAGCCCTGGAGCTCCTGGGGACCATCTTTGCTACTCTGCAGAAAGCCAGGCTGAGAACAAAGCTGACAGCTCATGGTCATGCAAAGACAGCCGCAAAAACATCTCCCTTCCTTGTGCTCATCTTTGTCATGCCTTCTATAAAGCTGTGGGTCTGCGTTCTCTCCCTGTGAATCTGGGAAATAGCAGAAGTGACCTCTGTGACTTCCAAAAGGCAGACCAGGTTACCTGTCTCTCTTGGTGGTTTGCTCCTGCTTTAACACCCTTGCTGTGAGGAAGCCCAAGCAGCTCAGGGAGAAGGTGCATGGCAGTGTTCTGGAAGACAGCGCCAGCCACCCACCACCCTCAGCCATTGTGCATGTGAGTAGATGATCCTGCAGTCCACCACAACTCGAGCCCTCAGCCAGGTTCTTTCCAACTAAGGCTGCAGATATTATGTAGCAAAAAAAGCTATTTCTGCTGTCCTTTTTCTGATTTCCTGAACATAGTGGAAAGTTTAGGGTGGTTTGTTCTGTGGCTTATCATGTAGCCAAGAAAAACAAAGACAGGAACAGGCACATAAAATACTGAGACTGGCTTGGTATTGGCTGTCTCTTAGGATGCCATCAAAGATACTGTATCTATGACTGAAAATCTCTCAGAAAAGCAAATCCCTAAAGCAGACTGAAAATGAATAACCAAATAGAAAGTGTCAGGTACACATTTGAACTAGACACATCTGCAGATGAATCTGGACCCTGTACAAGAACACCTGACCTCTCACATCCACCTCACATCACAGGTAGCTAAGTTGAGCTGTCGAATAAATGATAATTCAAAACATGCTTCTGAGAAAGAGCTACCAAAAAAAAAAAAAAAACAGGAAAGAAAGTGTATGAAGAAAAAAAGGAATAGGGTCAAGAAAAAAAATATTAAGTAAATGGATAGTAAAGCATGGTTTTGATAAATTTTAAAACATTCTACAACTGTTGAGGAGTAATTACTTCCTTTGAGTAATGTTTCCCACTTCAATTTTATCCCTTCAGATTCTTTCTGAGCCTCCCTATACACACACACACAATTTTCCTTTTTGAGTGTGATCATTTTCTCCCAACAATATGAATTATGAAAAAATTTACCCAAACAAAAAAAATGAAGATAATTTTTAATTTCTTTGACATTTGGGGAGGTCATCATATCATTTTTCTACAGGTTCCCAGAGAAATAAAACAGAAATTATTCTTAAAGTTTACAAAGGAAGATAGAATACCTACAATGATCTTATTCCTATATTACGTGAAACAGAAAGCTAAGTAGGACTTTTTCCACATACTGTGATAATTACTGTGACTAGTTCAAAGAAAAATGCTTGGTTGCATGGTAAATGCTCTGTTACCCAGTCGGACTTAAGGGACTGACTTCATTTGCTGAAAGTTCAAGGTAATAGCAAAAACAATGAACTTGGAGGCAGGTACTTCCATTCCATTGTGAATACATTGCTTTGGACAAATCTTCAGAAGCAAAATAACCTCAATTGCAAAAGTTTTCATTCTCCCCATGTGGCTCCTATGAGACTCAAAGGAAGTAATGTGAAATTTCCTTACCCATCCTAAATGCTAGGTCTCTGTGAAGGGACCCTTCAGGCTCAGGTTACACAAGGTAAGTCAAATATATTTAGGTGCGATGACATTAACATTTCCCACATCTGCATAACGGCTGACCTCCATCAAAGGAAGAAGTATTGTAAGGTAAATATTATATAGGTTCCCATACCTAAAATCACCCTTCACATAAACCCTACCATGAGCACCTGGAAACTTTGCTTCATGGAGGCCTGACAGCATGGAAAGTTCCCATCGTGGGTTTGCAGAGAGACCCAGTTAGATTTGAGAGCTGAGGACTGGAAAACCAGTAGGAAAGTTAACACGTAATTAGAAGAACCCAGCTCTTAGTCTATTAAAACTTATGTTATCTGCAAACTATAGGTGTGATTGGAAATCTCTTTTCTTAAATTGATGGCTGAATGTACACATTTGATACAGATGATCTGATAGAACAATTGCTCTGAGTTAACTAACTGGACAAGCAGGGTGAAGACACAGATTTCTCCCAAAAGACACTGGCCCAGGGTTAACTAGGGTACATTCTAAGTGCGGTTTAGTAGCTGGCTCTCCAACAGTCTTCCTTCTTCCTCCTTCTGGGGCCACTCAAGGACCAGGCTGTGTGTTAGGGGAAAAACCTAGGGAAGATGGTCAAAATGAGCATTATTCTCAATAGAGAATTTTTGAATTAATTAGAAGGTTGCCTTGTACCTTTCTCAGTCCACCCACAGTCTAAAGTGCTCTTATTCAGACAACATACTTCATAACATTATCAGATTATCATTAAAACTTTCAAATATCACACAACGCATTTCTTAAGGACCAAATTGTGAGCCCAAATACATGTTGAAGTCCTAATACCCAGTAGCTCAGAGTGTAACTGGATCTGGAGATTTTTTTATTTTAATATTTTTATTTATTCATTTTTACGTAGTAGAACTGGGGTGCAGGCCAGAGGTGTGGAGGGTGAGAGAATTCAACAGAGACAGAGTAGGGAGCAAAACAGGTGGATCTACTGAAATATACTGCCGAGAGGAACAGTGGGCGAGGCAGGAGAGGTCTGCTGCACCATGTGGGTCAGCTCCCTGGCTAGGGATTGAACTCAGGCCTTTGTGTTGATAGCGCTGAGAGTTAACCCTAGGCCACCAGTGAGGCTCTGAGGATGGGGTCTTTAAGGGGATAAGGGAGTTAAAATGAAGTTGTTTTGGTGCCCTTAACCCAGAAACTAGGATACAGACACACACTGAGGAGAGGCCAAGTGAAGAAGCAGAGAGCAGCTGCCCAAATGCAAGGCAAGAGGTCTCAGAAGAGCCCTGTAACACCTCAGTCCTGAGCCACAACAAAATGAATTACTGTTGCTTCAACCCCACCCCCATCCCATTGGTGGTACTTGGCTAAGGCAACCTAGCAGACTAAGACACTAACCTTTTGCTTTTAGCCAAGCTCATGACCTAATGACTCAGCAGTTTCTGGAGATAGAAATCCCCATTATTCCTCCAGTTCTTAGACACTGGCTCATGTCCATGCTCATATAAACATGGGTCACGCGTTTTTTGGAGTTACCTCTCTTACCCACATCCTGTTCTTCCATCACTTTTTGTCTTATTTTTAGCTTGGAAAATATTGCTTGATGTGATCTCCAGACAATTAAGTTCTGTGTTTCCCTCTTCTAACTATGTTTCCTTGTGAATGAAGACTCAAGAAAATTGAAATAAATTTTAAGTATGTTCTCTGGTGAAAGGAGCACTGAGATGAAGTTCGGTTTCATCTTAGTTCAGTTTTTCAATCTAACTCCCATGAGCTAATATGTGATACGACATTGAGCACAAAATCTGATATTCAAGACAAGCCATCACTTCCCTTGATTTCAAAGTCAAGAGCTGAAAAGGAAAAAGGTCTTTCCTTCTCCCTGCCAGAAGAGAGAAATTAATTTCCCAGTCATGTAAATGGACGCAGTTTATGCTTTTCTGGCTTTTCAATCACAGATCAGAAAACAGACTAGGGATGTTATAAACAGTTATGATTATAGCTGTTGTTTAGATGTTTAGGAAATGGAATTTAATGTTGGCATTCATCTACCTCAGGCAGGGAAAATCAGAAATTATATTTGTAATAAAATGATATTTACCTCAGCAGAGCTTATTAGAATGTCATTCAACAAATTTTGTGCAGTAATTGAAATTAAATTACTCCAATTGCCATCAAGGGTAAGTAACATTTTCTCAGATTTCAGCATCCTGACAGCAGGTGTCTTCAACTCTGAACTGGTCCATGGGTTTTAAAACTGAATTAGATTAAATCATCAGTTATTGCTCTAAGTTGATCTATCGTGTTGAATGAAAGTCATCAAAGTATCTTTGTACCCTACTATGATGTCCTTCTGTTTTTGTGCTTACTTTTTGGGATGTGGTGTTTGCTATTAGCATGTTGAATTTTAAATAATGTTATTGTTTAAGTAATGTCTAAAATGTTACAAAGGGAAAGCGTATAACCCATTAAGGAATCCATTTGTAAGACGCAGACCATTGCATCAAAGAAATTTGCTGTATTTGTTTGGATAAATTCTAATTACAATGCAAGGATTTTTTCTGACAAGAAGTCAGAAAACTTTGATAGTCATAAACATTGATAGTTATTAAGCAAAAACAGACAGTGAGAGGCCTAGATTGTACTAAGGGAATAATTTCCTCTTTGTGTGTTTTTGTTTATTACTGACCATGGAATAAATGATTCAATCCTTCTCCAAACTGCTGCAGAGTTAATACATACTTAAGCCAGAAAGATAAATCTGTACCTTGTTTAGCTCTAGGTATAATGTATCTGTTGAGAATTAAAAATGTGTTGGCACTCTTTGGGGAGAAACAAAGAAAGAGTGTTTACTGTGACTTTAGCCTTATGTTTCCTTTGCCAATGCCAGCCAGGTCATTCTTACCGGGCATCGGGCATCGCCTGGCTCGTTTGAAAGTTTCATATAAATAGCCTTTTCCTAAATTAACAGCTCTCACGTTCCCTTTTTCCCCAGCATTTTCCCTTAGTGTGTGTGTATGAAGCAAGGCTCTCTTGTCCCAGGATGCTTTCCAGGGAAAACCGCTACCATACAGCCCACTTCAACTTGTGAAGGATGGTTTAAAAGTCCATAAAGTAATGAAACCTTCAGAAAAATGGAGAGATTAATGTGAGAATTTTACTACTGTCTTGCACAGCAGATGCCACAGTTGAAGAAATTTATGACTGCAATAGTTTCTACTGTGTTGAAAGGAATCCATAAATGAGTCTTAACATTACACGACACCAGACAGTGGCATTAATCAAAATTGTGATGGTCTGTTATCAACAAAGCAAGTATAGCACCAAAATTATATACAAGTGAAAGATAAGGCATTATCTCTATGACTCTGGGTAAATGGCTTTTCTTCCATAAACTTCTATTTTTTAATCTCTCTAAGTGCATTTCCAGCATAGAATGCTAGGCATCTATGCCCTATAGAGGGATTTTTAATTTCTATATATAAACATCAATGTTGTGTTTTAATTCTGGAATCTATCTTCTCTTTACTTGGAAGGTAGGAGGTGCAAGTAGATCTGATCAAAATTAGTCACTGCCTGGGAACAAAGAAACCACCAGATGTGTAGCAGAGTCCGCCCTGCCAGAGTTCTTAAACTGAGACTTTATAACCAAAGGCAACCCTGAGCTTGGCTTAATGCACATACCATATGCATAAGCGTATAACCAACATTTACCAAGCATTCAAATTAAGCATATACAACTCATTACAAATCTCTTATACAACCATATCTACAAATAAACTATGCATATGTGAGTTTCATTTAGATTACCCATACTTCCCCCAACTCGGAATTGGAAGCAGAGAGGATGGGGTCTTTGTTCCTGCTCTGCTATGTTCATGGAGTCCAGCTCAGTGGAATGCCAGGCCCAACATAGAGCCCTTCTTCTTTAACACAAACAAAATGTTTCTTTCATCAAGCCAGTTAACAAGTATCTTGAGTTCAGAGAACTACAGGCAGCAACAAAGTGGACCTGAACTGTCAGTTACAAAGACGCTGGCATGCGAGTCCCGCACCACACTTCTTTTGGAAAATGCAAGTCATTTTGGTATATCCAGACTACAGAATTATGCAGGACAGGCTGAACTCGGACAGACCACAGGTAATGCTGTGCTTCTGGCCACACCCTTTCTAGACTCAGGCTTTCCTGTCAATGCCTTCACTGTTCCTCCATTCTTGCCCACAGTGCAAAAGGCTGTTTACTGACCTCTCAGGAACTCAGGTGTTGCCTTTGGTGGAAAAGAGCTATCCCCAAAGATAAACCGGGCCTGCCCTCCTAACAGGAAAAAAAAGCTCCATCACCAGCACACCCATTTCCAGCAAAAGTCCTTTCCAGTGAGTTCTTTTAAGCCTGAATATTGAGAATTAATGTAGCAAATGCCACCAACACCCTACCTGTTGCTGAGGCAGCCCACCAGGCATGTCTCCTACAGCTCCACAGACCCTTCTTGAATGTACTGACAGCTTCATAACTCAAGCACCCATGTCTGTCAGTCAGGGTACTTTATCTGACCAAAGGCGAGAGCAGGGGCAGGCTATGAATGTCAGCAGCTAACACCCAGCTAAGTATGGACCCAGTTAGTGAGGGTCAGGAGTGGATTATACCCCAACCTTCATACCCCATTAGTTGGATAACCTGATGTATTTTCTCCACAGGCTCTGGGAGGGTCCCCATAATTGACATACTCTTACTTTCCTCTCTTCCTGGTGTCACTTGTGCTTCCTGAGATCACAAAATCTGTCTGAGAACTGCTATGAGTTAACTCAAGATAAGCAAAAAGACAAAGATAAACTCTAACTGGTTATGGAATGATCAGAATTCTAGTGGAGAGGAGAATGAAGAAGAAGGGATCTGTTTCAGAGACACAGTTGCTGAGTTCATACCCGTGAGACTGGCCATGTATGGCCATACATCAATATTCATGTATGATGTGGACTAGAACACAGACATGAGCACCCATCAACCAAACAGATAGGCCTTCTTGCTACTTAATCAGGTGATCAGTAATTAAGACTAAAGGATTTGAAGTGATTGCAGGAGAAGGTTAGGCAATCAAATTTGAGAGAGAGAGAGAGGAGGATAAATAAATACCCAGGAGGATAAATGAATAGACAGATAGAGCCTCTCTGTTATAGTGACATTTCCAGAAAATTACAGTAGAAAGTAGAGATGTGAAACTGAAGTTTCCCAGAAAGCCAAGTTGGTCCACAGAAACTGGACATCTGATTCTGCTTTGTCAGTGAGATGAGGCCAAGCTTCATGAGCCTCTCTCCACCCAACAGGGCATTAGAGATAGATCTGGAAACTAGATCTTCCTACTTCCTAGAGGAGGCATATTGTTAACCATCAGCCACCTCAGAAACACATAGACACACCTATCCTATTATAGGTACCTAGGCATATATCTGACGACCGAATAAAATGAAATGAACAAGGAACAAGATCACTAGTGTTCTTTTCCAAATATCCTCATTCACATAAAAAAAAAAAAACAGCTTTTACCGCTAAAAGACTACTCTTATGTTTCTGTTATTGTTGAGTTTCGAGGATAATAAAATTAAGATCCTAATTCCACCAGAGTGGAATCAACACATCAACTCGGCCGATTACATCATGGGTTTATTCCGTCTTCCCAAGGCTTGCATTCCTTCTATTGAGTTTGATGTGCCAGGGCCCCAAATTGGGAATTGCATCAAGACAAATATTTTTTAAATAAAGTAAGTATTGTTGGTTTCAAGTATGATTGTCTCAAATATAAACAACTACACAAATTTGAAACATGTTGGATGAAATGGTAGAAGGAACACAGAGGAAGAAACAAAGTAAAAATAGAAGCCATATCCATAAGGGCATAGCGTATGAAGGAGAGGATTTATTCTGGAATTGTATGAAGCCAGTGAAAAAGATATCATTTGGAACATAGTATTGTGCAATTCTAGTCAATGTAAGAGGCAATCAGAATGTTTCAGGGGGGCTGAAATGTTTGAAACATGAGGACAAGTGTTGGCCCATTCAATACCTTAGAGAAAAGAAAACTATGGGAAAATTTTTTTCCAAGAGTATATGCATGAGCCAAATTCTTCACTCACATACTTGTACATGGGACCTAATTCTGCACTTGGATGTTTGTGGCAACTCTGCATTCTGCAAACTTAGTGCTTGTGTGAAACAGGAGTTAAGCATATGGCAAACTTCAGCTCCACGGCAACGCAGCTTCTGTGAGCACAGAACCTCTCATTAGTATGCAATGGAACTTTTTTAAAGGAAAACAGCATTAATGACTCTACGCCATTTGCAAGCTATTTTAAAAGTTGGAATTCAGAATAAGCTTGAACGACATAAAGCAAATCTGGGTGTAATCCACCACCTCATCCTTCAAGTCCCTCTCCTAACGCAGAGGATGCAGACAGCCCGGTTTAATGAGAGAAAGCCCGGTTTAGCAGCCCACAATGTTTCTGAGGGGCACACCAGAGGCAAATGGGGAATCCAAACAGCACATACGCAACAGCTACCTTGCAGATGGGGAGAGAAAGAGGAGAGGATGGTGGCGTAGAGGGCAGAGGGCGGGAAGTAGCTGAGATCTCAGCCTTCTCACACCTCCTTGGGAAGTAAATGCTTCTCAGCCATTGGGAAAACAGCTCACTCTTCTGCTGGAATCCTTTTCCTCCCTCCTGTTAACAAGGCCAAGATCTTTGAACTGCAGAAGGGAGAGTAAAGCTCTACCTTTAAATTTCAAAGCAAAGCATTTCTGTGAAGAGAATGTCAGGCAGTCAGGAATGGGCCATATTACAGCTTCTTCAGTGGATGTGCTCCTTCAAGCTGCTCTCCTTCTTCCTCTGACTTGACATTGACCTATGAAAACACAGGTGTCTGTTTGTGGGAGTTCCTTGGACCTTCCAGGTCTGTTCTTTCTTGGCGAAAATTTGATTTGACAACTATGGAGCAGGCAGCCAGAGCAGAGCAGAAAAACTCAAAAGGGGAAAGCAACTAGCTTTAGCCCAAGGTCATTTTGGAGTGGTGTGGAAGAGAGAGGTAGGGAGAGAGACAGAGACAGAGAGACAAAAATTAAAGAGAGAAGTAACATGTATTAAGAATTGAGGTCGTCACCTGTCTTTTTGTTTTTAACATCAAAAAATAAGCACAGAACATGATGTTTTTGGGTAGACACCTACCCCATGCAGCGTGTACCAAGGGAATCACTTCGTTTAGCTGAAGCACTGCCTGATGATAAGTGGACAGAGTCTGAAATCAGAGCAGAGGTTTTCATACAAATGAGTGGAGGGAGAACCACAATGGTCCATTGGACAACAATAAAACAAAACACCCTTAACTTCAGAAACTAAAGAAGGAAAGAAAGCATATTACTTAGAGCATGGTCAATAGAACCCCTTAGCCAAAGAGGAAAAAAATTGACTGAAGGAGTGCTAAGCTGCTACACAAGCCACAGAAAAGCTAGATTATTTACTCAAGAGAAGGCACTCAAGAGGGTCCACAGAAAAGGCAGTGGGAACAAAGAAACTCAGTCATTTGACATGCCAAGAGAAATAAGCAGTAGCAACAACATTTTAAAACCCTAATTTATGGGGAAAAGAAGAAAATGATCAGTCTCAGCCAAGAAAAATAATAGCTCTGCATATCTTGGGCAATTGGATTTTTGCATTCCTAACTACATGTCTGTGGTCTGTGATTCCCAAGTCCTTTTGTGAGCATGAAAGCTAACCTCTGTAAACTTCTCACTAAGCCACTTTTCTCCTACCAAGACGTGGATGAGGTATGGGCTGGCCTGACTCAGCTGGTGTGTGCAAAGTGTAACAGTCATCATTTACTGAGAGACTCTGAAAGCTCAGTGTAGGGTGCCACACATTTCCTTGTTGCAGGAAGGCCCTGCCCTGGACCCCGACGAGGGGAGAGGGAGTAGGGGAGGGCGCCAACTGTTTGCCTGTTCTTTGACCTTAGTCATAGCAGAGGAAAACCTGGAAAAAAAATGAGAGCCCCAAAGGGCATACTTCAATTTTGTCTGCAGAATTCCTTTCCAGTTATTAATCATAACACAAAAAGACTCAACAAATTTGATTCAGTATTAACACATGTTAATAAAGGTGGTGGAAACACAGATGTTTTTGAAAATTATGACATTTTTCTAAATATTTAAATCTTTCTTAAAAACTTAAGGAAAAATAAAATAAGGTTAATGGGGGATTGGACCATTCAAAAATGTCTAGACCAGCAAGAATCACAAAGTTTAGAAGAGACAGGCACAGGATTTCAGAATTGCCTATTTCTTCATACCAATCAGTTTCAAACCCAATAACAAATCACCATCACATGGGGGTTAGTGTTTGGTAAATACTGCTCCTGTTCAGGGCTCACCCCATAGCTGAGTAAAAGTGAGAATCAATGAGTGGTGGAGGGCCCAGCATCTGAATTTTTTAAAAACTTCTCTGATAGCTCTTCACATATAATCAGTCCTGAGAACAAGTCATATCTTTGGGGGCATTCTCCTCTGTTATCCATACCTGGGATAAAATCAGGAAACATGTGAATATAGAAAGCCCCAGAGTGTAAACCAGGAGATGCAGGTTTCATTAGACACTGAGTAACCTTAAACCATCTATTGAATCTCTTTGGAATCCTCTTCCCCACTCTGGAATATGAAAGCACTGCACTAGATAAAGAGGACTGTTCCTTGTTCCAAGATGCCAAGATGAAATAGAAAAAGAAGAAAATAATTCAGCATGGATGTATTAATTGAAAGTGTTTCCTAAAGCAGTATTTTGCAATAGAATAATAACAAAGTTTGGACTCCTCATTGCAGCTAACTTACATTTGGCTTTGTTAATTTATCAAAGATTCCTACATATGGCTAATTCCAGAGGACACTTAGATACTGTTGGGAGAGGGATTCCATCTTTTTCTTATCATGAATCAAAAGAATGCATAGCCATGGAAAAAGGTACCTAACCACCCACACTTAGTGGAAATGCTTGATTTCTATTAAATAAAGATGGATTTATCATTTTCAGATGACAACTATAAAGAGATATTCATGTTAAATAGATATGTATAAAGTAGCCACTGTCCCAGCAAATGAACTCAGAGAAATGTAAAGACCTTGGGTTTAGCATTCAACAAACATCCCCTTCCACCTCCATTGCTTTCCCAGACTCCTACGCTCTCCCTTCAGATGGCCCACATCTGTGGCAATGACCAACTCATCCATATTTGCCCTGTGTGTACCTCAAAGTCATAAGGGCAAATCAGGCCTGTAGCAAATCAGTCAGTTCCCTTGGATAAAAGGGAAAGTGCTTTGATTCATTCTTTCCTAAAAGGCTTCCAGTGTCAGAAGAAGAACTTCTTTCTACTTTTTCTACAGGCTACTAACCCAAAGGGGGCTATTACCTGAGGTCACAGTTAAGTCAACATTGTGGTGTATTGTGACATGACCTGGAGCAGTCTGGGAGCTAGACCTATACTGTGGAGGTGGGTCTTCCCAGGCATGTTGGCAACCAAGCCAAAACCACGGTCTGTAAAGTGGATGATAACGGAAAAACAGTCCACTACCCAACCCAGCTAAGATCACAATCATTCCTTCAATGTTAGCAAAAACACAAAGTAAGCCTCTAGTCTTACACTGTCTAGAGAACTGGGCAAAATATGACAAACAGCAACTGAGCAAAAGGGAAAGTGACAAGGGCACAGATCCATGGCCCAGACCACACAATAGGAGCAGTGAGTGAGGACGTGAGAAGCTCAGCGACAAGGCCAGGGACCCAGAGGTGGAGCAGGGCCAGCAACAGGTGTGAATCTGGCCCTCTGATGAAGATGAGTACTGAACACCAGAATTAAACTGCCTCACTGGGTTGGGAGTATCTCTTATGGACACGGGAAGAGATGGACAGTCACAAAACCAGGGTGTTATAAAAGCAATTTAGAATTAACTTTACTGAGTTTTCCTACTTTCCAGGGAAAAAAAAGGAGAAAAAATGAAACTGAGTCCATATCAAGTATAATTTCATGCTATGAAAATGCCATGAGTGGATTTTTTTTAAAAAGCTAGATATATTCAAATAAGTTGGAAAAATAAAAGACTAAAAAAAAGGAATGATGGGAAACTAGAGAACAAAAAAATGGGAGGCAGAGGAATAGATTGTGCCACCCACACAACTTCTCACCCCTGAAACATCACTGTCCCCCTTCACAATCTGTCCCTCTGGCTTCCATTTTGATACTTTGGCTCCTACCTTACCCACAGAATGGACAAAGCAAAGGCTCTTTGGAGTGGATCTCCTGGAACTTTCCTCCTTGTTGCCCTTCCCCACAAAATACCCAAAACTGTAATTCCCACACATATCTCTAAAATGAGGTTTTACCCTTTCGAGTCATTTATCCTCCCTCTTTACCTCCTCATGCATTTGTTCCTGCAGGACCTCACAGGTCCCCTAGGCTTCATGCAACTCCTAGGCTCCTGGATGGACCAGAATCTTCCTTGCAATCCTGATTGAGGCCCCCTCTCCATCATGACCCCCTTGGAATGTGTCTCTACTACAAAGAATGAACCTACCTAACCCTTTGGAGAAATGATCGTAGAAATGCCTACAACACGAACCAGTCTTGAGAAGGAACTTCCTCTGACCTACCGTTTAGAAACAACCTTCTACCAGTTGCTTTGCATTCACATTGTTTCATTCCCTAGGACATGTACAGCTAGTTACTGTATTTTTCATTGGTAATATTCATAACAGTTCAGGCCCTGAGAGCAAAGCATGTGGTTTTCATTTATACAGTAAGGTCTACTGTATAAATCTTATGAAGCTACCAAAGAAGGGTCAAGAGGAGACACAAAAGGACATGTAGGTGACAAACAGCTTTGAACTGTCTTATCTACGCAGGTATAGATACGGCATTGATGGTGGCCGGGGCTGGATGGTTCTTCCATTACCCTTGGTCTTTTCATTGGCTTAGAAAGTTCTTGTGTTTGGTTCAGCATCTTAGCGAATCCCACGCATTCTTTCATCAAGCCTGAATCAATCATGTTAAGGTCAAGAAGTTTATAAAATCTGGGTCTCCCTGATTTATATGTACAGTTTGAGAAGAATCTCCTAAGATCAAGGCACAAGAAATACATATTCAACACAAACAAAGAAAATAACAAGTATACAGAAAAATTTAAGCATATGCATAGGTATATTTATTCCCTTATATTTGCATACATTTGCATAAACCTATCTGGAAGGATGTACAAGAAGTAATTGAGTGGGTGACAGGGTTCCCACCATTTACATCACGGTGGTTTCTTTTGCATTTGGCAAGCCTTGAGTGAAAGAAGCCTGTCCCTGGCTTTCCTATGTGAATCTGTCAGTCTCTGAACCCAAAGATGCTGGAAGAGTGGCGAGGTAGTTCTCTGTGAGTTTGTCCTTCTTGCTCATCATCTCCAGGGAAACTAAAGTTCATACGCATTATCTTTCCAATGGTCCCTTGATAAGGCTCATTTCCATAGTGATCAACTCCCTGGAGGTCCTGAAGTGCCCATAGATCAGTGTCACCCTCAGGACTCTAGAGCAGCTGTCACAGCTGGGTGAAAAGGCACTTCCAGTGACCTGAGCTCAGCGGCACAGAAGACAGAGTAAGCAATAGTCCAGCCATCCTAGGCCAGAGCAAGAGCCACAAGGAGAATCTGTGAAGCTCTAGCATCTATCATTTTGAAATCTCTGCCTCTGAGGACAGGGGCCAAAGGCAGGCAGGCCAGGGAAGCTCCATCTCATCAACACTTCAAAGCTCCTTCCACAAATGTGAATTAGCGCCTTTTTCCTAATGATTACTTATTTTCAATCATTTGTTTCCTTGCTACCCCATTTCCCTCACCCCCCCCAATTCCCTCCTAACTTTTCTTGGGAAGAGCGATCATTGTCTACATGAGTGGGTGAAGACTCACTACATGTAGATAAATTTAACAAATTTCCCAATGTAGTGTTTTATATGGTTGTTAAATTCATTTTTTTTAAAAAAAGTAGGTTTAGCTCATGTTACATCATTATTTTCAACCTTAGACTCTATTAATTTCCCATTTGGCGATGTGGGAAAATAACAACTGTTGTTATATGCATTTTAATGTGTGCCCTTTAAGAACACTGATAAAGAATTCTTGAAGTGGAATGGTGATGACTGAATCAGATTTCTTTCAGAGGATTGTTTTCCAAAGAGTTTACAGTGAAACATTCCTAAAAGGGCTGAGGATCGTGCACAGCTTCAATTTCCTTGCACAAGTCTATTTTGGGTGCACATTGTCAACAGATCCTAGTAACGAGTTTATTTCAAATGCACAGTTAGCATACTTCACATACTAGGAGATAATGCCAAGAGAAACCATAACCAAGACCACGGCCTCAAGTCTTGGTCTCTGGGACACGGAGACAGCAAATTAGAATGCAGACGCAGCAGGGGAGGGTCGAACATGCCATTCTGGGAGTCCCAGTTTCCTGACTCAAACCTCAGAGCTTATTTCTCAGCGAGGGCTGGACAAGCTACTTAAACAGTCCAGGCTCACCTGGACATAAATGAGCTTGGTGATCTTGAAGGTCCTTCCCAGGGTTCCAATTTTGTGAAAATGGGCAGGGATATCCTCATTAAAGCTCCGTTTTCCACAATGACTTTTTGCTTCAAGAAATTGTCATTGGGCCTCCCTGGTGGTGCAGCAGGTTGAGCACCACACTGTGAAGCATCTGGTGCACAGCAGCGCAAGTTCGATCCCTGGCAAGGGAGGGGACCCACATGGCAAGGCAGACCTCTCCTGCCTTGCCCACTGTTTCCCTCAGCAGTGTATTTCAGTCGATCTGCCTGTTCTGCTCCCCACTCTGTCTGGTGGATTCTCCAACCTCCCGCGCCTCTGGCCTGTACCCCAGCTCTTGTATGCATAAATAAAAAATCTTAAAAAAAAAAAAAAGAATCTTTCATTGCCAACTCAGGGAAAATAAAAAATTCATTTCACCTAAATTCTAGTTTCAAGGGACATTGTTTATAGGAACAGCACCCTTAGCTGTTTCAAACCACTCCTGGTTCTCCAAGATTTCAAACTTCTTCACTTCTCAGAAGTGCAGAGATGATGCAAATGCCTTATCTCTCAGACTGTTCTTCCTCTGAAGCCAGCTCACTCTAGCTAGAGAAGATTCTATTTTTGTTCAGTCCAATGCAGTAATTCACTCTCGCCAGGTAATGCTTCAGCCTCCTTTAGGTATAGCGTCTTCCTTGTAGAATTTTGGTTCCCTCCCTGAACTCTCCTAGAAAGTGGTTGCAGAATGGCTGGTCAGCGCTACTCCCTGGACACGTGGCTACTGAGGAGGGCCTTGTTGTGTGGACATGATAACTGACCCAAGGTCCTGCCCACTTCCCAAAGAGGCTGCTGTTCAACCACAGAACAGCTTCTTAGCTGATATCAGGGCACACTCCCTGTCTATGGGCCCCTGCCCTTTGGAGCTCAGCCCCAAGGGTTCCTCCCAGAGATGCTGGTCAATTCTCTGGGATCAGAGACAGTGGATCTGTCAGTCTCAGGTACTTCTCATAAGTTCCTGGGCTTTTCTAAGGCCCACCCTTGGAAGTTAAGCCCACGGTGGAGGCCATGAAGGAGAAAATGGTATTGCCGCCACCTTAGAAATCTAACCTACTTGTTTTACTTCCCTCGCTCTTATTTTCAAGGATGGGCAGATGGGCAGGCTTCAGATTTTCCTCTTCCTCTAAGCTTTCCTTTTCTTCTGCCTCCAAGCTGCATACCTCAGGCTTAGACATCACGGGTAGAGGGCAGAAAAAGGAGTGTAGGGCCTGTACTACAGAAAAATCTGCATCCTGGGTCTAAATTCTAAGTCTTCTAGAGTTGGTCCTGATATACTAACCAGAGTTAAAAGAATTTAGAAAATCCTTTCTCTCCAGACTAAGCTTGGATTTCAAGATTATTGGCCTGCAAAGAAATCCAATTTGTGTCTTTGTCTTTGCATTCCTTTGTAGCAATCCTAAACCTCCCCAAGGCAAATAAATAGGTCTGTCTGGAAGAATAGGGGAAGAGCAGGAAAAGGAAACGCAAAGGAGAGAAGCATATGAACACACTTCACAATATATTTCTCCCTGTTACATTAGCAATATGTTATGCAGCCTAAAAAGCAAGGCTAGAGAAAAAGGAAATGGGAAAAGGCAAGAAAAGAACAAATAACACAGCTTATTTCTATTATGTTGGGATAAAGCCAACTCAGCTTTAATGATAGATCTGGGAGGATCTTGTACTGTCCCAGCTGGCCTCTCTCATGATCTGACAATGTAGAAACATGAGAAAACATTAATTTGCAAGAAAAGATCGTGCCAAGAGCTATGTGTCTAAATAATATCCATTTTCTTGATACTATACCTATTACCATCTTGACTTAATTTCAGAGATATTAATAATTTTATGAAATCTATTAAAATACAACAAACATAAAGAAAAGTTACAAGCACAAGTCAATGAGTTTTTCACAAAGTGGACACACACAACCAGATCGAGATCAGAATGTTTCCAGAAGCCTCCCATGCCCACGTTTAGTCATTACCTGTCCCCAAGAGTGATATCCCTTTACCCTCCCTGTGATACTGATAGCTTGCTGCAATCTGCATTCCAAACTTGCCTTTACAACCTGAGCAAGGGCTCATATTTAGACTGTCTCTCTGCATCAAGAATGGGCCAATCTCAGGTTAGCTAGATTTTTAACACCACCAATTAGTTGTACCTGTTTTGGACCTTCATGTTTAGATACCTTATGTGCTTTTTGTGTCTAATGCCTTTTACTCAATCTTGTAAGATTCATGCTTGTGGTGAATGTAATTGTAGCTCACTAATTCTCATTGTTATAAATTATTCCATTCCGTTAGACCACAGTTTGTTTATTCATTTCACTTTAAATGGGAATTTGTTATCTACTTTGGGATACTATTTCCAGGTTGAATAGTGGGGCTATGACCACTTTTGTACAGGTATTTTGACATACATATGGTTATTTTGCTGTTGGGTTTATACCTAGGAGCAGGATTGCTGTGACACAAAAGTCATATATTTAATTTTAATAGATTCTGAAGCTTCCTGAAATGATTATAACAATTTATCAATTTCACCAATAATATGTGAGGGTTTCAAATGATCCATATCCTTGTCAACACTTGATATTGTCTAGCTTTTCATTTTAGCCATTCTAATGTGTGTACATAATGGTATTGAATCATGATTTGAATTTGATTTGGGGAAGCACTCGTCATTTCTATGTTTTCATCAAGTTTTTTGAAACAAGTTTGAATAACTTTTAGATTCCAGCAATGGATCTTACTGTGTAAAGTTTGACAGTGCTTCATTTTCCTTATCTGTTAAATGAGAGAGTGCTTGAAAAGAACAGTGCACAGCAATAGTTAGTCACATTAATTTACATCAAGCTCTCCAAAAACATACATTCATACACAGAGATCTTT
This sequence comes from Galemys pyrenaicus, assembly GCA_019455555.1. Lineage (NCBI taxonomy): Eukaryota > Metazoa > Chordata > Mammalia > Eulipotyphla > Talpidae > Galemys > Galemys pyrenaicus. The sequence continues at coordinate 17,803,223 of JAGFMF010011501.1, forward strand.
TTTCTCTCAGTCTGGTTGAAGCATTTATCCAGTGTTGATGAATCTGTTCTTGTAACTGGTACTTGTAACTTAGCCTGTCCGAAGACAGTCAGACTCACAACTGGAGAAGAAATCTTGATGCACTGAGCCTTATTTCTGATTCTAAACTCTTCAACATTGTCTAGTCACTCTTGCCAACCCCCTCAACTTCCCACCAGTTTTCAATAAGTGAATTGGAAAGTTGAACATCTGAAATGGGAAGCTCCCCAGGGGTGTCCATGTCTGCCAGAAAGTGATGAAGTTTCCCAGCATGTTTCCTGTATGCTTTGATTGTATGGTACATGTTGAATTTGCTTTAGGTCCCAACAATTATCACACCTGAGCTCCCTTTACCTTGTCTCAGGAGTAAGGTGGTGCACACAATTGGACTCACACACTCACAGTCAATGTATCTTTGCATCACAGCTAATCAGATCCATAAATCTTGAACATGATGATGCAAAAAAAATCCATTATCTGAAACATGCCTAGTGTTCTCCATTTGTCAATTCATCCCATTCCCTTGCTCTTATAGTTGATCTCAGATCACAGCTAAAGTTGGAAAAGAGTGAAGAGCTCCATATCTACCTCTTTATTCCACGGGTAAGCCTAGTGATTTTGAGCCAAACAGAACTAGGTTAGGGTCCTGGCTGAGACTTGCTGACTGTGGAATTAGTTTTATCACCATTTTCAGGCTCAGTTTTCACTCTATAAAGTGGGAAGGGAGTTTGTTATGAGTTTTAAATAAAATACTTTCAAGTAAAGCTCATCACCTAATTCTTAAACAATGTTAGGCATTTTTTATTATGATTTTTGTTTCATTAACCCCATCACAAGCTAGCATTTGCTACTGGGTCCCACTCCATGATATTCTGCCTCATCCAGAGAATGCCCACTATATATGTAATAACTATTCTGAAAATCCCCACACCTCCACAGCTCTCTCTGAGCCAAAGTACCCAGAGAGGAGAACTAATTGGCCAAGTCTTGGTCATTTGGCTTCCTCTGGAAGCAATGACACAGAGAAAGGAAAGTGAACTCCTCCCAGACAAGTTAACCACAAGAAGTGATTCCCCAAAACGGTGATGGAGGGGGGGTGGTCAATGTAAAAGAAAAGTTTAATGATGGACAGTGTTCATTAGACTTAACACTATTTGAGATCCTTTCTAGCCCTTAGAAAGGTGCTATCGCTGGCTGTCTCACTTCTTCCTCTGATGGTTTGTTGTATCTCTGAGGGTCAGCATTAGAGATTATAAGTGGGCAGCACCCAGACAGGAGCATGCACACAACACATGTTGAGTGGAATTAAGCTCATCATAAAGAAGAAATGGTCTGACATTCTACTAACACAGCTATCTGGTTATCTACATTCTGTTAAGAACCACCACTTAGGGTCTCTCTGGTGGCACAGGGGTTAAGTCTCAGCACTATCAAGCTATCACCATCCACTGCAGCACAAGTTCAATCCCAGGCCAGTGAGATGACCCACATGGCGCAGCAGACCTCTCCTGCCTCGCCTACTTCTCCCCTCAGCAGTGTATTTTAGTAGATCTGCTGTTCTGTTCCCCATACTGTCTCTGGTGAATCCTCTCACCCCTGCACCTCTGACTTACACCCCAGTTCTTGTATGCATAAATAAAATGAATCTTTTTTAAAAAGCATCACTTATTTTGTCAGTCACAGGGAGAGTACCCCATTTTCTGCTTTCTTTCAATTGGGTTTCTCCACATTGATTCTGCTCTTGGTTCTCTTTAAGATTCAAAACATTTGTTTCTTTGGACCAAAGTAACATTTCCTGAACTTTTCTCCAAATCCTCCACTTCACAGCTTTATGCACTTGAATTGTCCATCTAACCAAATCTAGAAAACTCATAATTTATTTATTAAGCTACAATCTAATTGTTTCCAGTTGTCTATATACTTTCTCCTTTAAAGAGCGAAATTGATCATTTTAATTAATCTGTTCAACTATTTTAGACTTTAATCCTGTCAAGCAAGTTCTTTTGTTGTTGTTTTTCATTCCTGTCTTATCTACCACCAATGACTAAAAAATAACCAATTTTGATCCTTCCTGTCATTTTTTTTTTAGCAGTGTCTTCAGATATTTCTCCACTCCTCTCTCTCCTGTGCAACCCTTTTGGAACCCCTATCATTTCCATTTAGAAAGCAAGACAGCCCTCTATAATGACTGCTTCTCTCTCTCAGATCTTTACACGCTCTCCTTGCATTCTCCAGTGTGTTATGCACATACTATTTTTGTTAAGTCCCACATTCTTCTTTTTTCAGAAGGACTGCGGTTCTTTGAGCTTTAATTATGGTGTCTTAAAAGATTCTTCAGCTGCTTTCATGCTCGTGAATTTTATACTTCCTCTTATTGCACCTTATTCACTAGATTTCTTAATTCCCCAAAATTTACTTTCTTGAAATCTGATACCTTTGTATAGCTGCATTGTTCAAACCTACATATTATTCTCAGTGTGAGTCATCTGTGGACATGGAAACCCTTTGCCTGCCTGTCTGCTATCTTCAACTAATGACTATATTTTTCAATTCCCTTTTACCCTACTGCCAAAAACAAAGTCATACGTTATTTTTTTTTGAAGCAGTTTATAATCTCTAAAGTAATCAAAATTCTAATGCACTGTTAAATGAAAAAAATTTATAATCAAAATGCCATGTGATAACACTCAGTCTTCCATTTCTCCCTCGATCAAGTAAACACCTTTGTTAGAAGAACTAGGCCAAAATTTCCTAACCTTTGTTTTCCACAATCACTCATCAATTTCTTAACGAGATGCATCTGATTTAGTAAGCAAGTCCTATGATCACACCATCTGAATCAACTGAAAAGAATTATGAAGAAGACAAGTTGGAAAGTGCATCTTAAGCGTACAAACATCCACCTTTTAACAGGAAGTTACAGATAAATACAGAATTTGAACATGGAAGAATGAAGGTTAAAACCACTTCCTGGAACAAACTTAGTTCTTGGAATTCTTTTGGCTCAAATGTAGGGTTATTATCGTAAAAGTCGTCATGTTCTGCAATGCTCTACCGACTTCAAAGTGAAGTATCAACAAAGACCATCACTCTTAGACATAAGAGAGAATATCTGGTGGAGGCAAGGCAAATAACATCTGAACTCTGGTTAGTTTGAGTAGAAAGGGAACTAGTAATTGAGGAAAATGGTTTAACCAAAAGGATTTGAGTCCATTTGATTAAAAGTATTTTAAAAGTCTCACATAAGCATCCCCGAATATTAGAGTTTCTGAGGTTTATCCACCACTAGTCATTTTCCAATTAACTGTACATCCTAATACCCCCTGATCCCAGTTCAGTGACTTCAGTCACTGATAATTTTGCTTCTTTTCAGAACAGATATTTAAAGCTAAGGCCGTATGACTGTGATTACTATCATTTTGTGGGTTTGGTTTGCAATCCTAATTATTCCAAGGCTGTTTATTTCTTCCAGGTCATCATTTTGGCATCAGGTCGATTCCACCAGGTAAAGCTGGATGGGACTGGTAAATTCACTGACCGGGCTTTTGTCAAAAACCAATAATTCATAATAGATCAGTTAATTCCTCTCCTTAATAGAAATGTATTTGCACACATCTGAAATAACTATTAACTCCAGAATATGCATGCATTTAAAAGGTCATATGCATGATTTGACAGTACAAATGTTAAAACTGCAAAAAAATACAACATGGATGAATCAAGAAATAATGTTGAATCAGAAAAAAGATAAAATGAGAGATTCTATTTAAAGGAGTAGGGGGTATATGCATTACAAAAGTCATTATATCAAAAAGGAAAATACTCCAGATGAAAGGAAACTGAAGAGATATGACAACTAAATGCAACAATTCACTCTATCCTGGAGAAAAACTTTCACAGGCAGGAGGAAAAAATGCTATAAAAGATTACTAGTTCAACTCACAAAATTGGATTTTGGACAGTAGGTTCTATTGTAGCAATAATAAAAGTTACAAAGTCAATCCCTGTACTAGGATGACAAAAGAAAATACTGCTGTTCTTAGGAAACACTAGAGTATTTATGAGAACAGTGCCATGATGTAAACCACTTACTCAGATGCTTCAGAAAATTTGTTTGTATGGGGAGAAAGAACATGTGCAAATAAAAAGAAATTAAGTAAAATGTTAACAGCAGGTAAATCTGGATAGAAAGTGAGTGGGTGTTCTTTGTACTGTTGTATCTTGGCGATTTTTTTTAAATTGTATATTGTTTCCAAATATAGGTTTTTAAAACAGTATACAATTGATCAAAATAAGCCAAATTGAACAGAGTAGATGGTGTTATGCATTGACATGAAGTTCCAAAACAGACAAAAGTCAACTATATTCTTCAAGCATGCATTATGTGTAGAACTATAAGGAAGAGTAAAGAAATGAGTGCTGTATTAGGTATCTGCTAGCACAATCCCATAGCAAGGTGCCATAACGGGACAGTCATCCTCTCCAGCAGGAAGTCGGGCACTACTCCCGGAAGACACCCGCTGGCTGCAGAGCGGCACCCTCCTATCTTGCCTTCTGGGTGAAGACTGCATGGGTATTCGTTTCATAGTTACTGAGTAAATTAACATTTTGTGAGCTTCAATATACGAACTTTCTAAAAGAATGGGAGGAGGGGAAAGGGAGCTAGAGAGGAGAGAGAAGAATTTGGCATGGAAGAAAGATACTACGGCATACTTTATACTGTTATCAATGAGTGATTATACTGTAGTCATCCTCCTTGTGACTAAGAAAGAATTGCCCCTGAATCTTATTTTATTTTATTAAAGATTTATTGATTTATGTATACAATAGCTGGGGTGCAGGCTAGGGTCGTCAGAGGTGAGAGGATTCACCAGAGACAGAGTGGGGAGCAGAACAGGCAGATTGACTGAAATACACTGCTGAGGGGAGCAGCGGGTAAGACAGGAGAGGTCTGCTGTGCCATGTGGGTTCCCTCCCTGGCCGGGAATCAAACTCGCGCTGCTGCACTGTGGATGCTTCAAAGTGTGGTGCTCAACCCACTGCTCCACCCGGGAGGACGTGAATCTTATTTTAGAGCAGAAGTCCACTATTGCTTCCGTGTCTCTGAGTTAGCCCAAGCCTGAGCTTTAAGACTGTTATGTATCAGGTATCACTAGATATGTCCAGGTAAGGACAGAAACAGAAACAGACAGGAGCGAGATCAGTAAGGTGCAACAGACCTGGGGTGTCTTCTGGCCATCAACAGACAGTGACAGCTAAAGGGCCAGACAAGAAACCTACTATAGCCAAAGTCGGAATGCCGGCATTTTCCCTCTGCAGATCCTCTGGGCCTGAGATCAACAACTTACTTAAAGTTTGTTAAGATGTGAGATTAAAATATGTTGACCAAGATTTGGCCTTCCTTTACAAAAGATTAAAGATAAGGGTCTTGGAAGCTATGCGGGTTATCCATGCAAGTTTACAGTGGCGCTTCCATGTTAAAGAAGGATTCTCGGGAAAGACTTCTTAGGCCTTTGCAGATTTGGAAAAACCAGAGTGTTCCTGGAGCAAACCGATCCTGAGGTTAACTTAGAGTTCAGGTGTCAGTGCTGTGCCACTGACATACACAATATAAAGGATCACTGCAGATAAAGAAACTGAACTGATTCTGGAAAATGCCGTCTGACCAGCTCTGCCTGTAGAATTTAAGAAAGAGACTCAAAAATGTCAAGTGAAAAACTCATATTTTAACTTGTGTAAATGAACCTAGAAACCATGAAATTAATCTCTTTTACATTGAGTGCTATCCAAATCCCTAAAATTTTAAGTGGTAAATCACCAATATTTCTTTAAATTATACAAATACTAATACAGTTGATGACCGTGTTCTTTTTACTGACTAGTTTGGGAAAATATTTCCTGCCTTAAGTTTAAAGCAATAATTATGGCCTTTTCTTAAGATATGATCTTCCCTACAAAGTGAAATGTTTGTTCTGGTCCTAAAAATACCCCCATGTGCAATCCAATGAAATGGTGAAGTGCTGGTTAATAGGACCTTTCATTATATTATGGGGTTTCCTTGAGGCACGCAGATTAGGGGTCTTAGAACCCAGCAGAGTTTACACTGGAGTGATCCTGTTGGGCACCACTTAATAAAGCAATTTAGAAAATATCACTTCGAACTCTATCGCGTCCTGGTACATCCACTGAGCAACTTTCTGAGGAACTTGACAAGAACAGTTAACCAATGAGATGTGACTCAGACTCCAAAGTCAGAAAAAAGTCATTTTTTCAAAGAACGATGCCCTTATAGTCATTCGGCCTGGGCAGATCCATGGAGCTTGGGCTATTCTTTTCCCCATACTGTATTCACCTCACACTCACCCCAAAGCCCAGCACATGGGCCAAGTCTCACTACTGCCTTAAAGAAATTAGGCCCCAAGATGTTCCTAAGTATTAAGCCTTGGCCTGTGTTTCTCCCTGCAAGCCTGATTCTTTAAGCAGATATCCCTTTAAAATCAATTGTTTGTAAAACACTGGGCTGGACCTGAGGCTTAAGAAATAAGCATAGTGTGTGTGTGTGTGTGTGTGTGTGTGTCCTTGGCCACTGCTGGCTCACAAACTTAATTTAAAAACTGTTCTTCAGAAGTGAAAGCTATGCTATCTGATTTGAACCATTGGAGAGACCCTAGCAAGATTCAATGTGAAAGATTTTAAAATGTGGATGAAAAAGACTACACTTGAATAATAAAATTGAGACTCTTCTTTAAGAAGTACTGAAATACCATAACCTCTAGTTAAAATACAGCCAGGGATTTCAAAGATTGCGATATACTGTGGGTCAAACCTTGTCCACGCATGCTTACTGACTCTGTAAGTGAGTGCCTCAGCTACACATAGCCATCCATCTAGTCTCCCTTCTGTAACACTTTAAGGGGGCACATTCCTTTCAAGAAGCCACACACCTCATGTCCCAGCATTGAGGTCAGCCCCCCAGAAGAGAGTTGCAGCCTCACCCCTGACGTTCTATATCCCACAGGAGCTTGCCTTGCTTTGCAATGTCTCACTTTTCCAATAGATAAAATGACTATAATAACCACATTGTTCTCTGGGGGCTCTTAAAGAAACACTTCTTAATACACCAAATGAGGCATGATTTCAGGCATACCTTCCTAAAATTGTAAACATGTGGTCCATTTTTAGTCAATAATAACAGTTTAATAAGAATGCCAAGCCTCAGAGGCCAACCACTAAACTAGGTGCATTTAAAGACATTATCTGATTTAATCCTCACTACCCTCGAGGTTCAATAGGTAACATTACTACCCGCTTTGACATCTGAAGAAGCTAAGATTCTAAGGTATCAAGCAAGTCTAAAGTCACACAACTAATCATGATGGAAACTGAATTCAGACACAGGTCTCTAAAACAAATTAGAGTTATTTCCACTCTAGCAGAATTATTGAGTTTCCAGTAAATTTACAATTATAAAGCACTTCCATAAAAGTCCTGAAAAATAAAATTACTGGGTTATCCATCATGTTTAACTACATGAAATTAACAATTGAAAATAATAAAGTGAATAGTATATTTGGTATATGTGATAAAATTTGTAGAGGCAGTGTTTACGAAGCACGCCCCAAAAGCCGATTATCAGTCAAGAAAATTAGACATTTCCATTAAAAAAGTCAGTCAAATTGTTTATGCTTTCAATTTTAAATTCTGAAAATCAAAACCATCACCAGTTGAATTGCATGTCTTGGGAGTTACATGCATGTGTAGCAAACACAATCAATCGTCAGATCTTTCAGGTTCTCGAGGAGGTAGGGTAATGAAGTGGTGAGGGACAGAGGGAAGGTTTGAAGACTATTTTCAGCATTTCAAAGAGTTGAACAGGTATCAAATGTGTTTCCAAGATAAAGCAGAACAGCCTGACTAAACAACCACATGCTAAGCTTTTGACCAGAATTATTGCAACTTGATGCATTAATATTGATTATCTCATCCTGATCGGAAAGCCCGATTGAGAGTTACATGTTCTTTGCTTAATAAAGAAGTTTCAACATATGTAATGATTCCTCAGTGCCAGGAGGGTATATGTGCCAGCATGTTGTGCTTATTGCTGTTTTGTGGTTGGGGTACAAAGAAGGAGGAAAAAAAGCAACTGCTGCTCCACAATAAATGGGTAAACAAATCATTTACTCATGTAGTAGAATACTATGAAACTAGAATAAAGCTAGACCTCACTTGAAGGTCTGGTACAGCCTAAAATAAGTAGGAAACAAATCAAGGTATAGTATATGCATACTAGGTGTCTTATGAACTCACCTGGATTAAGATGTTGATGAAGGGCCTCCCTGGTGGCTAAGGGGGTTGAGCGCCCCACTGTGAAGCATCTGTGGTGGGAGGGCACCCACAGGGCGCAGCAGACCTCTCCTGCCTCGCCCGCTGCTCCCCTCAGCAGTGTGTTTCTGTTAATCTGCCTGTTCTGCTCCCCACTCTGTCTCTGGTGACTCCTCTCACCTCCCGCGACTCTGGCCTATAACCCCAGTTCTTGTATGCATAAATAAATAAATCTTTTTTTAAAAAAAGATGTCGATGAAGACATGTATCTCATGGACAGACAGATGCATATTCTCCATGTTCCTGCATTAATAGAAAAGTAAATGGAAAGAGGTTTTTGGAACTGGTAGCAGCAGTCACTGACAAGAAGGAGGAATGATGGGGGCACATAAATGGAGTTTTCACTTTTTACTCTTTTAAATGTTTGAGTTTGGGATTTTTGTGTATATTTGATTGGGGTTTTACTTAGAATTGTTTTTCTACAACCATCCTTTATACCCCTTCTGCCCTTCCTCCCACCCCTTCCTTCTTCATCTCAGATAACACAATTTGGTTATCAACATCCACAGACTTATCCTTTTGCCTTGTCAGTTCACCCACTTTATTTGATTATATTACTCAGAGATGTGAAATCATTCAGTCTTTGTCTTTATCTTTCTGACTTACTTTACTTCGGGTAATTTTCGCAAGTTCATTCCCTTTTGCTTTAGCTGAATAATATTCTTATTTATTTATTTATTTATGCATACAAGAGCTGGGGTACAGGCCAGAGTGGCAGGAAGTGAGAGGAGTCACCAGAGACAGAGTGGGGAGCAAAACAGACAGATTGGCCGAAATATGCTGCAGAGGGGAGCAGCAGGCAAGGTAGAAGAGGTCTGCTGCGCTCTGTGGGTCCCCTCCCTCACCTGGGATCGAACTCGCGCTGTTGCAGCATGGATGCTTCACAGTGGGGTGCTCAACACCCTGCGCCACCAGAGAGGCCCTGAATAATATTCTAACGTGTGTAGCTAGAGTCCACATCTTCTTTATCCAATCCTCCATCAGTGGACACTGAGATAACTTCCAAACCTTAGCTCTTGTAAATAATACCATAATGGACATTGTGGTGCTTATCATTTTTCAAAATGATGATTTCATGTTCTTTGGCTACTTGCCCAAAAGGAAGATTTATGGATCATATGTTACTTCCATTTTTTTTTTCCAAATGGTAAAGTAAGACTGCCTTCCTCAATGGGTGCACCAATTTACATTCCTATGTAGTAATGCATGTATTAATTCATCTCCTTCTCCCCATCATCTCCAGTACTGTTGGAGGTCTTTTTGATGCTGTGCCATTCTCTGTGGTTTGAATTTGGAGAAGGAACTTCAATTGTACTTAATTTTTTTAAATTCGAGAGTCATTGTTGTTTACTTAGCCTTTGAGCATGGATTCAATAAGAAACAAAAAAGGAAAGGGGTCCCTAGGGTGAAAACTGACCACCTAGCTTAGACAGTCTTCCAGTGCACACACCCCCTCTACCTGGGATTGACCTGCTCTTGAAACATTTAGAAAGAAAGCTCTGTTTCTCGTTGCCAGAAATCTGCACCATGCAATGTCTCCTTTGCAACCTTGAAAATCCTGCAAGCTGGTAGCTAAGCAGTGTAAACAACTGGGAGGGCCAACATGAAGACCCTTGAGGAACCCTGGCACCTCCCTGAGCCTTGGAAGGCGTCCTGCTCCTAATTGGACACAGGTGTGCCCGAGGGACGCCGCCGTGTAAGTCTAGCCTGTGGGAGGCCCCGCCGCTGTGCCAGTCCCACCGCGGGAAGGCGGGCGCCCGGCCCCAGCGTCTGTCCACCCAGCCCACGCTCTGCCTCAACGGCTCTGCCCAGAACCTGAGCTAGACACCCACACCCTGCGACTAGGGGGATGCCAGCAGTGCCCCAAAGCCCTGTTTGATGCTGACTATCTCCCCCTAAACGATAAGACATGACTGCGGAAGGGCCTGCCAAGAAGCACTTCTCAGCATAGCCCAGAGCGAGTCCAAAGCCGTCCCAAGTATCAGGAGAAGAGAGGGCCTGCTCTCCCGCCTCACCTTCCACCCAAGGCTCTTACTCCAACTTTCTTAGTTTTTGTGGGACTGGCCTGACGGTCTTCGTGTTTTTGGGTTCGCTCAGCCCGCGCTTCGCAGGAACTAGACAACGAGGAGTCTGTGCCGTGGTGGGTGCTCAGATGCAGGCAGAGACCCCACCGAGTAAAGAGGGGAGGCTGCGGGGCAGGACAAACTGAGGAAGGGGCCGGGAACTGAGTCCACGAGAAGCTGCAGCTGGTGGCGGTTTTGCTGAGACACACCCATCCTTGTTTGCGGGGAGGACACTAGGGGAGAGGGCGGGGGGCTATGGGAGAGGGTAGGCCGGATCTGGATTCCCCAGCTATATGGGGGACGCGAGGCCAGAGAGATGGTGTCACCATCAGGTAAGGGTGCGGGGCGATGATGACAGCCCGGCTGCCGAGGCTGACAGAGCTGGTGTGGCCCGAGCTAAGGAATTACAGGGCCAGTGGACGCTTCCAAATAAACAGATGAAAACAGAAAGCGAAAAACGCTATAGGAAACAACCTAAATGCCCCAAAACAGATGATTCGATCAAGAAGATGTGGTACCTATACAGGATGGAATACTATTCAGCAATCAAAAAAGATAAACTAGAGTCATTCGTAGAAACATGGATGGAGCTAGAAGGAATGATGCTCAGCGAAAGAAGTCAGAAGGCAAAAGAAAAATACCAGATGGTTTCACTCTTAGGAGGAATATAAGGGAACCAAATAAGTGACTAAGGAAAAGAATAATAATAAAAAACACACACACAACAAAAACAAAAAGACGAGGACAAATTGGGGACACTGTGGGAAGGGGGGAAGGAGAGGGTTGAGGGCAGATAAGAGCACAAGGGACTTAAAGCACAGATAGTGAAAGAGAGGATAAACAGGTGGGACTACATCAAACTTAAAAAGCTTCTGTACAGCAAAGGACACACTAGCCAAAACAAAGCGACAACCCACCAACTGGGAGAAAATCTTTGCACACAACATTACTGACAAGGGACTT
>JAGFMF010011501.1:17815359-17867412 GCA_019455555.1 Galemys pyrenaicus
ATGGTGCACTGGTGAGATGGTGATGGGGAATACATGGGGATTACAATTAATGGCAAGTATATGTAAATTTTAAAATATTTTAATAAAAAAAATAGAAAAGGAAAAAAAAAGAGCACAAGGGACTGAGGGGCTGGTGCACTGGTGAAATGGTGGTGGGAAATCCATGGGGACCACAATTGATGTCAAATATGTATAAAGAAAGAAAAAACAAAACAAAACCAAAATGCTACAGGAAAACAGCATTGAAGGAGGCTAAGCATCTGAAAAGGCATCAACAAACAGGCAGAGCAGATCCTCATGGCTGTCAGACCACAGGGCCTTTGCAGCATCTTAACCTTCTTGAACAGACAAGCAGAGGTGCCCAACCTAGCCTTTGCTTTTACTTCCTCCCCTCTTCTTTCTGAAATATGTTTGACATATAACATTGCATTAGTTTTAGGTGTACAAACTCATGATTTAATAAATGCATATGCTGGGAAATGATTGCACAGTATGTTTAGGTATCATCTGCAACACATTTTCTTCCTGGTGATGAAAACTTTTAAGATTTATTCTGCTGCAACTTTCTAATACACAACACATGACTTTTCTTTTGAAACACTTAGCTAAGGGCCTCCCTGGTGGCCCTAAGGGCTGAGCACTGCACTGTGGGTTTTCCGCAGCCCCTGCAGCACAAGTTATATTCCCAGCCAAGGAGGGGACCCACATGGCACAGCAGACCTCTCCTGCTTCTCCTGCTGCTCTCCTCAGTAATGTATTTCAGTCAGTCTGTTTCCATGTCACTTCCCTGAAGTCTCCAACTTAATCACACTCCTCATTGAACACAAAACCTGCCCCGCACATGCCCTGGGATCCTGTCTGGCTCACCCAGGTTTGCACTGCCCTTTCTCAGCAGATGGCTTTCAGGGTGCAACCCCAAGTCTGAACCACCCAGTCTGAAAATCTGTACAACACATCAAGTCTCCCCGCAAAGAGGTTTATGCTCTTGAGTCAGAAGATACTGTTTACTTCATCACCTTCTCAATTTATTTATTTATATATATGTATTTATATATATATATATATATCACCATAGCCTCTTGTGCTCTTTCTGCCCCTTTTTTAATCCCTTTCTCTCCCCCTCTCCTGCTGAATGTCTCCAATTTATAGTTGCCTGTTAGTTTTGGCTTCTTTGCCCCCCTGATCCCTTATTTGGTTCCCCTATAGTCCTCCTATAAATGAAACTGTCTGGTATTTTCTTTTTCCTTTTGGCTTATTTCATTAAGTATCATCCCTTCCAGTTCCATCCACATTGCTACAAATGGCATGAGTTTATCCTTTATGATTGCTGAATAGTATTCCATTTGTATATATACCACATCTTCTTGATCTAGTCATCTATTTTTGGCCATTTAAGTTGTTTCCTTATCTTAGCTATTGTAAATAGTGTTGCAATAAACATCAGAATGCAGGTTTCCTTGTGAATTGTTTTTGCATCCTTCCAGTAGATTCCTAGGAGTAGAAGAGCTGGGTCATGTGGTAGCTCCTTTTTAAACAATTTGAAGAAACTTTACACAGCAAAGCTGTGTATTGGAACCACAAAGAGCTGGTCTTGGAACCACCCACATCCTTGCCATCTCGATGCATTGGCCAAACGCTCATGAGTCTCACAAGTACACTGAGCACCCCAATAGAATCGTCCAGGCCAGAGTTGAAACCAGCTTTAGAAGACATTGTATAAAGCAAAGGGGAAAAAGTAGCTCACAAGGAATTTTTATATTGATTACTTGGTGAAACGCTATTTCCACTAGAAGGTTAAACAGAATATTATCTATGTCAACTATACCTGTCTCTCCAATATTTTTTAATGTGACTGCTAGAAAATTTAAAATTCTACGTGACTTATATTCTATTTTTATTGACACTGTTGGCCTAGCCTTTTGCCAGACACACTATAAATGGCCAATATTTATTCCATATATACAACATGCAATCACATGGACTCACACGTGTACTCACACACACATATCCACATGGAGGTGCCTCAGGTCTGTCATGGAAACTTGCTAAATCTCTTTTTATTTTTACTCTTTGACATGAAAATTATCTCTATCCCATAGGATTTGTGAAGACTACATCAGATAGTGCTGCCTGAGGTTTAAAGTAGTACCTAAAGAGATGTTATTTGTATTTAAAGTTTGGTGAATGCTTGAAGAATGAGAAATGCAGTGTGATTGAATAATCCCCTAATTATTCAGACAGTCCTATCATCAGAACATGTAAACACTCAGAACAGCTACTGTGAAAGGGTAAGCGAGTAGGATTAATGCTCTGAAGCCACACTCATTATCAATCTTACACACTCAGAAAGCAGCCTTCAGCAGAAAATCAAGGGTTTTGCCAAAATGATGATGGGAAAATAGATTTCCTTGACAGCTTAGTGAAAACATAGATACCTAATTGTTTTGCATTCTAGATTTCAGCTCCAGCACGGTATTTCCCCTTTGGGATAATTAGCCATTGGGACTGGTAAAGTACATTTTAAATGTCAAGTAGAGAACAGCTTCAAATTTAAAAATAAGATGGGATAATAAATGAAAAAAGGTCAAGTTAACTCAAGACAAGGCAGAGAAACTAAGGAAAATCATGGTCATTTTGACCAAGGCATCCCCAAACATCAGTAATACCATATTCTCAAGTCTCACCGATACAGATGAAATCTGTTACTTAGCGGGGCAACAGAACCAAAAACTCTCAGGTGTTCATCTTTATCACAGAACAAGGATTCAAATATACATACTCAAACATGTAAAAATTTACCTAATCTGTAATCCAATGAATGTCATATAAACTTAACAGAAATGTAGCTATTGATAAGGTTTCATGCTCCAAATTTAATCAAGTGAAGAAGCATTGACATAGAAGGGTTGTTTTTTTTTAAGATTTCTTTATTTATGCATACAGGAGCTGGGGTACAGGCCAGAGTCGTGGAAGGCGAGAGGATTCACCAGAGACAGAGTGGAGAGCAGAACAGGCAGATCGACTGAAATACACTACTGAGGGGAGCAGTGGACGAGGCAGGAGAGATCTGCTGCTCCGTGTGGGTCCTCTCCCTGGCTGGGGATCGAACTTGTGCTGCTGTGCCATGAATGCTTCACAGTGCAGCGCTCAACCCACTGCGCCACTAGGGAGGCCCAGGAGGTGCTTTTTAATGTAGGAAGTCTGGAATTTGTTCTTGGCTGTTCTTGTTTCCTTCTGGGTTACTACATGCTAAAGCAGAGGATCTCCACTGAGGGATATTTTTCCCCTGGAGAGATCTGACAATATCTGGAGATTTTTTGGTTGCTGCATGGTAGGGGAGAGGGCTACTGGTATCTGGGGGGTAGAGACCAAAGATGCACAGGACAGTCTCCACCAAAAAAGAGTTACCCAGCCCAGCAAGTCAATCATGCTACTCAAAGAGCAGATGCCTCTAAAGTGCATCAGAGGTTCTCTTTAAGTGCTTTGTGCTGTAGTAAGCAGATTAAGTGAAGCTGGGCACATCCTTGGTGGCTCCAGCATCATCAATACATGATGACATGGCTAAGGTCATGTAGTCATTACAGCTCATTACAGAAAACTTAGGGATAAACCATTAATCTATAAGAATTAATCAAGGACAAGAGTAATGCTGAAAAAATGCTTAATGTAAATGAAGCAAAGTTTATAAGGATGAAAGGCTTTGCTTGATGTACTTTATTCAATATTAACTCATTGAGTCTTTGGCATCTGAAAGGGTTGTACTTTGGACTTTGCACACTATAAATGTAGAAAATCTCATTGTTACCACTAGCAAGCTTATTATAGACCAAAGTTAAGATAGTCTTGCTAAAACCATCTCAAGACTTAGAGAAAAATCTGGGAGGCATTGCACCATAGAAAATAAGAATCTGGTTTTGAATTCATCAAAGGACAGACCAGGATTTGAATCAAGTCATGCCCTGGGGAGAACCTCTTAATCCCTCTGAGCCTCAGATTTCTCATCTATAAAATGGGGATAATAACAGCCACTCAGGGGGTGGTTGTGAGGATTATGAGTGATTAGTTATGCAAATTGTCTGGCATGATCTCTCTGCCACGGTGGTTACCCAAGACACGCCAACACTTTGCTTTTAATTCCTCCAATAGAGTTTCGTTCTAGCGATACCGAAGTAAGTGTGGTTAGGGGAGATGAAAGGGAATGCTCCATGCAGGTGTTATAGTAATGCTGGTCTTTTCTGTTTGTTTTTTAGAAAAAGCTAACTCAAAACAAACCAGCAACAACCCTTCCCTCCAAGAAACTATTACAAAGAAATAAGAGGAAACTGGAAACCTTGTTCTAACAATACTGATGATAAACACTGGAAGACTTAGAAGTCTGCCGACAGTGGAACATTCCCACCGAAAGGGGTACCACTTAAGAACACCCTATTATTTATGTGATTTCAATAAAACAAGACATGACCTGGACTTGGGAAAGAAACTGATAGCTATAGCTAAGTACAAATCAAGAACTGGTGGCAGATGTTCTTAGATCAAAATTTATTTGCAAAAATCTCTCAGGAATGACAGAACAGCTCCCGGATATTTGAAGGGTTTGTATCCTAGGAACATGTTTTCAGACTTTCCATAAACATCCTTAGCAATTTTTTTTTGCCGCTGTCTTCAACAGATTTCTGTGGTTCTCAACATTTTTAGAATATTTTCATACCCATATTTTAAGTTTTTATTTGTCATCATCTTTTAAGATAAATAAAGCAGATATTGATACACTCATTTGGTGGTGAGTGTATGAAGTCTGTGAAGTTAAGTAATTTGGGGGGTTTCATCACAAATTGGTGGAAAAATTGGTGCTAGCATGCTGGTTCTCTCTGGCCAATTTTCTTTTTATCTGTTAAGACTTGTCACACACATAGATCAATTTAATAAGTATTTTTGAGCACGTAGTCAACAAAGTGACACAGTCTGATGGAAACACCTAGAAGCCAGTGCACATAATTATAACATGGGGGTGACACAGAACACAAAGAAGGTGCAAGTTATATGCTCCAGGAATCAAAAGGAGCGAGAGTTCATCTCCAGTACAGGAGAGAACATTCCACCGATACTGGAGAGGCATTTTTACAGAAGGTGGAGAGAGAGGGAACAGGAAAAGAGGAGAATAGAGTACTTGAAGTATTTACAGGATCAGAGAAGGAAATTTTGGGTGGTGTGTAGGATACCACATACCCGGCAAAAGTAGGAGGTTGACCTGGAAAAATTCGGTTGATGCTGAATCATTTGAATGCTGGGGTCAGGCGTTTATATTTAATTGTGTGAACACTGTGGAGACATCATAAAGTGGGAGAAGTCAATTTGAATTTTTACAACACTCACAGTGGTCCTGCCCTTATATCCCATTTAATTTTGAGTGTAACTGTTTTCATGCTAGTCTTCTAGTCTCCTCTCTAAACTCCCAAAGAATAAAAATGGTATCTTTATCATCTTTAAATATCAGCAGTAAGCTTATTAAACTCCCTAGAGGTTTTCAAGATGGATAAGTACATATGACTGAACTGATACACGAATAAATAAGTTCAAGAGGTGACGACTGGGGCCTTCCCCGGTGATACAAGAGTTTAAGTCTTAGCACTATGAAGGCTTGCAGTGCCCATTGAAGCACAAGTTCAATCCCCAGCCAGGGAGCTGACCCACATGGCGCAGCAGACCTCTCCTGTCTCGCCTGCTGCTCCCCTCAGCAGTGTATTTCAGTCAATCTGCCTGTTCTGCTCCCTACTCTGTCTCTGGTGAATCCTCTCACTCCCTGCACCTCTGGCCTGTACCTCAGATCTAGCATGCATAAATAAATAGAATGAAACTTAAAAAAAAAAGAGGTGCCAATGGGAAGGAAGGGCATCAGTCACAAGAGACACTGGAAAGAAAACTGATGGCACCATCTGGACTGGCTCATTAGACCCAGTGGCACGGAAAGGGCAGCCCTGACTTTGA
This sequence comes from Galemys pyrenaicus, assembly GCA_019455555.1. Taxonomy (NCBI): domain Eukaryota; kingdom Metazoa; phylum Chordata; class Mammalia; order Eulipotyphla; family Talpidae; genus Galemys; species Galemys pyrenaicus. The sequence continues at coordinate 17,821,345 of JAGFMF010011501.1, forward strand.
GGCTTGACGTTTGGTAACTGCAAGGATGGTCAGGATTAAAAATATGGAAGATAAGATATGGAATTTATTTGGAGTACAGAATGATGAAGGTAGATGAAATATCAACAGGGTGGTACAGAAGTTAGGTGGAGAAGTTCCAGCTGCATTTCCACATTTTAGTGTAAATGTGATTTGGACTGAATGCTTGAGCAGAAACATTGGGGCATATTGCACAGTCTCTCCAAGAAGGAAGAGTGTGTTTGTCTAAAAATTTTGCTTTAATAAAAGTGGAGGTTTTAAATGGTAATTAATTACCTGTGACATTAATAGAACCTTGAGAAAAACACTAGATATCAGATTACTGACTCGGGAAATCTGTATAATTCATCTTCTTGCAATCCCAGCACGGCAGTTCAGAGAGTAGCCCAGTGAACATCGCACAAACAGCACTGCCTGCTGCAACAGGAGCTACAGAAGCGGTTAGGCACATGGCAATGGATGCATCATCACCACATGTTCCCTGCACGGCTCAGTGTTTGAATGAATGAATGAGTATGTGAGTGAATAAACAAATGTTGGCTCAGCAAATCCTACAGAACACAAAACTGATCTGTTTCGTGCAACTGCGTGGATATGTTCCTTATCACGCATCATGAAGATCTGGGCAGTCTTCTTTACCTGTCATGGTATTAGGTAACACCTAAGATTGGCACAGACTGGGGACAGGAGTAGCTGTGGTATTTCTTAAATAGGATTATAGCACAGAGAGCAAATAATCCCCATGGCCAGCATGCACACATGCATGCAAATGAAGACCAAGTGATTCAAGTCCTAAGTTGCTAATTAGAAAGCAGGGCTGACACCAATACAAGACATCGTGGCAGGCATACAGAAGAGCGGCAATGCAGAGAGCTTGAGCAAGGCCGGAGAAATTTCCAAGTTGCAGAGGGAACATCCACCACAATTGCTAGTGGGGCTCCATCTATTATACTTGGGTGGGTCCAAGGTTACATACAAATGCATTAAAATAGGACAGAATCATCCTGTTACAAAGTGGATGTTAACAGAGAATCTTTCATGTAGGCTAATACGTAGCTTTGGTTATTGATAAATACCACCTGTAAGTTTACACAATAGTTTGTTTCTTCAATTCCTTCTTTCATATAAAACAAGGCCTTAGAGATTTTTCTATAATTTTGTGATTATATCTAAATATGCTTAAATAATGATCTGTTAATTTAAAACATTTCCAGTGGGAATCAACAAGCATAAAAGACAATTTAGCAGTAACATTTTGGATATGGTAAGAATTTTAATATCTTTGTATGAGATACACATCAATGGTTTTCTTGTAATTAAAGATTTCAAATAGCATAAAATTTTAGTTGTGATTTCATGTATTATTGATGTTATTAGTACTGAAATTTAATGTTTCTTGAATTTTATACCTTTAGCTATGGGATAAGATCTGATGGGTAATCTTGCCACCGCTGAAAGATTAGCACTACAAAAACCTAACAGATATATAGAAGCAACAAAGCTAATGGCATTTTCACAATATAAGTAACATAAGGAATTTGTAGATTGTTATTTGGTCAATGAAAACATATGGCAAAAGTCAGAGGAAAAAGAAGTAGAAAAATAAGTTATGGAGAAATACAAAGAGAATGGGACTTGAGTTAAACAAAGTACTCAAGAATGTTCTATCTCAGAACTGGTTAGTTGGAGCCATTGTTAGGGACTTTGAACTTTAAACGGTCAAAGTCAAATGTCAAAATTATTGAAAACATTTGGAGAAGTTTCCATTGTAACAAATATGAAAGAATGATCAGATTCTTTGATCAAATTGGAATTTCACTAACTCAGAATATCTAGAAGTCAGTGATTTCTAATCTGGAAACAGGGCAAATTATCAAATACCCCTGAGGCTTCTCTTATTCTTTTGTAATTGTAGAGGAGGAAGCAAGTCAAACCCTAGGATCCATTCCGTGATCCTCCAGTGCTGTCCCATATCATCCATCATGGAAAATATCTGTCCTATTCCTAAGTGATTGTCTGAGCTAAAGAAGCATCCTTTGTTCCGTCAAAGAGGCTGCTCTTCCTAACCATTTTATTTCTTAACACTTAGAAGGTTCATGAAAGATCTAATCAAGGAGACACCAGATGTCATAGCATCCTAATTGCTGTAGATAATCATCAAGAGCTTAAAGGCGTTGTACGTGCATGTGAAACATTTGCTGGGGGCCTGATTCCCAGGCAAGAACATGGAAACAGCTGTCTTGCTTGAGTTTAAGTTCTTATGGTTAAGGGGATATGTTGTTTCCAAATCGGATCAGATGAATTAACTTTCAAAATAAAAATTGTCCTTCTGTAGTTACACAAAGCAAATGCTTTGTTTTAATCAAACCAAATGCTGGAGACAGAAAGACCCCACTCAAAATAGTTAAAGGTTATGTGTGTTTGTGTAAGAACAGAAGGGGAGGAGAGGGGAGAGGAAGGAAGAGGAGAGGAGGGAAGGAGGGAGGTGTGTGTGCCTGTGTGGCATGAGATGGGGGAATCAGAAAACTCTCAAGCTTAATTATTACTTTTAATATGTTCTCTTCACAACTGATTTTAAGCATGTCAATTGTCATGTGTTTTGATATGATATTCTTTATGATTCTTGTATTTTGGATTTATTGATCTTTGTATATCTGTGGTTATATTGTTTTCATCAAATTTGGAAAGTTTCATCAAATTTGAATTATTTCTTCAAATATATTTTCTGTCCCCCCTCTTCCATATTTCCATGTCCTCTCCTATGGACCCTACAATTCCTTGGGTGCTTGTCCATTTGAAATTGACCCACAGTTCACCAAATGTTCTGTCCTTTCTTTATTCAGTCTTTTTTCTCTCTTTGTCATTTTGACTAGTGTCTATTGCCGTGTCATCAAATTCATTAGTCTTCTCTTCTACAATATCTGATCTATGGTTAATCCCATTCAAGGTATACTTTTATCTAGTAAATGTGGTTTTCAGTTCTTGATCTGGACTATCTGTAATTCTCTGTGTCTCTACTTAACATGTTCAATAGCTAGCTTTTTGAATATATGGAATACAGCGATAGTAACTGACTAAATGTCCATGTTCACTAATTCTATCATCTGTGCCATTTCTGAGTCAGTTTCAATTGATTCTTTTTGCCTCATTATTGGTAATATTTGCCTGATTCTTCCTAAGCTTGGCAACTTTTAATTGAGTACCAGACATTTTGACTTCACCTAGTTGTTTCTGCACTTCTATAAATTTTTTTAAACTTTATTCTGTGACACAGTTAAAATACTTGAAAATAGTTGGAGCCTTTCAGCTCTTGCTTTTAAGCCTAGTTAGCATAACCAGAGCATGTTTAGTCTAGTTCTATTTTCCCTGACACTAGGGAAACCCCTTCTTAATACTCTTAACTGGTACCCCATGAATTATGACATTTTCCATCTGGCTGTTGGGAACAGGCACTCTTCCCGACCTCAGGTGATATTCCACACTGTTCCTGTAATCTTCTTGCGTGGTTCTTTTGCCAGTACGTAGAAGTTTCCTTAAACACATGAACCGATCAGCACTCAAATAAACCTTTAGGGGAAATTTTCTGCAGAACTTAAATTCTGAGACTTGGGGTTTGGCAGGAGAAATCACATTAATAAAAATCTCATTTTCTAATTGTGGGAAGAATGCTACAGGGAGGAGTACTTCATGGAGAGACAGAATTGTGCCTGGGTGATGCCTAACAGACACCCGGTAAATGTTTGTGTGTGGATACTGATTACTGCAGGCCCATATAGAGGATGGTTGATACAGTGACATAAGGTAGTCTGAGACGTTGCTGTCACACTACAAGAATACAAAAAAAAAGTAGTGTTAACTGATTATGCTTACCATATATATATATATTTAAGGATCCCATGATGATAGGAAGCTTCTGAGGCATTTGAAATGTTATTTCTTGACCTCAGTAAGCATACAACTATTCATTTTACATCTACTTACTATGCTGTGCCCTTATACTTTATGCCCTTATATTTTGTGTATATATTTAATATAAAGAACAGTTATAAACATTGCTTAAAGTCATATGAGAAACTACAAGAGAATAAGATTTAGTTCTCAGCTTTAAAACTTAAAAGCTGAGTGGTTATCATCTTCATGACTTGATCATAAATTTTCTTCTATTTACAAATTTAAATAAACTCTGAAGAAAACCTTTTTGATAAAAGACTTTCACCTACATTACTTTCTTACTACCTGAGGAATAGACAAGATTAATCATCTCCATTTTACAGATGGGAAAAAGTGATGCTTGAAAGGTTAAATGCCTTTCCCAAGATCACACCCAGTAAGGAGTGGTGAAATCATGTTCTGAGCCCTCGACCACAACCCTATACCTTTCTAGATTTTATCATAATGTAATAATGTCATATATAAAGAGTCAAATGGCAGATAGTGTTGGTTGGATCAAAGCACCCATTTTGCTGCTTTTTTTCTTGTTAATAGAACCAAAATTGTGCCCCATTATTGAGTGGCCCTCTCCTGGCAAGGCATAAGGGTGATCTCCCTTCCCCAGATCTGGAGGTAATACTTGATGAAGTTATGTCAATCCTAGTGATTTTGTCCCCTTTCCAATGACTGGCTTATGGAATGGGCATGTGCTGCCACTTGACCACTGAGATGAAGAGAGGACCTTCTGTGGGACTTACTGTGCAAGGACCTGACTCTCAGAGCTGCTGAAAGATTAAAAAAAAAAAAAAAGGCAAAGAAATAAAATAGGATCTCCGATGACTTGGTTGAATCCTATAAATCAAACCCTAAATTTCCCTAGTTCCAAGCTCTCTTATGCAGGACAGCAAATTCCTCTTTTTTCCTGAGCTATTTTGATTTGGACATTCTGTCTTATTCTGCTAAAGCATTCCTATTCATAGTCTACGTACTGAACTGGTGAAATTCTTCCATCATCTTATATAATTTTTGTTAGAAATTCTATGAGATAGCTATTACGATTGCAGTTTTTCAGAAGAGGACTTGAGACTTACGAAGCATTTCCTAACTTAACACCAGTTGGTTAAATCAGATATATTGCGCATGACTCCAGACATGTCACATGATAAACTCTGCAACAGAATCTTTTTTCAAAAGATGATGGTTCAATCACATGGAATCATTCAGAGCTATTTTGTTGCCTTCAATGTAGTTGTGGCTACAGTGAGAATCAATGTCTTTTTCTCTTTTCTTCAGTCTTTAGACAAAAGCCTTCAGGGCAAAATTCTTGCCTCCTGTTATCCAGCCATCCTTTCTATCATAAAGATTTCCTCAAAGTGAAGGGGGAACAAATAGCCTTCATTCTTAGGAATTTGTTCCTAACAATAAGTGATTGCCCCAAAAACTAAATAAACTGTCCTATGAGCTTTACAGTATAAACTAGATGACCATATCGTGAGTATGTGGCATTCATCTGGCAGGTGGGTGGACAAAATAATCTGTTCATGAAACTCACTGTAGAAAACACTGGTTCTTAAACAGAATCATTTATCCTTACTCATCTATATGTCATCCTTCCCTTTCATGTCTTCATTTCTAAATACAGTGAAAGGATGAATGAATTTTAAAAACCAAACAGCTTCCAGATTCCCTAAGGAAAGATTTCCAAGGAGGCAGCGTGAATATTGTTATATCAGTATAAAACTTAGGGACAAGTCAAAAGCCTCAAGATTTCAAGATACACAAATGATACCCATTGGGCATCTCCTTCACGTTTTCAAACACATGTGCACAATCAAAACCAGTTCATTTCCATTTTGAAAATACCACAGAACCTACTAGAGAGATTATGATTATGAGGTTGCTTTATACCTTCGTATTTTATCTAAAAAACAAATAACAGGGTTTGTCTTAAAGTCATCTTGGCCTAAGGAGTTATATCTCTTGGTTTAAGGAAGATTGCGATTTTGATAGATTACCATTTCTTTCAATCAGAAGATATTAAGTTTGTGCTGTGCAGGTATCACTTTGTTTAGCTTTCTAAATAAAGAAAAATATATTCCTTTTCTTGAAGAATTTGCAACAACTTACTTAGCTAAATACACAGAAAAAGTTAAGCAAGAATATAAGATAAATCAAATGGTGTTATTTGGCAGAATATAAATATGCACCAAACACGGTAAGCTTTAGCAGGTCTGGGTCTTTGAAAAGGAGCAATGTCTGTCTTAGACCTTTAAAGAATAACCTCAAACCAAATAAATAAACTACTTGTCGATTGTTGGGTTTCGTTTTTTATATCCTTGGAGTAAACACCCACATGGTAAACACGCTCACTTGCTGAGATGACCGAAACGTTAGGCCAACTCTTGAGAAAGCCAGGTGGTGGGGCATCATCTTGTGACTGGGGCGTGACATTTTATATTCCAAGCAGGGCTTCCTAGCCTGCGGTCCTTAGCTCCATCAGGGGTTCCCCAACCATCTCAGTGAGGTTTGTAATGCTAAACAGAAAAATATGATGGCTCCAGATTCACTAACCTCTACCTACAATGTTATTAGCACTTTTAATGGCACTGCTACCACACAGAAATCACAGATATTTTCATGTCACTTTGCAACTTTGCAGAGAGCTCAATGTATCATTTATGCTCAGAATGATAGTTATTAGCAAACCTCTTGCAAACTTGTTGTTCCATAAGTTAAAAATGGCACAAATATTAATTTTTAACAAATTTGGAAATTTGATAAACATTTGGGTCAATGTTTTATTTTGGCATCATTGGTTTTACATGCACTCGGAGAAAATACTCTGAGACAGGGTCCATTTGTCTGGCTATTAAAGGGCCCATGATACAGAATGGCAAAGGACCTCCTGTTCAGACTGGTTTACCTTCTGGAGTGCTAATGAGTGTTTTGCTATTAGCTTAGCAGATAGTCATCAATAATCTGTGTTTCTGTGTTTGTCCCACATTGAAGTTTGAAGTTTTGAGATTTTACGGTTTGCAAAGTTGGAGTTAGAAACAGATCCTAAGCATTACACAGAATCAAATTCAATTACTTTAACTTGTAAAACTTGTCTCTCACATACACTTCAGATATTTTTATCCCTATTCAATAAATGAAAGAAACTGGCCCCAAGTCCCTCTCTAAGCAGAAGTGTCCAGATAGGATGCATGAACTCATCAAGATTCGGATCTGGAACGTATTTTATGGGTTTCAGGAGTTTCTACCCTGGAAATGAACTTCTTCCTGCCAAAGGAGAGGTATAATCTCTTTTCTTTCTTTTTTACCTTAAACTCTCTGAGCACAATTTAACCTCAATGAACTTGGCTCTTAGAGATCAGATGCTTGCTCTTTGAAGAGTCTATATTTCTTCTATATACAAAAGCAAGTTAATTCATATCATATAAACATTTTTTAAATGTACATATTAAAACACGTCAAAACTTACAAGTCTGCATTACCTTTTAGATTGCATCTGTTGGCGCTGAAATTAAATGTGAGGTACCATTGTTTCAAAGAAATACACATTAAAAGATGACAAGAAATACACATTAAAAGATGACTACTAACCATTTCCACTTAGACTGTTCCATCCACAATTTTATAGGGGGTTATGTGTAAAGATCAATAAAGATTAAACTGAACATAGAATATTACAAAGAGATGGTTATTAGGCTGCTTTATTTTATGTGACTTTCGGGAAAGAATTTTAGGATGACGCATTCAGAAAGAATTTTGTATGTGTGGGGTGTTTTAAATTTATGAATTTCTTAAAATTCTCCCATTACAAACAGCCTCTGGGCATATGTACGCATTGAAGAAAGAAAAACAAGAAACTGGCCATGAACAGCAGCCCGTAGGAAGTCATGGTCCAAGCATGACATTTCAGAACAGAGTCTTGGTCTACAGACTGCTAATTCCCATGGAATTCCAAGTCAGAATTTAACCATTTCTGTGTTTGTGGATTTGCCCCGCCAGCCATCTGAGAATACGCTTTTTAAGGAATAATTAGGGAAGGAGCGGGTTCCTCAACAAAACTCATCCCATCCTTTTTGTTTTTCATGTGATAAGTCACATGAAACTTAGCATCAGGGAATAGTGCTCTTTCAAGTACTTAACTCTTTAAAGTAAGTGAGAATGATTTCAGCCTCAAGCCAATTTCACAGAAGACCTGTTCTTGAAATGAGACACCTTATTGTTCACAGTTTCATGTCTATAGTCAGCTCACTTTCAACTTTGCCCCAACTTACAGATTATTTTGATCACATGTACCAAAACAAGGGACCCAGTATAAAAATTAGGAATAAGTCAAAAGCCTGAAATTTTCAGGATAGATGAACGATACCCATTGGGCATCTCCTTCTCATTTTCAAACACATGTGCACGATCAAAACCAGTTCATTTCCATTTCAAAACACCACAGAACCTACTCGAAAGATTAGGAGGTTGTTTTATGCCTTCATGTTTTATCTAAAAAGCAGGTAACAAGGTTTGTCTTGACATCATCCTGGCCTAGTGGAGGTGTGTTTCATGAGATGAAGGAAGATTGTGACATCCAATATGCTAATGACACAGTGATAATGGGGGTGCCGGATGAGTGGAGCTTGGGGGTTGCAGTAATTCATGCACACTTAATTTATCTGGAATGTGGTGTGGTTATTACCATGAAATGCTCCAAGGGTGAGTAATTTCCACAACAACACTCTTAAGGCTTACAGATGATTTCACATTTTGAGGAGGTGGGGAAGGGTAGACAAAAGACGAAAGTTCTTTTCTTCCAATGATGAAGTATGCTGTTAATATGGAGGAAAACTGGAATGAAAGGCAGACTTTGGAGGGAGAGAAAGATGAATCCTTGTCATGAGGATCTGTGCTACGGAAGTAGCACCAAAAAATGGTCTTATTATTAAAAGTCTATACTCAGAGGTCACAAAATGTCTTCACCCTTGGATTTGGAATTCAGCACGTTCTGATACAGAAAACCCCAGGTTTTCTACCTGGTAAAATACTATACTACCATCCTTCTAAAAACTACCCCCTCCCCACCCCCAGCTCTGTGACAGCTTCCTTCCAAGTCTGTAGAGTTACCGTTGAATTCACATATTCAACTACAGGGTAAATTTTGGTTTTCCCACATGATGAAGATAGAAACTACATAACCAAGGCTGATTTTGAATATCACCTTAGAAAAGTTAAATAATTTGTTTTCACCAACACCACTTTCTAAAGAAAGGCAGAACTTGCTATACGGAGATGCCCCGGTGATCAATGAAGGAAGACAATTTCACACAAGCTTCTTGGATTCTGTAGTAGTGAAAAAGGCACCTAAAGCCTTCTTAATGCGTAAGTGTGGACTGACGGTGGTCCCTGCACTGGGCTGCACAGCACATGTGCCTTGGAATGTGAAAAACCTGAGGGAGAAGCAAAAGCTTCCTAGTTCAGGGCCTCGACCCCCAACACCCGCTCCCCTGCATTTAAGGCAACACGCTGGAAAAACTCTGTCGTTTACAACACCAGACTAAACTGTTTTAAGAGTGCTGTTATCTGGTTTTAACTGAATCAAGTAACAACATGAACAAGTGAATTGAAATAAGTCTGGCAAAGAAGTTATGCATGGAAGATAATACAAATCGTAGAAGGACAAGTGACAGTTTCAACAGAGAAAAGGCAGAGTGGAGACTTCTGTTCCCAAGATCTTCAGAGACGCATCAGGAAGGAAGGCAGTGACAACCTAATCGGATCTGACAAAGAGACAACTAGCAAAAGGAGACACCAGCAAAATGCTGTGATGTGTGGGGCTTTATTTGCTATACTGAAAAATACCCAGCCTAAGAGTGCAGGGTGAGCCTGCGATACTATTTAAGGACCAATTTCAGTTACTATGACTAGCAAGGTCGTTCAAACCTCAGCATCCAGAAAGAGACATCCAAACTGATTTTTTGCAGCAATAAATGAAAAACACTGCTGAGGGGAGCAGCGGGTGAGACAGGGAAGTCTGCTGTGCCATGTGGGTCACCTCCTGGCCAGGACTGAACTTGTGCTGTAGTGGCTGTGGATGCTTCCTAGTGCAGTGCTTAACTCCTTGTGCCACCACAACAGCAGATTTTAAAGTCATGTAATAGTCAGGGCTTTACAAGATTCCTCTAAAACTTGATGGAAAATGTTTTGAAGTCACTTGTGAGGTTTCTTGCATAATAATGAAAAACAAAAATATTTGTCTGGCACAAACAAACAATTCCAGGCTGAGATTACAGAGATAACATCGCACTTGAAATGTACACCCTGCCCCACTCAGAACTATGAACAAAGAAGCAGAAGCCAGAAGTACACAGAGTTCCTCAGGAGGTGGTGGAAGAGCCTCTTTTTCTGGACAAATAGCACTTTTCTACAACAGAATGTTTGTCATACTTTGTTGTAGACAGACTTACCTGAAAATTGTGGGTTCCTCTATTACCTTCTGGTTGTTCCTTAATAAAGTCATTTTGAAAATTTCCCAACTTAAAGAAAATGACCTCTATTTCTCTTCCTACAACACAAGTGTTTTGACTCTGCCGTTATTTTCTATGACAACTAAAGGAGCCCAGTTGTATGATAATTAGCAGAGACCTATTCCATACTCTGTAGATCTGCATCTATTTATCGACATCAAACTATATATTCAGTTGTGTCTATCCCTTCAAAATAAAGGGGATGGTTTAATAAGAACTAGGAAAGGCTACTGCTTTTAGAGAACAATTCAAGCAATGATTTCATTCATTTGGAAACAGAAGTTTAGAAGTATTTTCATGTCTCATGACTTCTGGAAGGAAAAAATATATGTCACTATGAAAATTCATAGCTCTGGACTCAAACCTGGAAAAGAACTTTCTCCCTGCTTTGAAGTGTTCCAAATGATTTCAGGTGGTTATTTTTTTTAATTTGTAAAAAACTCAAACTACACATGAGGGGAGAAATCAAATATTGTACAAAAATGAACAATGATATAAGAAAATAAATTTAATTAAAAAACCAAATCAAAATAAAAATTCAACATATTCAGATTATTTTTTTAAAAATTAAATGATATCAGAGAATAGAGAAATTTATCATCCAAAATTCAATGAAATGTTGAATGGTAAAACTTTTAAATATTCCTAAGTTTAGGAAGTTAGACATAAGAAAGTTTAGAAAGCCCAGCCATGGATAGCTGTCTTTCATTTGAATCTATGCATCTTTAAAAGGTTTATTCCCCCAGCAATGATCTGTTATAACCAAGGCTCAAAATAAAGTGGACTTTGAGATACATCTTTAAATAACTATTTCATAATAAATATAAACCATATTTTCAGAATAATGAAGCATGCTTAATCACACTTATTAAAATATAATAATAAATATATTATTTACTTAAATATATTTAATATATTTAGTTAAATATATTAAAAGTATTCTCATGAAAGCAAAAATATAGTAATGAACAAAGTAAGATTCTACTACTTATAAGATACTATTTGTTTCTTCTTGTAAGCATCTTAAACTGTTCAACTTTCATTCATTTTGCTTAAAGATTTTTAAAATTTATTTATGCATACAAGAACTGGGGTACAGGCCAGATAGGCGGGGCGGGGATGGGGGTGGTGAGAGGATTCACCAGAGACAGAGTGGGGAGCAGAACAGGCAGATCCACTAAAGCACACTACCAAGGGGAGCAGCAGGCGAGGCAGGAGAGGTCTGCTGCGCTATGTGGGTCCCCTCCCTGGCCGGGGATTGGACTTGTGCTGCAGTGTCTGCGGATGCCTCATAGTACTGAAGTTTAACCTCTTGCATCACCAAGGAGGCCCCTCAACTTCCATCCTCATATATGTTTTATAATGAAAAGAATGTGTGCATATATTAAAAAATGTAATTTATAAATAAATGTACTAACAGATTAAATAAACGTTAGAGTTTGTGTTATCATTGACTATTAGGGATTTCAGGTAAAAATAAATTATTGATGAGGTGGAAACTGTTCCAGAGGAGTAGTTCTTAAAATATGCCTCTGCATCACCTAGGGAGCTTGTTTAAAATTAAAATTTCTAAATTTTACTCAGATCTATTTATTCCCGATCCCTGGAGGCTTTGCATTTTAGGCAAGCTCCTCCAGTGAGTCTTATGCCTAATACAGTTTGTAAACCAAGGCCTCCCAGCAGCCGTTCTTGCACTCCCTGTTCCCAGGGACCTGAGGCTGAGCACAATGGGCCTTCCCCAGACTGGCACGGAGAAGCCATCTGCGGACTGAGCAAGAACTGTTGGCTGGACGGCCCAGAGAAAGAGTCACTACACACCCCTGCCTGTGAGAGGGAAGGCCCGCATAGACTAGGAAATTTTTAACTTTCCTAGTACTTTTCCTCCCTAGAGCTCATGGCAATTTGCAAATGTTGACTTCTTTAACCACCCTAATCCTGATGGGAGAACCAAGAGGTCAGACTATGAAATTCTGAATGTAAAGCTAACCAGCTCAAGGATAATACAGTTGAAAAATGTTTAAGTAGACCTTCAAATAATGAGCGCTGGTTTATCTCCAAGTAAAATTACACGGAGGGAAAAAAGGAGCTTATAATCAAAGTTTCTCAGAACTTGTCAATACACATTTTCCCCCTTTTTAAAGAGAAATTAAACTTTGCTTCAGTGACATAGAACCCAGCTAGCAATTCCGAGGCTTCCTGAGCCCCTCCCTGGCCTTCTAACCACAAAGTCACCAACCGCCCTTTAGGTCTTACCTTACAACGAAAACCCTCTGCATTTCCTCAGTCCTGTTTTCTGTCATCTGCCTGTCAAGAAAGCAGTGGCTTGTTTGATTGTTAATTGCCCTTGTTTTTTATTATAGAACGCATTCAAATGTTGGTAAGTAACATGTTCTTCTTTGTAATTAGATATAGTAGTTAAAACCTCTTTCCATTCACCACGCCATTTTCCTTTAATCAGCACTTCAGCCAGACTTGAGGATGACGGAACCATATCTGTATTTTTACCACAGCAGTGCTGCTCAAAGGAAATTGTACTGCCAATACATTGTGTGATGGAGATGGAATTCAAAAGTAAGAGTGCTTTTACTTTGCAGACCTGAAACATGTACACGGAATGAAAGCAAAATGCAGATACTTGAGTCCTTTGGCACACTGAGATGGGAAGATTTTCGATGGGCATCTGTCTCTGCTGCTCCCAGGCGACCACGTAGAAGGGCCTGGGAGAGGCTGTGTCCCTTGGGTTCCCCAGCACCTATGCTGTGGGGCAGATGGACAGCCTAGAGACTCTGTGAGTCAGCTGTTTGAGGAGGAATTCCTTCTCCAGGAAACTCAGTTTTTACTCTTGAAGTCTTCAACTGATCAGAAGCAGCCCATCCACCAGACTGAGGGTCCACTTACAATCAGGTTGTCAAACACATCTAGAAAAATCTTGAGACACTGATGAGTGTTCGATTGAGTCACTGTGGCATAGCTTAGCTGATGCAGAAAACTAAGCATCGCAGAAGACAAGAACGTTTTAAACGCTTTCTGAGAGTTCCTTCAAGGCAAGTGTTACTAGCTCCATTTTACAGACAAGGAAACTGAGGATTCATGCATACAGGTAATGTTCCCAAGACCAACAAGGAAACAAGTAGGTCAGCCACCCTCTCTGATTCTAGCTCATGATCCCTCCATGGAGCACACTCATCCTCTGTGGTTCCCTCTTCTCTGAGACGTGGTGAGGAAAAGCCACCCCTTGCCTGCATTATCTCCTGGTGGAGGAGCTCCCGCCTTCCTGTTCCTTGGAACCAGCACACATGAGGGGTGGGGAGGAGCCGTCATCAAACACTGAGCACTGAGTTTCACTCAAATGCAGGTGAGTGAAACTCCTAACAGTGTGATCTGTCACTCCTTGCTCTGTGTCTCCTCCTGACAAGTGGTGGTGATTTAAAGCCCTGGGGAAAAGCAGTTAATGTCCCCTGTAGCCTACGGCCACCCCAGCAGAGTGTTGTCCTGGGACTGACCCACTCATGGGAAGGAAGCTGGAACTTGCTGCTGTGCCCAACTGCAGACAGTTCCATCCTTCCGCAAATTTAAAGGAAAGCGGGGATGAGCCACTATTTTGGCTTCATACATTCACATTCTTAAACATAGATACTACTTTTGTTATGCTTTTTCAGGCAGTGGAAGTAAACCAAGACATGCCGCACCACCCTGCAGACCAAATCCAACTTGCCACCTGTCCCACTGAGAGCGCCTTCCGCAGGTGACATTCACAGCTGATTTGACAAATGATGGGTGATGCCCAACTAGGTGGAACTGTATCTCTTTCCCCCCTAAATCTCACTCTTCTCTTGCATTATATCTCACTCCTCCGCATTATAAACACTGTACAGTGATGATGATGATGATTTTATCTTTAACCTTAATTTTAAAAAAATCATAGAAAGTGTTTTCTTTCCTATGTAGAAATTCTTACATAATATCCTCATTTTTTCCTCTTAGTCTGCACAACTAAAATGTGTCTTCGCTGCCCTCTTCCAAAAAAAGCTTTGCCATTTCCTGCCTTAGACTATCTGACTGGTGACTTCCCAAAACCTATTACTCTGGACTGCAAGGCCTCTGCCCAGCACACACTGGCTCTGCAGAGAGAGAGGATATTGGTTTCTCAAAGCACTTCTCAACCCACAGAAGAAACAAATATTCCTTGGCAGTTTTAAACTGGGAAAGCTTTGCCCACCCCATTCCAGTCCCACGTCCTTGACCGTGACACGTGTTTATGAAGCCATGTGATCACAAACATCGCACAGTGTTTTCTGGCCGTGGGAATCAGACACGTCTTGTTGCCTAAATGGGCCCATTCTTTGTGAAGACACCATCTCATGTCACATGGTCAATGTTAACTTCTAGGAACCTCTATGGCGTTTCCTGAGACTAACATCTTCTCGTTTATTTCACTGGCTTGTTTAAAATGTCACCTTTTCCCATGAACCCTTAAAAGTACACACTCTGCCTCCATTTCATGCTGGATTGAGACATTTTTGGCTCTTGTTATTTCTTAAACGATGACAACTTATAATTTCAAAGAGTTTCAAAATTAAAGGTTTATTAAAGAAAACATGAAATGATTCCCCTCTAGGGGAACTGAGCTTTGGCTCAATTGCCAGAAAGCTAAAATTCTAGAACTATGAAGCCTGAAGGGAAAAAGAAATGGCAAGGCAATGGCCTTTATGGAGATGGTGTCAAACATGGTTTTCTCTTGAAATTCAAAAATCTGGATCTATGTCAAAATGCACAAAAATAAGCTAGAAATTTTCATCAGTCTCCAGTGCCCTAAGACACGCCAGGGGATGAGAGAATCGGGCTGCAGAAAGAGCTGGAGAGTATCTCATTAAGGGAACTTGCTTGTGCTCTGTCTTAAGAAAGTGTATTGAGAGGTTTCCCTGGTGGCGCAAAGGATTTAGTCGCAGCTCTACCAAGCTATCCATAGTCACTGTAGCACGAGTTCGATCCCCAGGCAGGGAGCTGACCCACAGGGCGCTGCAGACCTCTCCTGTCTCCTCACCGCTCCCCTCAGCAGTGTATTTCAGTAGATCTGCCTGTTCTGCTCCCCACTCTATCTCTGGTGACTCCTCTTGTACCAACCCTCTCCTCACCTCTGGCCTATACCCCATTTCTTATATGCATAAAAAAGTCTTTAAAAAAAAGCGAGTTAAAAATGAGATTTTGGATGCCAGTTATGACACCCAATGTGGGCAGCTGTGCACACCATCGGGGAGCAGTGCAAACACTACCCTTCCAAAATAGACACTCTTTACTTAGAAGAGTCATAGGTCATGACCTCCTGTATTTTGGGCTCATTATGTATCATCCACTTCTAAAATTACCCTCTGCTATCTGCCTGCAGGGTTCACACTCAGAAAGGAAACAAAGGGGTTTTGACAATTCTTTACAATTACAAGAAGAAAGGAGCCACATCTTTGGCTGTTTCTTTCTTTCTACCCGTATAGATAGAAATATGCTTCCATATACAACAAATGACAGCTGATGTACTAATATATCTAAGCATTAATACAGCATGGCCATGAAGGGGTTAAGCTATTGTAAGCATCCACACAAAATCTCTTTAAAAAGGCAAATATGTGTAATTTTTCCTATCAAAACTTTTCAATACTTATTTAAGCTGAATAACGTAAACTGAACGCGAAAGGCATTGGATGGTCTCTCGTTGACTGGATGTTTCATAAATGGTCCACAAGACTCCTTCACTTCTCTAACAAGTTTTACTACAGGAAGAAAACAAAATCAAAGAGAAACCACAGAACCACAAATCTTAAAGATGAAATTGACCTTGAGACATTAATTACTCCTACTGCCTCCCAATTTACCCCACACCACAACCCCAAAACATCTTTCGTTTTAAGCCTCAAAATAGGAGATACCACAGATTTCCAAAACAAGCAATTGCCTCCAAAAGAAAAGACCCTGATCCAACAATCCAGCTCTCATAGCAGCATCTTCCTGAAGGAAGTTACTGGGGTCCCCTGACCTTAGCCTTAGTAACCAAAAATCTGCCTTGCTCTTTCCGCAAGCCTTCACCTCACCATCTACCTCGTCCCAACTTTGTCTAAACAGATGAGACTAAAATTAAAAGGCATTAATAATCATACAAATATACAAGTGTATAATATATAGACTTTGTATCTGTACCCATGTACACAGATGCACGCTACCTGTATGTGTTACATGCACATGGCATTTACAGATACATAGATGGAGTAGAGTAGGCATAGTTGCGCCCCACACAATCCCTTATTACTGAACTGGTGCTCCCAAACCCCAGCTGAGACGGGTGCTAATAATTCATGTCCACACCCTTTTTCATTGGCTTACTTTGGCAGAGGAAATGCACTTCCCCAATACGACAGGGTTTTAGGGTCCTATACAAAAGACCTGCCCCATTTTCTCAAGACAAGATCACTCTTGATGTCATTCACGCTGCAGAATTCGCTACAGGATCAGACTGAGGCCAGGCTTCAGCTGAAACCACATTCTGCCTGACTTCTGCTGCTACTCTTACCCCCTTACAGTAAATCAACTCTGCCACAATGTAGCAGTTGCTCATAATCCTCTGTCTCAAGTTCTGTGTCCAGGGATCCCAACTGAAGCCAAGTTACAAAAGAGGAAAGAATTAAAAACAAAATTAGGAGAAAGGGTATCAGTTGTACATGCAAAGTCATTTATTAGGTTGGAGGTTGTTAAAGAAAACTTCAATCAGAGAAGAATCACACACTGGAAGTTCTACCTGCAGTTGTTCCCCAGAGCAACTGGCTTAGGATGGACTGCAGAGGAAACACAAGTATTGAATTTGGAGGCAGGCTGATGCCAAGGCTAGCTGAGTTGTCAGGGACAGAAACCCACCCAGCTGACTAAAAGGAAAGGAAGTGCTGGAGGAAATAAAGATGTAGGACTCTGGAATTAAAAAAAAAAAAAAACTGACAACCAATATCAAGAAAAATAAAGAAAAGGCAAATACCAGGACTTTAGCAGAGTTTATGGACATTTTCTTCTCTGTGCTACCAGAATCTGTTCCCTTCACCACTGATGATATTAAACTCAGACATTTTAAAGTCTCAAGTAAAATTTCCCATAGAATTCTGGGGACATGACTGAAGGGTTGACTCCAACATTCAAGTCTTCCTGAACCCCTACACAAAAAACAACAGAACAACTAGAGAACTCCCAAAATCCTGGGGACAGTTTCAATAAAATTAACTGACAAGAATAATTGATTGATGAATTTTGGTATATGTGTATAATGGAATATTACTCAGCTGTTAAAAGGAATAAAGTATGGACACATGCCACACAGTGGATAAACCTTGAAACCATTATGTGAAATGAAAGAAAACAAATACAGAGGGTCACATGCTGTATAACACCATTCACATAATATATCCAAAATCAGAAAGTTCATGAGACGGGGCATACTGGTGGTTGCCAGAGGCTGGGGCCAAAGGGGAATAGGGAGCAACTACTAAATGGTCACAGGGTTTTCTTTCGTTGAAAGAAAGAAGGAAGTAAGGTGATGGTTGCACAACATTGTGAGTGTACTGACACTGAATTCTACACTTTAAAGTGCTTAATTTTGTGTTATGTGACCGTCAGCTCAATTTTAAAAACTAAGTGACAAGGCAGACTACCCCACAGCCTCTAGACCTGTGTGTTGTTGGTGTCTGTGTGGATGAAAGCAACAATAGGACATCTGACAGACTTAATAAGATAGAGAGTAGACAGATATATCCTGGAAAATGTGGAAGGTCGACTTGAAATCAACAAGTTGGGGGGGCCAGGCCATGTCCCACAGTGGGTCAAACAGGAGGCTGCCAAGGAGCTTGGAAGAAGCTGGACCAGACTAGCCCCTGTGCTCCAAGGCAACCTTCCTCAACAGCCCAGGCTGAGGAGAAACTGTGTTCCCCACAGCAGGCAGCAGGACGTCTGAGTGCCCAGTCCTAGAAGAGGAAGAGAACCAAGAGGAGTAGAGCAGGGACCACAGGATTGTATGGGAGTTTAGGTCAAAGGGGCAAGAGGGAGATCAAGCAGGGAATATCAGAGAATAAGATGTCATTCCATATTTATCAGTGCAAAAGGAAAAGAGGGAATTTGTGACACTAAGAAGCTCTCTGAACTCAGCTTTTTTCTCCAAGTTTGAGAAAATTAAATTCATGTAAAAATGAATAACTGGGGCCTCCCCTGGTGGCGCAGTGGCTTAAGCAACGCACTACGAAGCAAATCGCAGCCACTGCAGCACGAGTTCGATCCCTGCCCCCGGCCAGGGGGGGGGAACCCACATGGTGCGGCAGACCTCTCCTGCTGTGCCCGCTGCTCCCCTCAGCAGTGTACTTCTGTTGATCTGCCTGTTCTGCTCCCCGCTCTCTGTGGTGAATCCTCTCACCCCCCCACACCTCTGGCCTGTGCCCCAGTGCTTGCATGCATAAATAAATAAATCTTAAAAAAAAAAAATGAGTAACTGAAGGGCCTCCCTGGTGGCGCAATGGGTTAAGCAACGCACTATGAAGCAAACTGCAGCCACTGCAGCACGAGTTCGATCCCTGCCACCAGCCAGGGAGGGGACCCACATGGCACAGCAGACCTCTCCTGCCTCGCCTCACTGCTCCCCTCCGCAATGTGTTTCAGTCAGTCTGCCTGTTCTGCTCCCCTCTCTGTCTGGTGAATCCTCTCACCACCCTGGACTCTAGCCTGTACCCCAGCTCTTATATGCAAAAATAAATAAATCTTTTTTTAAAAAAATGAGTAACAGAAAATATGAAAGTCAAATCTCACACAAAAAAGGAAAAAGAGACTAGGAGCACATTACTATCCAGGAGGACAGAGATTTACTCCAAAAATACATCAGAACTGAAGTGGGCTGTGTCAAAATGAGCTAAAAGATAATGCGAAAGCAACCCAAGACACAAATCAACATTAGAACGACTCAAAAGCTACACAGCTGAAAGAATTAGAATTAGAATTAAGAAAGAATTAGAAATGGACAGCAAAGTCATTTTAGAAATGAAGACTAAGCAAAATGATTATGAGAGACCATAGCACAATAAGTAATGCTTTAAGAAAAATGGAGTAAAAAGAAGAAACTATTTTCAGAAGCAATGAAGAAAGAAAAAGGATTTGAGAAAGCATGGAAAATAATAAAGATAAACAAAAGAAAGAAGAAAGTTCAATGTATAGATAAGGAAAGTCCCTGAAAAAGAAAACCAAGATAAAGGAATAAACAATAAGAATAGTAATTCTAAAATCTCTCCCAAAATTAAGAAAAAAAAAAACAAAACTGTGATTCTTAAGAGCAGGAGGATATTGAATCGTAGACACCAACACCAAAGCATATTCTAGAAAAATTGCTGGGTTTTAAAGAAAAAGGAATTTGAGTGGCATCTAGGCAAAAGAGTACATGACTTATGAAAGAGCAAAAATTAAATTATCTTCAGGGTTTTTAACAGCAATATTTATGGCAGAAGAAAATAGACTAGTAAATTTAAGGTCCCCAAGGGAAGAAAATGTGAACAAAGGATGTTATATCCTGTAAACTTACTTTCAAGTGTTAAGGGTGCACACAATGATCACCAACAATTCAGAGTATTGTTCCCATGAGTCCGTCCTAAGGAATCTACTTGAATCAACCACTATGACAAGAAAGATCTCTATAGAGAAGTTTGCTGAACTGTGCCAGGGGAGCTGTCTGAGCAAAATACAGATGGAGGGAAACTCTACTGGTCAAACAACCTGGATTCTTTAAAAAAGAAATTGCAAGAGAAACAAAGGGGTTGGAACGATTCCTTGTAAATAGACTGAGACAGACTTGCAGAAGATTTACTGAGGGGTGAACTAAGGAATAGCATCTGAAAGAAAGTCACCATTTAGTTACATAAACCCCAGCTTATTGCACAGGGGAGAATGGAGCTGGTGCCCCCCTCCCCACAATTACTCAGTTAAAAGGAGAGTACCAAGAGAGCCAGGTTGTCCCCAGGGAAGTGGTAGATGGCCTCATGACCATCCACATTTCCTTCCTGGCATAGTCACCTCATCAGACCAGCAAGGAAAGTGTCTACAGTGAGTCAGCCAACAACACAGAGTCTTATATAATGTAACATAATCACAGAGGTGACATTCCAGCATCTTTCCCTGTTCTGTTTGGTAGAGGAAGTCATCGGTCCTGCCTCCACTCACAAGAGGATTCTGCAAAGGCATGGGGACAGGAGGCAAGGTCAGCCTGAGGGCGCCCTTCACAGCAGGATGTCTCAGTCCCTCAGTCCTAGGAGTTGGGGGGCTGCAGGGACCACCACAATATCCATTCTAGGGAGCAAACTGTGGATTACAAGAAAATTCTAGAGAGAGCTGGGTTGTTTTCATTGTTGTTATTGTTTTGTTTTTTAATGAACAAGACTAAATCTTGATGTCGAGGGGTATACTATTTAATGATAAAATCAGAAAAAAACTCAAGAAGTGATAAATAAATTAAAAAGGATACAAAATTAGTGGTTCCCAGAAAAAAAGGGTGGGGAAGAGTAGGGCGGGAAGTCAAATGCATGGTGAAGACAAGATTTAGACTGTTAGTGGTAAATTTAATGTAGTTTCTACTGAGCTTGGTTCATAATGATGCACACCTAAAAAACAATATGCTATGATGCTATGTGACCTCAAAAATATATAAAAAGAAAAAATTCCTTTTCCAATAGTCAGAAAAAAATAAGAATAGTTGATGGGATTGGGCAAATGAAGAGGCTTCAGAATTGAAAGACAAAGTTCTATGATCCCATCTGAAGGGTGGCTGTAAAGGTAAGTACTTAAAATTCACTATGCTACGTGTTTGCTTAGTGTTCTTTTTGTATTTGTATTTTCTTTGAATGCTTAAGGAAAAAAGTCCCGAGGCACAAATATGGTCAATCCAGTTCAGACAAGTGTTGGGTCTCCTGCGTCACGTGGTGGCTAGTGAAAGTGACAAGTCTCCTGTGAAAACACGGCGCTCGAGCAGGCGTCCTCCATGGGCTGGAGCGCGAGCGATTTCAACTATGGAGGAGTGAACCGGAAAGAAGGGCCTTTTCCAATTCCAAACATTGCACTCCTGGAAGAGGCAAGTTCATAAAAGCAGCGCCCAATGGTAGGTGCAAGGGGTTAAGTCACAGCACTATGAAGCATCAGTAGCCACTGCAGCACAAATACAATCCCTGGCGAGGGAGGGGACCCACATGGTGCAGCAGACCTCTCCTGTCTCACCCGCTGCTCCTGTCTCTGGTAAATCCTCTCACACACACCCTGCACCTCTGGCCTTTATCCCAGCAATTGTATGCATACATAAAATTCTTTAAAAATCTTAAAAAAACAAAAACATGCAGCTCTTTCCTAACATTTCCCAAGCAGCAATACAGATGATGGAATAAGGACATTGGCACTGTAAAAATAAGAGCAGGTGACACCAGGGAGAATGGTCTTTGCCTTTAAGCCACAGAACCAAACTCAAACTGGCTTAAGACACAAGTTTGAAGTTGGAGAAAGCTCAGGGTGGGTGAATTTCGCAAACCAAGGAAGACTAGGGGGTCCCAGTTTCCTTCCTCTTATCTCATCAGACACTCACATCAGACACCTGCTAGCACTGGATTTAAATGGCCAGATGAGCATAGGAAATAATGTCAGGAAGAAGATAAAGCGTCCTCTCTTCTGACCTTTTCTCTTGGAAGGCAAAACGTTCATCAGAAACCAGCTTGTAGTTGCCCCCTCATTTGGTCACTTGCTCAGTTTAAAGCAAATTACCATCAAGGAGTATTTGGTTTTTCCTAGACACCTGGAGCAAAAGAGAGCAGGAAGCCAGTCTCGCCTGAAACACACAGCTGCAGAGGGCTCACTAAATAACCAAAGGATATGAAAGCCCGTTAGGAAGGCAGGAGGCAGCGGGTGCAGGGAGACCAACAGCAATGTAACAGGCTACCAGCAAGCATGTCACACCAGGTAGAGAAATCACTTCTGTAAACTCATTCCTTAAGAGACTCAATTACTGGCCACACAGCACAGCCTTATGATTTTCTTACATGCAGACCTTAGAAGATGGGAGGAAGAGGAGAGGGAGAGGGAAGAGGGAAAGGGGATTAGGGGACTAGGGAGGGGGAAGAAGGGGAGGAGGGGGGAGAAGAAAGAAGGAGAGGGGGAGTGGGAGGGGAAGGAGGCAGCGAGCTGTGCAGTAATGTGCTACTTTACCCTTTTCTTGTTTATCCCCAACTGACTATCAAAGTGGTAAAATATCAAGCTTATCAGGCATGTAAACAAACAAAAAAATTAAATGGCAATTTTATGGTTAATGAATGCCCTAGAAGTTCCCTGTCCAGATAGCCTTCCTCATCCACAACTGAGTAAGTTGATCCCCCAACCCTGTCACTCCCATCTCCTCACCCAGATGCTTACCTCCGTAGCCCCTGGGACAGACCATCTGAGCAGCCAAGAAGAGCACTGAAGGATCATTACACAAAGCCCAGGTTTTATCAGCCTCATCATTTATCAGCTTCTCTTCGTCAGCTTTTCTCAGCCTCCAGTTTCAATAGGACCTGTTACCTATGGTATAATAGAGACATAGATAAGACATAGACATAAACGTGGATATACACATGGACACGGACATAGACAGACGTATGTGAGCTTGGGAGTCAAAGAAGCCTGTGTTTAAAATCTAGTTGACTTTTAATTGCTGTCTGTGTGACACTGGACAAATTTGTTAATCTCTCTTAAACTCAGTAAAATTGGAGGTGTCCTATCTCCTTGAATATGATGATTAAATAAAGTAATACAAGTGAACTGTTGACCACTAGTGCCTAGGGCAAAGGAAACATTTGATAAAAGTTAGATTTACACTATGAAGTTTTGGCAGGAATTTGACTTGTGTTAGTCATCATGCCACAGTGTCTAGGGGTTGCCCCCCTTAAATGTCATAGCTTCTAGAGGTGTGTCTGTCACATAGTAGGCGCTCAATTAATGAATATATGGCACAGTGGTGAAAGTTGACCACACTACAAGAATGGGATCCTTTCCTAAACAGTGGGAGTTCTCCTTACTTATTTATAATGTCTGCAATATAATTTTTGTTAATATAAATGTTGTCATCATTCTTGTAACTCCTTCAAGAGAGCCACTGGAAATTCTCTAGAATTTCTCTGAATTCTCTAGAATTCAGTAGAAATATACAAACAGAAACAAAGTGTCTCTAGTCTATGTTGTCAAAAATATCTTGGTAAAAATGTTCGATAATCTGACATATTGTAAGTCAAGGCATGTTGAAGATATTGTGCCTTTGCTTTAACTTACCCATGTTAAAATGAGGAATTTATTTGCATTCATGGGTCTACCCTGTGGAAATCAATGGGCATTAATGGCCACCAATGAAAATCAGAGAAACTCCTGTGTCAGGCGAATGTGACAACCACCATATACACAAACCTGCAGGAAACTTTTGTGTTATAAGATTTATGAATGTTTTCAAGTCATGGAAAGGAAAAATGTCAGCTTTCAAGTCCAAGCTTTCCAGTAAAAGGATATAAAACAGCACTGTAATTATGCTCTGCAGATGTTGCGCTAATAATTTTCCCATTGCATATGATCTCAATTGGGTGGGGAGGCAGGCAAGGAAGGAATTGATATATTTCCATGTTCAGGGGTATTAGTTCATAAGGAAGGGTAAAACCTCATCTGTTGCACCACATATACGCTGGAGTTAATACCCAAAGAAAGCAATATTCCTGGTCTCTAGAGCTAGATAATATCATAAGTGAAAAGTTCCTTCAAACTATTCGTGACCCCAACTACTTTTCTCTTTTTTCCTGCCCATCATTTAAATAAACATAACCCCCCCAAAAAAATTCCTCTACTGATAAATTAGTGGAATCTTAATACTGATTTATAAGGGGAGAAAAAGTCATAACAAGTTATGCTGCTTCTTGAAAGCTTTTTTGCTAATAAATCGGTTTTTGAGAAAGCCAATCTTTTCCCTTTTGCTTCAAACATCATCTGCCTCTAGACAGTAATTTTGGCTTATCAAGCTTGAGTTGCTGCACAAGGTGTCTACATGTTCCCCTGAGATAGGAGCCTCCTACAAGTATTTAGCACAGTATCCTTGTTTCACTGTTCAAAGACCACTTTGGTCTTCAAAGTAATACTTCTCTGCATGGAAGGGTCACATTCTTGTTTCAGTGCTTACTCTCATTGAACTCCTGGTAAAGATCTTTCTTTGAAATGACTTTCTTCGAGCGACTATAACCCAAAAAGACAGTTATGCCAGGAAAGAGTAAAACATTATGACAAAGAAAACGAAGAAATAGGCATTGTCATATGTTTTGGATTTTGGATTTTTTTTTCCTTCTGTAGCATTTTTTACTTTGCTTTCCAGTTTTCTTTCCAGTAGTTGAAAAACACAGAGATGTGAGAATCCAGTGCTCTTGACTTGTGCTGTAGTCTTTCCCAAGAAGGAAAAAGGGGGTAACTTTACCTTGATATCGTTAGTTTCCTCCTTTGCAAGGCAGCAGCTTCGTTGTTTGCTGAGCCCTTGGATGATTTGTCCTGAATACCCTGAGAAGAAAGCTCATTTCTAAAACTGAAACCAAAATGCACTTACAAACCCAATACAAATGCAAATGTTCATTGCAACTTTAATTAAAACAAGTTTGAACCCTACTGGGGTAACACGCAGGCTTGACTTCACAGTTCTCCCCCTAGGAACACTACATTGGCGTTGGAATGGACACATTGGCTTTAGAATGACATTTTCAAACAAAAATTTGAATCATACCTTTCTTTTCACGTATCTGCCCTGGATGAAAATAAGATCGAAAAGCAGCTTCTAAAACCTTCAGAGCAGACTAAAACTTGCACATTTTCATTTCAATCCCCAAATAAAACCAGGTTCTATCTTCACTCCCAAGACAAGGAAATGCTTTTAGAACGTCTCAGAAAATAAAATCCTTCACTATCGGGACAACCTTGTGGGGCTATTTCAGACATGTTTTTTGTCCCCTGGATGGTATTAGTGACCTGGGCTTTGGGGGACTCTAACTTCCTATTGTGCTTCACCAGCACAGCCATCTAAAGTAAATTGTTGTTTTACAAAGTAGTGAAACCCTATCTCAGCTACAAACATACTGAAGCACACACAAACCTTCCATTTCTTGGGCAAACGACAATTCCAGCTGTTTCTGCCTGGGATCCGAATTCTCGTGGCCACGCACACACCCTTTGAAGTGGGGAGCACCTCTGCCGACCTGCATTTTGCAAACTTTGCACTGTTTCTTTAAGCCTGACCCCTGAACTGATTGTCTGATGACTAATTCACATGCTAAGCTCGCGGTATATCAGTAGCCCTGGCCTGCCTGGGTTTGTCATTAAGGGTTTGTAGTAAAAAGAAAGATGAAAGAGAAAGGTGTAATATTAGACCAGCAGCCAAACATCTTATGAGTGTGTTTTGAAAATGGGCCTTATAAGAGAAATAGGCAACTCATTTGGAATAAGTCTTTCAAGTTATGTAGAAGGTGTGTGTATTTTTATCTTTAAGTCCCCTAACTTCCATTCCTTTCTTTCCAAACTATAGCCTACTGTTAAAGGTCTATTTTATGCATGAACAACAGCACTGCTAGGTGAATTTCAAAACTGTATAAAAAACTAAAGATTATTTCTTCAACAGTGCCTTCATCTGAAACTCTTTCTGCCTTCACTGCTGTCTCCAAAGTGACCTCACAGAAATGAACAAAAAAAGGGTGCTGTGGATGCTTCTGATTAAAAACCTAAATGATTTAGAAAGTCATTTGCCATTTTTTTGGAGAAAAGACAAACTTTTGTCTAATATGTCTCAGCAGATGAAAAGCTATTTTTCTAACATTTCATCATAAGAAATAATTTCATTCAGCATCATTTTATCCACAAGATTTATGTTCTATTAATACTGTGAAAAATAGTCTGTTGAAACATCTTGGCAAATGCTGCCACGAAGTTCTTTCAAGAAAGAGTGGGGCCTCTAAATGTGGATAATGACTCTTTGAACAGACTCGAAAGACCTATTTCCATAAACTGGATCAATTCTTTTAAAGAAATACATAACGAGACGTCAAATAAAAGGGGTGGGGCAAAATGAGAAGATTAAAAAGAGAGTAAAAGATTAAAAGAGGGAAAGAATATAAGGAAAATTCAAAAGGAAAAAAGATCAAAAAGAGGATTAACCATGTTACTTGTTGTTTTTCAGAAATTAAAAAAGTATGGCGGATAAGGAATTTGTTTCCTTTTGGCCCAAGAAAAATGCCAATTATGATAGCTCAACTGCCCAGATCATGTATCAGCGTGCTTTGGAAATGTGAGAAATGGATGGGAAACATAAACACGAAGCAATAGCTTACAGTTATGTTATGAATTAAGCCAGAAAAATATCAAGATTTAGTCACTGAATAAGCTGCCAAGGTTAATTTTCCCTGATGAACTTGAGCAAGATCAGAATAGAAGCGATAGCACTGTAGTTACTGGCTTCGTGCAACACCCCCACTGCTTTCTAGAATCAAATTCTTCATTTTCTCATAGAAAAAATAGAAACCTCAAGCTACGAGCCGTGTAGTCAACAATGATGAAATCATGAAATTCCCTTTCATTTCTTGATTTTTTTTGATCAGTGCCCTGCCTCCAGGCTTTCGGCCTCAGGTAAGCAACTCAGCCTTTGTGTAGGATTAGCTTGGGACCTTTGTCTTGTATCATTTTGCTATCAGGAATTAATCCTTTAAATGAACTTTAAAAGTGTTTCATGTTGTCCATATTAGTCAATTTGATAAAACGAATTTTGCGCATCTTGAAAAGGAACATACACTCGATCACTGAATATGTGTATCTGTCAGCTAGTTAGTTGATTTCATTCCTGCTGAATTTAGAGCCATTTTTTCAAATGTTTTTTTCTGGTCTGCATATTTCTTTTTTTTGCTGTTATTGCTGCCATAACTCCAGGTAACCTAAAACTAAAGGTGTTTTTAATGTCGGCTCTTTTAATTGCCGATTATTGTTTCAGACAATAAAAAAAATCAAATAAGTGCAGACACTCTAAGAATAAAGCTAAAACAGAGAAACAGTAAGTGATGAAAGAGAAACTAAAATGAAGAGGAAAGTTATTAAAGTTACATTAATACAAAATGAATTCTAGTAAAAATAAAGACCTAAATCCTAAACTATGTGTTGGATTTATATTTAAAATTGTTTATGGCACCAAGGTACTCTAATGATTTGACATAATCTCTCTCAAATAGTCAGGAGTTTATTTATATATACCAGCAATAAAAAATTTAATTATATTTACTGAGGGACTGTTGTTTACAGCACTGTATGTTTTAGCGGTATAGGTGTGCCCTCTGTGAATATAAGTCATCACACCAGCCACCAAAGTCGCAATTACCCTCCACTGGAGCTCGCTGGCGCTTCAACCCGTTGCCCCCACTCAAACCCCTTCTGGTAGCCTCATTTTTGCAGTAAGATTTCAAGGTTTTGGCTGTAACTGTTCCTTTGCTTGGTTTTTATTAATCCACATACGAGTAAAATCATCCAGTATTTGTCTTTCCCCTTCTCACTTCACTTAACATAATCCCCTCCAGTTCCATTCAGTTCCAAATAGCCAGATTTCATCTTTTGATGTCACTGACTATGCTGACTAATATTTGATTATATATAGTATTTATTTATATATATTTTTATAATATATATTTTTATATTATATCTCTATATAAAATACATCTTTTCTCTCTCCACTGACTGATCCTTGGGCATTCAGGTTGTCTCCATAACTTGCCTATTGCAAACAGTGCTGCAGTGAACACAGGATTGCAGAGGTCTCTTTGAACTTGTGTTCTTTGGGCACATATCCAGAAGAGGCATTGCTGGACCTTATGGGTCCTATGGTGCATCTATTTTTAGAGTTTTCAGAAACAGCCATACTGTTTTCCATCGCAGTTGCTTAGTCTACGTTCCCTCCAGCAGTGCAAAGGGCTCCTTTTGCTCTATTTTCTTGCCAATCCTTGCTGCTTTTGATCCATTTTGAGCTGGGCCATTCTCGCAGGCATGAGACTTTGACTTACTTTTTCCCTGATGTTAGATGATGATGAGCATTTTTCGTGTGCCTTGTCGTAGTCACCTGCGTTTCTTTGGAGATGTGTCTATTTTGCTTTTCTGCCTATTTTTTAATTGGATTATTTGTTTGCGTTATTTTGGGTTTTATGAATTCTTTGTAGATCTTGATATCAGCATCTTATCATATGTATTGTGTACAGATATATTCTCCCATTTGGTAGGGTGTCTTTTTGTTTTAATGATAGTTTCTTTCATTGTGCAAAAGTTCTTTAATTTGATGTAGTTTCATTTGTGTATTTTTGCTTTTGTCTCCCTTACCAAAAAAGTAAACTCCCCAAAGACATCACTAAAGTAAGTCAACGATGTAGTGTCTTGCCTTTGCTTCTTCTATCAGCTTATGGCTTCATGTCTTACGTCCAAGTCTTTATCTGCTTTCAGTTATTTTTTGTGAATGAGGTGAGAAAGTGGTCTAGTTTCTTTTTTTAAAGATTTATTTATTTATGCATACAAGAACTGGGGTATAGGCCAGAGGTTTGGGGGGATGAGGATTCACCAGAGACAGAGAGGGGAACAGAACAGGCAGACTGACTGAAATACACTGCTGAGGGGAGCAGCGGGCAAGGCAGAAGAGGTCTGTGGCACTATGTGGGTCGCCTCCCTGGCTGGGGATCAAATTCGTGCTGCAGTAGCTGCTTATGCTTCACAGTGCAGTGCTTAACCCCTTGCACCACCAGGGAAATCCCAAAAGTTTCATTCTTTTGCATGCGGTAGCAACACAATCTAATAGAAGTTTGCAGAGCATTGGGAGCATCTCATTTTTCCTCTTTTATGAACTATGCAAACATTTTCCTAATTCTGAAGTGCTTTTAATTCTATTCAAATTAATCTTAAAAGCACAGGTAGCACAGAATACAATCCAGAAAAGCACATGAATTTTATATTAATTGCCACCTTTGTCTGCAGCAAAAGGAGCAGACAGTCTGCTTCTGAGGCAGGTCACTAAAAACAAACAGCTTGGGTCAGGAGCCACAATAGCTACTTTACCTCCTGCTGTTGCCATCTTGCATGTGTTTTGGTGGGGTGATGGAGGTGGGAGCCAAGAGCTGAGCTGAGGCAAGAAGGATGAAGGGTTACTATGGGGGGAAGGGGCCCTGCACCCATAGAGATACACAAAAAGTTTCCCCCAGTATATTTAGTAGCAAATATCTGATTGTTTGTCCTTCCATATAGACATGTGGTAATGAATTATGACAGATGCATCACCCCCTCTGAATTATGAGCAGGATGTCTATACATCAATTGTTAGAGCATACCCTAAAAAACAATGAACTCCATCTATGCAAAGAGAGAGTATGTACATTCGCGTATAAGAAATATGTGAAAGGGTACTGTTATAAGGGGACACTAGAAGGAGATGGGCAAGCTATTAACTTTTTATTTAGGTGTGTCTTTCTGGTTTAAAAGTTAAGGCTAGATCAGTTTTACATATGTACCCATATATACACACATAGACACAGACACATATTAATATATATTCTAACAAAGGATAATGAGAAAAATACCTAAGTTTTGTCATCTGTCCATTTTTTTAATCCTTTGTGCTAAGAATCTAATTTTTTGAACAAAGCTCTATGTCTATCAAGATGATGAAGAATAAGAGGAAGTTTTCTCTCTTTTTTGAGTTTTTTTTATCCATTTACACATACAGTAGTTAAAGAAAAGTGAAGTTGCAGGCTAACTGGAGGCTGAATGTTTCAGGGAGAATAAACACCAAGTGTAAAGGCCTTGAGCTCGTAGGTGTTTGTAGTGTTAAGCAAGAGCAAAGAGGTCAGTGTGGTTAGAGTTGAGTAAACAAGAGGATTAGAACAAAATAAATTGTAAAGAAACCGAGAAACCAGATTATGACACATAGGGTTTTCAATTATTTTTACTGCGATTCAAAGCATTTTTGCATCACAACTCTGTATATGCCTGTGTACATGTACACACACAATCACAAACCAGTTTAAAAAACACTGGTTGAATTTTATTCCAAGTGTGAGGAAAAAGTCAGTGGCTGCAAAGGAGTTCCAAGATTGAGCCACATCTAAAAGAATCAGTTTTGGGGGCCTCCCTGGTGGCTCAAGGGGTTAAGCACTGCTCTATGAAGCAGCTGAGTTTGATCCCCAGCCAGGGAGGCAGACCTCTCCTGTCTCTCTGATGAATTCTTTCACTGCCCCCTGTACCCCAGTTCTTGTATGCATAAATAAATAAATATTTTTTAAAAATTAAAAAAAGAAAAGAATCAGTCTGCATAGATCTGTGGCACACAGCAGGGAAAGCAGAGGGTTGGAAACCGGGAGGGAGGCGCATAAGGGGCAGGGGAGACAGACCACAGGTGCTATGGTGGTGGGAGAACTACTATGGGGGTGACCCCTGAGGGAAGAAATCAATGTCCAAAATTCATAATGTAAGAAAATTAAGTAATTTTAAAAGAGCGAGAGAAAATATGAAACTAATAAAATAAAGAAAGAAATAAAAGAATCAGTCTGAATATTGTCTGGAAAACAACACAAAAACTTCACATGTCTGGGTACAAGGAAGTGTTGACTACATTTAAAAGTTAGCAGCAGAAGGAATAAAAGGTGATTGGATTTAAGATACATTTGAATGCAGAGCAGCTAGAAGGTGCTGATAATTTGAATGTGAAGCTTATGACAAAAAGAAGAATGCCAATGATTTCCATTTTTCAGGCACCATCAACTGGATGAATTTACTGAGATGAGAAATATGATAGAAGAAGCAACCTGGTCACAACAGAGAGGAAATAAAGAACTCTTACTCCTGGGATAGGTTAAGTTTGGGTTGCCTATTTGACATCCACTTGTAAAAATGGGTGATTGCTTTTGATGTGCTAATGGCCATGTGGCTTGCTTTGGCTAATGATATAAATAAAAATAGTAATAAAATAAAAATAAGTGAAATGTGCAACTGTGGTGGAAATGTAAATTTGGGTAACATCGCTATCTAGACAGCTAGCTAGTGAAACTAATGCAAATCTTTGCAGACAAGATTCTTCAAACTGTGACTCTTAGCCATGAAATTAATGTAGGAATAATGATCAGAATTCTTTTAATGAAGTGAAATTAATAGAATAAAATAGGATAAGAATTAAATAGAATGGAGTGGAGTGGATGGCCAAATAATGTCCAGAAGTTAACAACAATGTGAAAAAAATTATTTTAAAAAGAGAGAGGAATATGAAATTAGTAAAACAAATAAAAGAATCAGTCTGGGTGTTGTCGGAAAGCAACACAAAGATTCCATGGGGTGGGATTGAGGCAGTGATCTGGGTACAAGAGCATGATGGTTACATTCCTCTCTGGAGTAAAGTAGAGGGAATGGAGTAGAGTGGTGTAGAATGGAATGGAGTGGAACAAAGTCAAGTGGGTTGGAATTAAATGGGATGGGTTGGAGTGGAGTGGGGTGGGGTGGGGTTGGGTGGAAAACACCAAAGGACACCACAGGTACATTAGTAAGAACTACCCCTTGGCAAAAAAAAAAAAAGTCAATTCTGATGACTCGCACAGGAGAGTTGGTAAGGAAAGGAAAACGTAATAAATGCATGCATTGGCAAATGACATCTGATCTGTTGCTCACCTCATCTCATTTGACTTTCCAGTAGACAGTTTACACGAGCAGGACAGTTTGTGTTGTATGTATTGTAAGTTGGAACATAAGAAGTGAAAGTAAGTCAATGGAGAAAATCCCCAACTCAGCCTAACACTAGACCTTTCCCCCACTGACTCTTTCCATCTTGCTCATTTTCTTTATGGCAGTTTATTGCTCACAAGGCAGATAGACATAATATTCAAAGGACTGTGTCCAGTTTTGACTTCTTCCTGGTTATTTTGCATGTACACAAGATTCTTGACCAGGTTGCCATTTTGTGGGTTTAAGTTCAAGCATCTACAATATTTTGTGTCTACAATTTTTGTGTCTGGGGAATTTAAATCATAAAATTAATGAATCTCAGTTTCCTTTTCCTTCTTTAAAATTCAAGTTTATATATGAGAACAGAAAAAATAATGAAAGAATCTCCATGGTATCTCTACACTTGAATGCTTAATCACTGTTACCTACTAGTATAAGAATTAATATGAACAATCACTTAAAATCAAGTTAAATAACTTAAACACTCACAAATATTTATTGAACAGACATTAGACTACAGGAAAATTATCTCATTTATTTATCATGACCACCTTGTGAGAAATGATCTAATATCTCCATGCTACAGCTAAGAAAACCAAGACATACGAGGTTTGATGAGTTGCCTATACAGCTAATCAGTGGGATTTGGGTTTGCAAACCAGATCTTTCTGAAACCAAGTCAAGCTGTTTCCTGTTACCCTATACCACAGAAACTTCAGTTAAATGTGCTGTTAGCATTATTGTCAAAAAATTGGAAACACCCTTTTCCTCCATCAAAAAAAGGAGTGATGAATTTTGATACATTTGACAATGAACACTAACACAGGAGAATCAGGTGATAAATATAGGAAGATTTTCAACCTATGTTATATAGAAATAAACCAACCCAACAACCAGGAATAAAGAAATAAAGACAGATGTATACTGAATATTCTTATTTGAGCATCAAAAAATAATACATGTATTTATCCATATATATGTCATATATGTTTACAAATAAAGAGAAAATGTTGAGCTCAGTATTCCAGGGCTTGTTGATGGTGGAAAGAAGGACCAAGAGTGGAAGGACTGAAATAAAATGACTCTTCATTGTTTACCAAGTGTGTGCTACTAATCCACACATTTATCAGGAGAGCTATACTTAGGATAATTCCCAGGCACATAGTGGAATGCATTTCCCCCCGTGACTTTTGAGGTTAGGCTATGTGGCTTGCTTTGGTCAATAAAATACGAGTAGATATAAAGGTATCAATCACATCTGGGCAGAAGTTTTAAGAGTCAATGTCCAACTTAATGTCCAGCCATGCTGAAAGCATATGCAGAGTAAAGCCTCCTCCAGCCAGAGTCCCTGAGTGACCACAGCAGAGCTCTCTTGTCAGCCTACATTAAACATGTATTGAGAGCAAGAAATAAACCTCCATTGTCTTAAGCCGCTGATGACAGATTGTTTGTTAAGGCAGCATCACCCAGCCTATCCTGACCAATTCAACATAGCAAAGAAGCAGCAATGAAAAGAGAAGCATAAAACTTTCAATGAGAGGGGCTTTTAGTATGTGCAAATGTTAAGGAAAAGTATGTTTTAAATAATAAATGGGTTTATTTGACAACTAAGCAAGTATTTATCAAGCACCAGTTATGGCCCAGACAACTATGGGCACTGTGGAAGTGCATTAAGAAAGACAGACAAGATGCCCACTCTCAGAATGAACACAAACAAGTAAATGAACAAGAAGATATCAGGTCATGAGGTGGGTGCTAGTGAAAATAAAGTGGCATGATACTACTGGGAGGAAGTGGGTGATACTTTGGGGAGGTCAAAGAAGTCTCTGGAAGAAATCACTTCTGTTGATGGTAGCAAGTACCATGATAGTTCTAACCACAAAGGAGTTTCTTTAAACTTCTCCACAGACCCCAAACATTCCCAAGTGATTCTATCTTTCAATTTAAATCATAATAACACCATAAACTAACTATAAAAATAACAGCAGATAAAATGGTGGGAAACCCTGTCGGGACACCCAGGAGGTCCAGCCTTCCCCTGGAAAGCGAAGGACCATATTCAGTTACACCTGCAGATGGAAACGATAGAGGCATAAGTGAATACAGAAGCGAACCTTGGCACCTCTCTCAGAGAGGAGACCACCACTTGAAAATGTATCCCATAAAACATCAATCAAGATAGCAGTAAGAGGGGTGAAATGTGTACACACGTAAAAACAATTGAAAACATATTTGCCTAATTATACAGACAAAGATATCAGGGAGAGTGCTGAAAGGGGATAAAAACCCAGGAGATGCAGAATCTTGGCTGTAATGGAACCCAACTCCAGGGCTGGGGACTTCGCCTGGGGGACAAATGCCACCAATTACAAAAGCATTAAAGAGTTAATAAAGCCTGTGAAGTGTTTCCAAAGAAAGAAGGATCTGAAAGAAAGAAGCCACAATTCTGCTTTTATCAGCACTTGCTCTTTCATATTTTTGTATCAAGCGAACTTTATTAAATCATTCTGCAAAGGTCAAGTGGGATGTGTCTTTCCTAGACTATTTTCATATTTCATGACACAGATGGAGGAACTAGATAATATACACTGGATTTCCAAAGACTGGAAGACATTTACACCCAAGTGCTGATTTCCTGTGGTGTGATATTAGTCACTTAGACAATGGGGTTTTATACGATGCCGTGTTATGTACAGAAACTCAGTCAATTCCTTTTCTGGTGCTGAAAAATCTTCCAGTTCCCAGCAGTGAAAAGCTCAGTTTATCTGCTTATTTCAAAAAGAAACTAGTTCCAATTCTCCACCACAGCAAGAGGGCACAATACACACTCATTAATACGTTTTCTTAAGTTATTCAAAGTATAGAAAACCCACCTAGCTGCCAGCATACTGAAATGTGAGATAACAAAGTTCTCTCAGTCAAGGTGTCTCCTTTTCCCTATGTGGGGGCAAGGCTCCAAACCATAAAAGGTCAAGAAATGAAAAAAGCGCCTCGCTGTTTGAAATGGAGATCTCTTCGGTCAGAGGCATGTGAGACAAAGAAGCGAAGCCACATTGTCTCTATTAGTAACTTTTATCCTAAAATCGAAAATATTTTCACAAATATTACCTCATTTTGCTTTCACCATCCCCAACCAGTTGGCACTGTGTCCTGCCAACTAAAGAAAATCAAAATCTTACCAGCGGTTGACTTTGCATTAAGACTCCTGAGATGAATTTTTTTCTTCTTCCTACTTTTCTTATTTATCTGTATGTAGTGAGCCTTCATTTTTACAATGAAAATAGGATATCTATTGTTTTCAAGACTCACAGACTTTGCTTCCCTCATGATAGACCCTACACAGTGAGGACTAATGTCCTTACTCTGTCCCACTTTATCCAGCCTGTTGGCCTTCCTCATGAAGGAGAAAATCGAGTTCTTTCTTTACACCCAGTAGGGAAGGAAAGAGAATGAGTATTTCTGGGACATTCACTCTATGTACCAGAACCGTGCTAAGCCAAAAAAAAAAAAGAGCCCCATTCTCTCTCCTCTCTCTCCATGCTGTGATCTAAGAGTTACTTAATTTTCAGAATGGCAGTTCAGAAAAGTTACTGCCTTGAGATCAAAAATAAATGAATAAAACTAACAACCGAAGAACAACTCAGGACTCGAGCGCACATCTGCTGAGAACACAGTCCTACTCGCTCCAGCTCAAGCCAAGCTGCTCCCCCGCGTTTCCTGTCCAGCCAACACCCACTCCTCGGGCAGCACCTCCCCTGCCAGAAGTCACTTCACCAAGGTCCTTCTGGGGCCTGCCCACGTGACCTGCCAAGAGGTGCCTCATCTTAAGCCACAGTCCCCTCTGCCTACCAGACCAGGGATCTAATTTCAGTACCTCACATAGGCAAAGCTCTTTCTCAAATCCGGGTCATCACACGTGTTGTTCCTTCTGTTTAGAAAACCTCTGTTCACTCCCGAGTCTCCTTTGTTCTCATCCCCTGCCCGCCATTTTCTGGCAACTCTACATAGGCCCCATTATTTTTTCTTTTATTTCTATTCTTTTCTGCCCAACACACAATTTCTAATTATATGTTCATTTTTTGACTCATTTATATCTGTCCTCCCTACACGAGCTTCAGACTGGGGATATCAATTTATTAAGCAATTCCTAGTTGGCAGGAGATTAGCAAAAAGTATTCACCAGCTAAATGAAGAGTTAAATGTTGGGCCCCAGTTCACATTCTAATTGTTAATAAAATTGTTTGCATTTATTCAAAACATGATTTGGTCTGTTTGGTGCCCACTGCTGTCTGTCACCTCCCTCCCATCTTCAAGAGTCTGTCAATGCTGTTACTAGAATAAAATTCCTCCTTCCCTCTCTTCTCTTGTGCTGTCTCTGCTCTTGTACATGGCTGCAATGTAAATGAAGAAAGTTGGGGCTCTTTTAGGAAAGAAGACAGACGTAGGAATGACCATTTGGTGGCCATAAGAGCACCCCATGCCCTGACTCATGGGGATAAAAGTCACAGACTTGTGTCTGCAAAAGTCTGTCTCCAATGACAGTTGCTAAAATCCAATCCAAAAGAACTAGAAACGCTTCTCTCCAAGAGACTTGATGTCCCACAGTGACTCCCCGGTACTATCCCACCACAGTCAGTCCTGCAGTGAGATATTCCCTCGGTGTCTAATCACAGGGCTGAGGCATAGTGGGGACCACGGCCTCACTCCACCCTGCTGACTTGCTCAGAACATACCTGGTGCCATGACTAAAGTTGCAGCATTTAACGGGTGGCCCACAATGAAGATTCTTTGGAGCAGAGGTCAGCTTGCTATTTTCTTGTTTGCAACTTCAGTCCCCTTATTTTTGGAACTCTCAGTGGTGAGGGAAAGTCATTTAAAAACTATTACCGTATAAGGCCAAAAATAAAGACCATCTTCTCAATAATTTATATTCACATAAAAAAGCAATTCTGTGACTTCTCCATTCATGGTCATTAAAAATAATCCCTCTATTATTTTAGGAACGTGGGTAAGTTAATGTGCATGTTTAAAAGCCCAGGAACACATTTTATAATCTGCATAATATAATTAACGTGATGAGACAATAATGTTAATCACCAGCCTGTATCGCCAGCTTGCGCCTGCCAGACACACACAAGATCGCACTTAACCCTCAATAGAGTCCAGTTAAAAGTCCATCACCATTTTTCTTCCTTTATAGAGCTTGAAATTAGAGAAATGAGATAACTTATTCAAAATCACACAGTCTTTAAAAGTGTGTGTGACTGTAATTGCCAAATCCGAGTTGAAAACCTTACATGTGGACTCCCCAAAGTCAGTGGGTTGAGGCTACACAGTTTTCAGAAGAGCACTTTCAGACCAATGCAACTTTTCAGGACTCAGAAGAAGCCATGGAATTCTGGGAGGAAGGTTGTCTCAGAAGAATGTAGTGCCACTACCCTTTGGAGCCACCAAGTCAGCTGCTCGGGGTCCCTCTTCAACAGCCCTGTGGAATTCCAGGCAGAGGCAGGGTCACCTCTTGTCTTCACAGGCAGTGGATGCATCCTGGTGGCTTTCCCAAACACCGAAGAGCAGTTCTGCAAAGTGATCTTCCCAGTGGTAGAGTTTAGGTTGTGCTGCTTCTGCTTTCGATGCCTAGCCAAGCGAGGAGACCCTCACAGGGTCCTCAGACCCTGCCATTGTCTCCGCATGGCATCTCCACCACTCATTCCTATCTCACTGAGGTGCCACGTCCTCCATAGAATTAATCCAGTCTCCACCTTGCTCAGTTCCTACACCTGAGCCACCATGGAACAAGCCTGGGGACCCCATGTGGAAATTCCTTCTGTCTCCCAAGACAGAGCCCTCCCTGCTCCAACTGAAATGCTCGCCTGCTCCCGGCTGCTCTCAGCTTCCGAGAAAACATTAGCGAAGCAGCAGAGGTGAACGCCCAAAATTCCATGGCTTCTTCTCCTACCTGCAACGTGTCTGTGTTCTTCCCTGTTTCCATTATTTAAGGTAGAAAGGTTCAAAAAGATGGTGAGCCTCCCTAGGCCACACCATGAAGCTATCTGCAACCACTGCAGCATGAGTTCGACCCCGGGCCAAGGAGCTGACCCACATGGGCCTTGCCTGCTGCTCCCCTCAGCAGTGTATTTCAGTCAATCTGCCTGTTCTGCCCCCCACTCTGCCTCTGGTGAATTCTTACCCCTCCTGCACCTCTGACCTGTACCCCAGCCCTCATATGCATAATTAAAGAAATTTTTAAAAAAGGCCTCTCTAAATGTGCCTCCATCACACCCACTCTCCACTGACCAAGGCCGACTCATGCTGTCACCTGCCAACACTGACCTTTTTTATGGCTTCAGCATCTCACGGGCAACAAGACTCAGGAAAGTACTTACATTTTCTGAGTATCAACTGTTACTCCATTGTTGAGTTGCTGTGAGATGCTTTAGCTAAAATATAAAGTCCCTGTCTTAACGTTGACGTCAGTATTTGCAAACGTTCAATAAAAATACAGCTGTTATCATCACAAAATCATCTCCTAAGGTACTAAACTAAATTGTCTTAAGAACTGTTAATTGAATAATAAAAAATAAAATAAAACATTCTTAACAAAAAAAAAAAAAGAACTGTTAATTGACTTCAGAGGCATTTCATTACCATTCGAATGAAATGCAAATGCTTTGAACATGATGTCAGCTGAGGAAAGCTGTAGTGGGGGCCTGGGCCTGGCGAACCCTCCAAACTCATCATTTTGTCCTAGGGACAACTGATGTTACCTGTGTCAGGACCAGCCTAGACCACCCTTCCTCCCACTCGGATTACCCCTGAACCCTCCATAGCCCATCCGCACTTAAGCAGTAACCCTGGAACTCTCCATGCTGTGCAGTTGTGTGACACAGCCAACTAGCACTATCTTAAAGTCTGGTTCTGTATTATGTTGGAGGGATAGTCCATGACTCATGATTCCTTGAAAAACTCAGAAAGCCAGTTTCTCTTAGCAGTTTAAGTAATGTGAGCGGAGGGCTAGCAGACAGCAATGTTAGACTTGTTTTTAAGAAACTTGGGGTAGGGTGGTCTCCCTGGTGGCACAAACGGTTATGACTATGAAACTATCTGCAGCCACTGCAGTGTGAGTTCGATCCCCGCTCAGGGAGGTGACCCACATGGCACAGCAGACCTCTCCTGCCTCACCCGCTGCTCCCCTCAGCAGTGCATTTCAGTAGATCTGCCTGTTCAGCTCCCCACTCTGCCTCTGGTGAGAGGTCATCCTCTGCACCTCTGGCCTACACCCCAGTTCTTCTATGCATGAATAAATAAAAATAAATCTTTTTAAAACAAATGAAAAAGAGCCCACCAAGGCCAAGTCCTACCCAAGCAGGATATTGTTGAGAGAAAAGTAACCTAAAGACTAGAAAACCTGAACTGTGATCCTGACTCACTAGTGTGGCCTTGGACAATAAATTACTTGAGCCTCCTGTTGCTTATCCTTACTGAACAGTGAGGTCAGTGTTCGTGATCCGCCTTCCTCGAGGAACTGCTGGGAAGATCGAGAGAATGCACTTGAACTTTCCTGAATTCTAAAGTATCACACAGACTGTCACAGGTACACAAATGCCTCAAACGCTTTGATATTTACAATTAAAAAAAATTGTCTACAAATCAGAAATAAATACATATGGGGGTATTTTCTTGCCATCAGTTCTCAAGATGATATATCACTTCCAATGTTAAATCTGAGAGTAAGGACAAAAAAGAAGGAAAAGAAATAAAATCAGGTAAGAAAATTTTAAAAAATATTTCTGAGATTTTGAAAAAAAGACTGATTTTAAAATTTGACTCCTTATTAATATTTTCTTTATTGTGCACTTCAGGTAGAGTATGCATCTGCGCTCAGGGAGGAAATTAAATACATTAAAAGAGTAGTGTAGGTTTATGGGGATTTATTCATTGTATAAAAAAATGTAACAATATAAGAAAAAATAAATTTTAAATAAATAAAAACATTAAAAGCTCTGTAATTTAGGCTAAATCATCAGAGTAACCAACAGTTGGGTTAGAGAAATCAGGTCTTTCTACCCTCTCACCACTGTGATGATGGACACCTGTGGTGCTGCGAGCATTCCAGGGTGGGCATGCGCAAGTGGGCACAAGTGAGTTTGGACCCGGGCTTAAATGGGCGGCATCATGAGGATGCCAGAACCAACAGGACCGAGAGCACTGACAAGCAGCAGCAGTAGAAAGCAGCCGAGAGGGTGAGATGCGCTGGGGGCTGGGAGGCCTGCCAGCCTCCTGGCCCCCTGGCACCCCTGCCTGCCATGTACCTGGCCACCTCTACTAATAAAAGTGTGAAAGCCACTGAGGGCTACAAGACTCCTTTCCTTGACCCGTCTGCCCAGAACCATCCCAAACTTGTTCCGTACGCCTTTCCTGCCACTACACCAAACTTCTTGAAAATGATAGTGAATGCATGAAGAATTTAGACATCTTCTGTTTGTAGGAATTGATCTAAATTGTAATTTTTTTCTTTCTAAAATGCCCTTTTACTGTTTTTTTTAAGTTTGAGTGTTGCTATTAACTGAATGTTATCTCCCCCTCCCCAAATTCATCTGATCAAATGTAATCCCAGTTGAGAGTGATATTGGGAGGGAGGGACATTTCGGTGGTGATTGGATTGAAGGGATGGAGTTTTCATAAATGAGATTAGTGCCCTTATAGAAGAGGCCACCCAAAAGTCCCTTTTGCCCTCAGTCTTATGAAATACAGAGAGAAGACAGTCACCTATGATCCAGGAAGCAGTCTCACCACACTGAATATGTGGGTACCTTGATCTTTGTCTTCCCAAGCTCCAGAACTGTAATTTATCTCTGTTGGTTGTAGGCCATCCAGTCTACAATATTCTGTTACAGCAGCTCAAACAAAGATAAATGTAATTGCATGATCATGAAAAAATATTATATGTTTAGCTAAAGACTGGAGGAAGGCAACTCTCTTCCTAAAACAGCCCACCTGTGCCTATGCAGGTGTCTCTCATTTTTCCTTTCCTTTTCCTAAGAAGCCAGTCCTTTTCAAATGTAAAAAGAAGGGAAAAACAAAGGCTGAGAGGAAATATGCAAAGCTGAAGATGACTCTTACACCAGCAGAGCAACATAACATGCTCATCAAACTTTCTCTATTGTTGGGCTATTTATTTTTTAGAAATGGGGAACAAAATTTTAAAAACGTTTTTTAAGAAAGGAGTTGTATATCTTATTACGACAAAATACCTATTAACTTTAACATGCATAGTCCAATCAGTCCTTTTTAAAAAAGCATGTTCCTGGGGCCTCCCTGGTGGCGCAGTGAGCTAAGCAACGCACTATTAAGCAAGCCTTGGCAGCACGAGTTCGATCCCTGCCGCTGGCCAGGGAAGGGACCCACATGATGCAGCAGATCTCTCCTGCCTCGCCCACTGCTCCCCTCAGCAGTGTGTTTCAGTAGATCCATCTGTTCTGCTCCCCACTCTGTCTCTGGTGGATCCTCTCACCCCCCACATCTCTGGCCTGTACCCAGTTCTTGTATGCATAAATAAATAAATCTTTAAAAAAAAAAAGCATGTTCCTCTGAAATATAATCACCAATCATCATGTATTTTTGTTCTTAAATTATTCCTTTTGTAATCATATTTGCACCATAATTTTCCTAGCAAATGCTGTCTTCATTTTCAGTGCAAAGGCAAATGAAAACTTAGCATTCAGCATATAGTCTCACAAACTATATCATAAACTCAAGCACTGATTATAAACTAACTGAATCTAGGAATCATGATTTGTTTTGTCTTTTTAACCTCACCAACACCTGGCACCTAGAGCAGAAGCAGTAAATTCACGGAAGCTCTGAATACCCTCTTTGTTTTTCCACTTGTAAGGGACAGTCAACATTACATTATCAGCAAACTATAAAGAGTAAAACACACAATTAAAGATTTGAGTATTTAAGTCAATTGCAACCGAAAACAAGTGAATCTATTATATTCTGGGTATAAAGAAGCATTCATGTGTTGCATAATAAGTCAGCCTAAGTGCTAAGCAACAATTTGACTCCATTCAATAAACATGAGTGAAACAGATTAACAAATGATCAAAGTTAAATTGGAACACAAGAGAAACCAAAATGCTGTTCTTATCTTCCAGAAATATAATCTATGGAAGCAATAGAAAAGTTTAAAAGCGTTATGAAACCACTTATATGGGCAAATGTGATGTGCAAACCTCCAACCGGATATAGACTAGGAAAGAACAGTCTTGCTTCCGTTTTCATGCCCTGCTTCCTAGAATGTAAACATTCAACAAAACTTCAAGAAGCCCACTCTGACCACATTCCTCCCCTCCAAAGAGCTCTGGGACGTGTTGGGAAGCGTGGCCAATGGCACATGGACTGCTGCTCTCACTTGGCCAGCTCAGCTGCTATCTGACCATTTGCATCCAGTCTTCACCTTCACCTCCCAATGTCAACTTTCCTCAAGCACATTTCCTGGTGCTGCACTGCGTCTCCCCAACATGGGTGTGAACCCCTCTCTTCATTCCCTTTGGATGATAGCGAAGTCCAGACTTCTTTGAAGAGCTGGAAATAGCAGAGATGACTGCCAAATGGAAGCTTTAAACCCAGGTACAAGCATGGGACCTCCCAGGTCCTTCTCCACCCCTCCCCACCGCGCTCTCTATGTAGGGGGCTGCTGTATGCATCCTGGGCCTGCCATAGCAGGACCCCCAGTAGGAGTTGGAGGGGGAGGGTCCGAGGCCAGCGTGGTTGCCCCTGGGCTCCCCACCTTGCAGTTGCCTCGAGATGCTTGTGTCCCTTCGCCAGAGCTCAATCTCAGACCATCTGCCCTACCCCATTCTTTATTTTTTTATTACATCATTGTTAATTTTGTACAATATTTGATTTCTCCCCTCAAGTGTACTCCCCATAATTTTCCCACCATTACCATACCCATGAACCATCACCATAGTCCCTTGTGCTCTTCCCTCCCCTCTTCTGACCTCTCTCCTTCTCCCCTGCTGTAACCTCAGATCTATGGTTTGCCTGCAAGTTTTGTCTTCTTCTGGATCCTTTCTATGGTTTCCCTATGTTCCCCCTATAAGTGAGACCACCCAATATTTTTATTTTTCCATCTGACTTATTTCACCCTCTTCCACTGCTGTGGGAATGCAAACTGGTCCAGCCACTATGGAAAGTGGAGGATACTAAAAGTGGAGCTGCCATATGATCCCAGCGATTCCACTCCTGGGAATATACCCAAAGGATACAAAAACTCTACCTCATTCTTTTCAGTGTCCAGTAAGCTCTCCCTCCCCACTCATAGCAGCTCCCCTACTTCCCTGAGTTTCTAAATAAACCTTGGGACACCCTCCACCCCTCCAACTTTGTAAATAGTCTCTTTATTAAAACCCTTCTCTAAATTTCCAAATTCAAGTGTGGCATCTGTTTTCTGTTGACCCTGACTGATACAAACCATGATTGCCTGAGAGTACAGAACCCCCAGACCCAAATGCTCCCACAGGGGTTCACAGGCTGCCAATGTGTTTCTGGGAACAGCTTGCTCCCCTGGAGGAGGCCTCTCGTCTTCCAAGCCCAGAAAACTGTAATTGGTTTCCTACCAGTAAATATAATCTGCGAACATAAAATTCCATCTACAAATAGGGCCTTTGACATCCTTCTGCAAACCACTTGGCTCCTCACCATTTCTGTGTACAGCTAAGTGCTCTTCATTCTCCCGCCCAGAG
Source organism: Galemys pyrenaicus (assembly GCA_019455555.1). Lineage (NCBI taxonomy): Eukaryota > Metazoa > Chordata > Mammalia > Eulipotyphla > Talpidae > Galemys > Galemys pyrenaicus. Next base: position 17,865,374 of record JAGFMF010011501.1, read on the forward strand.
TAGGATGTGTTTTCTCTGTTATACAACTGGGAGACCCACTCTGGTGTGTCTGGGCAGACGAGATGTACAGTTTGCCCCAAAAGAAGAATATAAACTTGGAACTTAAAAAAGTAAAAGGGGGGAAAAAAGCAGTTTTTTCCATACTTACTCATCAAGGTTGAGCAAAGAGAGGCCCCCTCAGCGGTGTACCTAACGCCATGCATTCGGATAACTGGAAAGGATGGACATCCTGATCGGCCTTGAACAGTGGATAGAGTAATAAAGAGTGATGCAGAGCACAGACCCCTACAAAGAGCTCTCACCAATGGCAATGAAAAATGGGCCCCTGAGAGCTTCCACGACCCCCCACCCAAGCTTTTGGGGGTCATTTTAAGAAGGTATAATCACAATGGATACATGTTCCTTCCCCCATGAGTTTCCTATGGAGCCGCTCCAGTTGAAACCCTCAATTCATATTTAAGCAAAAATGACTTGCCCATTTTGTCTAATCTCAGAGCTCCTGAACCCTGTCAATGGGAAATTCCCAGAAGGTTCTGGCTCGGGACCTATCCTACTAAGGAATCTGGACAGCCCCTGTCTGACCTCACAGTCTTCTTTGGTCTGGCAACCCCACAGCTGGCATCATATAAACATGGATCTGGCATACCCTTCACCACTGCATCTGTCCATTTGCTTTCTACTTATCCTAAGAGATTCAACTCCAGGGTCACGTCCTCTGAAGAGTGTTCCAGATCACAATGAAACAATGCCCGCTGTTGCCGGGTTCCCACGCTATGTCTCCTGACATAATACTGTACTCGGCTCTTTATTTACTGGTGCCGCTCATTCTTCTACCCAGGGTGATTTTACATCAGGAATTGTGTCTTATTCACCCTTATAGTGCTCCTATCCAGTCTCATCAGAGTTCAATAAGTATCTCCAAAATTAATTAGGAAAAAAAATTCACTGCCTATATCCCTCATTCTACAGAAGCAGTGAAAAGAACCAGAAATATGTGAGAATTATTTTCAAGGCATAGCGTCATGGAGTAGCAGGAGTCTGGGAGCAGGTATAAAAGCAATCATATTTTTAGTTCCATGGTTAAAACTGTCTTCTTTGCCACAGGATCACAAAAGCCTGGGGAGCAAGATGTCAGCACACGTGATGGGGAAAAGTCCAAACACTACAGATTTTAGTGGGGTGGGGCTCTATAATCCTCCCACTGGGATAGGATGGAATTAGACCGCCAGTTCCGGCGAACTTGCCCACTCCACACCCTCACAAAGCATCACTGGAATTGCTGTCTCTCTGTATCTCTCCCTCTGTTTCAAGAGCTGGTGGAGAGGGTTAGGGAGAGATAAGACTAAAGTATCTCCATGTTCAAATGTGACTTTTCTCGTACAGCTATGCTGTGGTCAACAACTCTGACCACTAATCCAGACTGCGGAAAATTCATAGTCACTTTGGCCAAGTGTGGCCAAGACAACAATGCATGTGAAGACTTTGCCTGAGTTGTTGCTTCATCAACCCTCCCTGAACATGAACACATGCCTGCAGATTCCAAGTCAAGTGATCAAGGCACTAGTTTTGTTTTGTTTTTTTTTTACATAATTTCTCAGATTAGGGGCCTCCCTGGTGGTGCAAAAGGTTAAGCACCACACTATGAAGCATCTGCAGCCACTGCAGCATGAGATTGATCCCCAGGCAGGGAGCTGACCCACAGGGCGCTGCAGGCTTCTCCTGTCTCCTCACTGCTCCCCTCAGCTGTGTATTTCAGTAGATCTGCCTGTTCTGTTCCCCACTCTGTCTTTGGTGAATCCTCTTACCTCCTGCACCTCTGGCCTGCACCCCAGTTCTTATATGCATAAATAAATCTTTAAAAAAATAATTACTCAAATTACAGTCAGGGCTGAGTAACAGTGCTCTAAGCTAGTACCCAACTATTTCCCTTTGCTGTTCTAAAATTCCCAGTAGCAAATCCAAAAAAAAAAGAGAGCCAGAAAGGGAGGGAAGGAGAGAGAGAGAAAGGTTGAATAAAAAGAAGGGAAGGAGGGAAAGAA
>JAGFMF010011501.1:17867574-17882198 GCA_019455555.1 Galemys pyrenaicus
GGAAGGAAGGAAGGAAGGAAGGAAGGAAGGAAGGAAGGAAGGAAGGAAGGAAGGAAGGAAGGAAGGAAGGAAGGAAGGAGGAAAAGTCACCACCTTTTGCTCTCTGCTTCAGTTAGAAACATCACAAACATGGTTTTTAAGTCCCTGGTTACGTCCCCATCTTTCCTTAGACTTTGCAGCAGTCCAATCTCAAAACAATTTGTGTGCCTTTGCTCTTACCTGAACCAAATGGCCTCTTCCCAGCACCCCAGCAATTACTGCAATACCAGATCTATTCACCACAACTCACACTCCCATGAGGTTGAGTTCCTTTTTCAGAAGATCAAGTGAAGACATTATAAGAGAGTCAGTCTTCACTCATTTAAGTAGACAAATGAGTGAAGACTGACTCCCTCATAATGTGCACATTATAGCGTGCATCATACTGTACATTATATGTATACTATACTGACTCCCTTATAATGTACACCTTGTAAGAATACACGTTATGGGTTAGACATGCAACTAGACACTTGTGATGCAAGAATCAGCAACAATAAAACGTAGATTGATAAAAAAGACAGAAGCAGCTCATGTCACTGGAATTTGCCAAGAAGCCTGGCCCTCACTCTGGCCCTTCCTTTGCTCACATGCACCTTCTAACACTGACTCCAGATCCATGAGCACCTGTCCAGGACTGAGGCTGGCCTTGTGAATTTCCTGACATAAATACTGCCACTTGTTTGTCCTGTTTGCTCTTTGATGTTTGACAGAAACTCACCTAAACAAAAATCATTTATTCATAATGGTTAAGACCCAAATCTCCATGCTCAAAATAGATTTCTTTCCCATAAAGATCTTGGTCCTAGTTTCAAGTGGACTGTAGTTTGAGAATTGATCTTCCAGGGCATGTTCACACAAAGGACATTAACGAACCCCCCACCCTAATTCCCCATTAAAGAGTCTTCCTATGCTCATAACTATGACCTGATGTCTTGTCCATTACCCTGGTTCTGTATGCCAGATTCCTTCTAACATAGGATCCTGTCCATGAAAATACACTTCCAAATTAGATTAATAGCATAAAATGATGTATGTTTCCACCCCAAATGTAAAATATGTTATCTATTCTTAGGAACATGGCTGCCAAGGAATGACTCAGCCGTTGACATCAATACAGCTATTATTTAATAATTTATGTTCTGATTTTTGGATTTTACTTTTACCTTTTCAAATTAAATCAGACAATGACATGAGCAGTGGGGAACTCCTCCACAAATGATCAGATTCAGACTCAGCTGAATGCCACAGCTTCAACAACCTTGGGATGGTTTGTCCCAGGGGATGAGAATAGGAACCCCAACTGGGGTTAGGAGATTTGGAGAATTCAGATCCGCATTCCCCAGGGGGGAAAAAGTCCAATAGGGGGCCTCCCTGGTGGTATAATGGGTTAAACAATGCACTATGAAGCAAACTGCGGTCACTGCAGCAGGAGTTCGATCCCGGCTGCCAGCTGGGGAGGTGACCCACATTTTGCGGCAGACCTCTGCTGCCTCGCCCTCTGCTCCGCTCAGCAGTGTGTTTCAGTCAATCTGCCTGTCCTGTTCCCCACTGTCTCTGGTGGGTCCTCTCACCCCCAATACTCTGGCCTGTACCCCAGATCTTTAAAAAAAAAAAGTCTTAGAAAAAATGGCCTACAGAGACTTTCAACATGAGAAATATTACCAGAGTACCTGATCACAAAATCACGCCAAAAATAAGAGAAGGACATAAGTATGTTTGTCAAAACCAGACACAAACCATACACAAGTTCTGAGGTCAGGAGGGAAGAAAAAACGGTATGCAAAATCGGTTTCTTTTGTATGACTCCAACTCCTGGTAACACTTCTTCCTGTAATGGGAGTGAATTGTTCTTGTGTTTTTTGAACATTTATTTTCAACTTGAGGATGCTTCCACTGCCCCAACAGGAGGAAGAAGGAAGCTCCTCCTTGTCCAGCAGCAGCTCAGCCAATGAAAGAGGACATAGCCCAGCCAGTACACTTGGAACTCACTTTGTCCTCCAATGGCTTCTTTGTTTACAACAGACCCTCCCCCTCAAGGTTATAAAAGTTCCTTTCTTTTTCGTTCTGGGAAGTGTGTCCTTGATTGGTCATGAGGCTACATGTCCTGAATGCTTTTCCAAATAAACCCATTTGCTGATGGAATGAATGAATGAATGAATGAATGAATGAGTGCTATGAAGAGGGGGAGGGGAAGGAAGGGAGGAAGAAGGAAAAGAGAATCAGATGAGGAAACAATGAATAAAATAGGCATTGAGGCTTTTAATGGAAGCTTTAAAATAAAATAATGCATGAGCATTTCAATAAAAATCTAGTACAGACAACATTGAAGATGATAGGTAATCTGCTTCCAAATGACGGTGGTAGGATTTGATAGTTCTGAGATAACCAAGGAGAGAGGAAAGTGGAATTGGAAATTTTTTCCCTAAAAGAGTGTTCACCCAAGATTCTTCAAGCGAATACCATTGTGGGTCACCTTATTTGTCCATGGGCTACTCCAATCTAAAGGGCACATTAGAAGTGAAGCCTTTGTCTGGGCTTCTCATTTGTGACTTTTGATAATACTACATCCACCAGTTCCCCAAAAAAAAAAAAACAGTGTTGGGCAAGTTTTCATAACTGTTTATTCATTATAAATAGTAAATATTTACTGCACTTTTTACATGAAAGACATTTTTACAACACATTGTTGTTGGTTGAGGCTGCAACACAAAGATAGTACTTCTCTTGATCCACCACCCTCTAAGACCAATGTATGAACTAAGCTCGGTACTACGTCTAGTCTCACTAACTCGCTACATCCTAGTTCTTAACTCTAACAGGAATGTATTTGTGCCTACCTCGTTCATGGTTCCAAGAATAGAAAGAAATAAATAACACTGCCTTCCACCTTCTTGTTCCTCCGAACAGCTCAAAAACAAATTTATTGACATTCTAAAATGTCACCACACAAGTGTATGTAAACCTCAGTTCCTATAATCTTTTAATATTGGATATCATTGTATAATTTAAAAGTACATGAGAGCCATGCGGACATTTCTGTTCTTGCCCTGCCTTTCATAGAAGAGAAGAATGTAAACGTAGTCATTTCAAAAGCATTATTCTCAAACACGGCCTCTAATCAGAAGGAGCAAGCCGGGTGTTGGTTGTCCAGCAAATGGCAAACATCACTGCATTCTACCACAATGAATCATGGGCTGCGAAAATAAAGCACCTGCAAAAATATAGTTCTGATTCTGTTTCTATGGCCCTGGCCATTGCCAAAGCACTGGTGAGGTACACAGTATTGCACACTGATAAGCAGCTGTGGGCATGCATGTCAATCCTCTCCACCAGGCCCTCCCCCGCCCAGGTTGGTTTCCAAATGAAAATGAATTGGAAAAATGTCATGCCCCGCTCCCACACTGGGAAAAAAAGCAAGCTTTTCTTCCTGCTATCCCATATCCTATTAGCAAGACAGGTCCATTGAAGACATTTATTGACAACTGGATTACAAATAAGGACACGATAACAAATAATTTATCTGGGAGGTCCTTTACATGTAGTCTGCCTTCCTAAAAATGGTAGCATTATGTTTATATCAATTTCCAGTGTGTAAAAGTTAAGGGTTCCTCCATTTCTGCTTCACTGATTAAGCAGTTTTAAAGTTGTAGAAATATCAGCATTGGACATCAACATGTTATAGTTTAGCGTATTCTCCCACTATATTTGAGAACATTCTGCTTGCCCAAAACTAGTCCAGGTAAATCACACATCCACACAGGCGCACGCGCGCACACACACACGGAATGTTTTTGCTCTTGATCATCAGCAATATGGAGCTGGGATAATCTGATATGGAGCCGTGTCAAACCACTGCCTTAAAATGTTGCATGTGTCTCTTATTGTCCCAGGTCTTCCTTTTCTCCTCTGCTTTTGTTCAGCATGTTCAAAAGAATTTGAAGCCAACTATTGGAGACAGCAAATCAATCACTCTCCTTGATCTCCTGTAGAGACTGCTCCCCGAAAGGGTGTTTTTGTTTTTTTCTGAGAAGATTCTTCGTGGAAACAGGGCCAGTTTTAGCTCCTAGTGGACAGTTCACTTACGCGATATCTGGCTTGAGATAATGAAAGGCACCTGAAAGAAAACACACACAGCTTTTTAGGTCATTCTGGGACAAGCCACAGCAAGGGGCAAAATCAGCTACAGGCTGACAATGTCATATTTAATACCACAGTATCAAAGGATCGAGACTAATATTTTTATTCCTGAGACAAGTTTGACACAACTCTGTGTCCTTGGGATTATACCCCATAGGATCCTTGAGCTGACCTCATTAAGAACATGTGTTTCTAATGCCAGGGGTTACTTCATTTTGGCCAGCCCTTATGTTTTACGAAGTGGCAATCAGCTTTCACGTCTCCGAAATTAATAACCGCAAGATGTTGTTGACATCACTTAAGAAAATAATCAGACCAGGGAGCCCTTGCTGGAACCATCAGCTGACTTCACCACAAAAGTGATCCTGGTATGTAAGGTTTATTCATGTTCCCTCCTCCCCTTTCTTAAGGAAGAGTTGAACATTTTCACCCCTAGAAAGTCTGAGGCTTACTTTGTCCATACTGCCCATATTGGTAGCCTGTGACGGGGTCCATACTGTAACCCGTGGTGCTGTAGGTGGGTGGACAATAGGACTGAGATGTGGGCAGACTGTCCAAGCTCTTCATATGGTCTAGTCTCTGACTGCAGCTGGCCGACACCGTGGTGGTAGGTTCCAGGCCCCCAGTGAGAGGGGAGAGAGCATAATCAGTCTGGGGCTGATGGGGTACCCCACCGTGGTTGGTCAGGAGTCCCATCACCTGAAATAAACAGGCAGATTGGGAAGCATTAGAAAGCAGGCAGGACCAAATCAACTGGTTGAAAGCATAAAATCTGGAAAAGACCAGATTTTAGTTCTTCAGAAATCTCCCATTTAGAGAACTATCCAGAAGACAATGACCTCAATTCAAAGTGGCAGAGATATGACATCATGCCATCATATCATCAATGAAAACTTCTGGAAGCTTCAGAAAAGGAAAGGGGAGAGGTGGCGAGAAGACAGGAGGAAGGGGAAAGAAAAAGGAAGAGAGATGACGATAACATCAACTAGAAGTTCAAAGATGCGGAAAGAAAGGAGGTGCAGAGGGACACAAAGACAGGAGAAAAAAGGACACACAGACAGAGGGATGCAGGGACAGAGGGAGAAATTGTATCTGTTCAGAGAATAACGTCTAATCATATATTACACCTGGAAGTTTCAGGTATGCTTTTATTTATTTTTTTTTAAGATTTATTTATTTATGCATGCAAGCACTGGGGTACAGGCCAGAGGTGTGGGGGGTGAGAGGATTCACCACAGACAGAGCGGGGAGCAGAACAGACAGATCAACAGAAGTACACTGCTGAGGGGAGCAGCGGGCACAGCAGGAGAGGTCTGCTGCACCATGTGGGTCCCCTCTCTGGCCGGCAGCAGGGATCGAACTCGTGCTACAGTGGTTGCGGTTTGCTTCATAGTGCGTTGCTTAACCCACTGCGCCACCAGGGAGGCCCTCAGGTATGCTTTTAAACAAACTTTTGCTTTTTTTTTTTTTTTTAAGTGAAGATAAACCAATTTCTGTGTTTGGCGCTCTCAGTGTCTTTTTTCATAGCACTGCTCTCAAGAAAGTTTCCGCCCTATCGTGATCATCCTTCAGAAATTAGAAATAATGGCTCCCCACCTCCTGGCTTACTCATCCCCCCACTAGAGAATCCCACTGGAGAATCCCAAGTTAGATGACCTATCTTGAATTGTGAGAGCTTTGAGAGAGGAACCTACTCATCGTTTTATCCCCAGCGCTTAACACAGTGTATGGCATTTCTCAGGGAATGAATGAAGGCAAGATAAACAGTTCTCCAAGTAACCTCCTCTGTTACCTTCCTCTCACTCCTTTCAAAACTAACATTTCATGTAAGAAGGGTTAAAAGGAAAGAAATGCTGAACTGCATACATGGTATGAAACATCTATTTGGTTTTATAAATAACTCTGGAGAGCAAGACAACTTAAAAAAAAAGTGATAAAAGAACAATCTTCAGATTAGCAAACTGACATGTTTCTCCCACTCAAGCTCGCTGACCCTTGCAACTCCCGGTGATAGAAGTAAGTGGATAATTAATTTTGCAGCTGGAAAACTGCCACAGGCGTAAGGAAGTGATTTTTCTCAACTGCGTACAAGTCAGTGGCAGGGCTCAAAAGGCACTGGAGGAAGAAATCCACTGCTGGATGTGGAGCCTTCACAAAAGGTCACCAGCTTGCGAGGTATTTAATTACAGGGGCCCACGATTGCCAGCCTGTCCCAATAGCCCTGCTGTGTTTAAGGACTGGTGGGCACAAACAGAAGCGGGAGAGGAAGGAACCGGAGCTCTGGCTCTAGATCTTGAGCTGTCCACCACAGTAATTCAGACAAGAGGGTCTTGGATCTAGGGGCTCCTGGCAAGGCAGAAGGGAGGGGCTAGTCTTGCATTCCAGAGAACTTCCTAAATTAGATTCTAAAAACAATGAGGCCACAATCCCCTTTGGGCAGGGTTTGCATAATCCTCATAGCTAAACAAAATCTTCTTGAAATAGAGCTTTAAACTGATCCATCTTCAATTAGTCCCAGGGGATAATAAAATAAAGAGAGAGGGAGAAATCTGTTGGCCACCTTCTCTGGGTTAGCATTTCTTCCTTCTTTTGAACCAGCCACCAACGTCCCTAGCCTTACCCGAGCGCCCCTGTCCCCCACTTCCGTGTCTGCCTGCCCTTGAACTGTTGCACATGTGAGCTCGGGAAGGTGGGCCAGGTTGGGGAAAGCAACCTGGTAATACCAAATTCCCAAAGACACTCCAGGGGATCTGAATTTTCTGAGCTATGTAGTGAAATCTCTTTTTTAATCTCTAGAAATGATTTATGTTCCCCCAAAAGCACCACATGTGACAGAGCATAGTTTTATTGGGGATTTGGGGAAGGCTAAATTAATATAGTCAGTTGTAGGGGCCTCCCTGGTGGTGCAAGGGATTAAGCACTGTGCTATGAAGCATCCACAGCCACTGCAGCACAAGTTCGATTCCTGGCCGGAGTGGGGGGGGACCCATATGGCAAAGCAGACCTCTCCTGCCTCGCCCATTGCTCCCCTCAGCAGTGTATTTCAGTGGATCCACCTGTTCTGCTTCCACTCTGTCTCTGGTGAATCCTCTCCCTACCCCCCAGCACCACTGGCCTGTACCCCAGTTCTTGTATGCATAAATAAATAAGTCTTTAAAATATATATATATACACACACACATATATATATATGTGTGTGTGTATATATATACACACACGTGTGTGTGTGTGTTTGTGTGTGTGTAGTCAGTTGTACTCACAACTCCAGAAGACTGGAAGGTCCCTGAAAAAGGGGCTTATCTTGGTTCCAGTCAATGCTGTTGCCTGTAAGTTAATAACTTCACTTTCTCATGCGAAACCCTTGAACGAACCTACATGCAGTTCAGCTCCTTTTTGAATGTTCTGTCTACATGGGTTTTTCCTTTTCTCTTTTCTTTGAGCTTATAATGTTGATTTTACCCTGTACACTTGGAATATTCATAAACGTTAGTTGAACTATTTTATTAGATATTTTATTTACTACTCATGTCTATCAGAAGAGAGTGTCTCATGCCAGACACACTTCTTTCCAACCATCAGTATCTCTTTGTGTACTAGCCTGATGGGTAAGAATGGACCACTAAATAAAAATATGAAAAAATGTAATTTTTTTTAATGAAAGGAGAGTAATGGCATAAGGCAAAAACTTTGTGCTGTAAGTAGTGCTAAGTAAAAACGAGCACTTGGGGCAGGGGTGCCTCCCTGGTGGTGCAGCAGGATGAGCATTGCATTGTGAAGCATCCGCTACACAGAACTGCCAGTTTGATCCCTGGCCAGCAGCAGTACATTTCAGTGGATCTGCCTGTTCTGCTCCCCACTCTGTCTCTGGTGAATCCTCTCACCTCCAGCGACTCTGGCCTGTACCCCATCTCTTGTATGCATAAATAAATAAATCTTTTTAAAAAAGACAAGTACGTAGGAAACACAATTTTGTAACTATCAATTTAGAGGGGGAAAAAACATGCAGATGTACTGTGTAAAAAGGCTATAGATTTTAAATGAAGTGGGTCCTTCAGGAAATATGACTGGCAACTTAAGTTGATAGTCTTTCACTTTAAGGAAACATGGACTGCTCTAAATGCAGTTACAGCTGAAGAATAAGAGCAGAATTTTATTTAAAACATGCACACTCTCCCATGTGCTATATGTACATTTTTGTGATAAACTTTTTTTTCAATTCTCTGCCATACATTTCTTGTTTACATAATTTTAAAGGCAGCAATAACTTTGTTCATGGGTGGGGGTGGGGTGGAGGGAGGTCCATGAAGATCCTAAAAGACAAAAAAATGAGGTCTTCCTATAAGCAGAAGCGAGCTTGTGCTGTCTTCATGTAGCAATTTTTTGCAAGACTTGAGTCAGAAAACCCTTCAGGATTGGATTTAAATCCAGGACTTTGCAGTCTATCTAGGAGAGGTTGGAGGACATAAAGGGTGATCTGCTTGGACCATATTCTGGGCAACAGAAGGATGATTCCTCAAGGCTTTCAGGGCACAGTATCTGTAAGGTATTCCAGAACTGGACCCAACAGGGAATGGATGCTGGGTGAATGGAAGGTGAGACCTGTCACAGTCCAGACTGGACACGAAGAACAGTCCACACTCAGGGTGGTGACTGTGAGCAGAGAGAGAGGAGCAGAGGCTGTAACGGCAGTCCCTCTGCTGTCACTGCCAAAACCCAAGGCACAGAATCACATATTGAAACTGTGCTGTCTTTCTCAAGAACTGTGCGAGGACAGATGAAGAGGTGCATGTTCCTGCATTGGATCTGAGATTATTAAGTGATTATGACTACTGTGATTTATTTCACTATTTTACACTGAGAAAAACCTGAGACATACCCATCATAACTTCTCTTTTTTAAAAAAGGAATTCTGTGTTGGGGAAAAAAAATAGTGAATCTATCGATACAAAATGCATTACTTTCCCCTAACATAATTTAAAACCTCAAATCTCTGTGGAAGAGTCACATTACACTTTTATGTACATTGCTTTAAAGGCTATCGGGTATTTCATGTGGTTCAAGAGAAGCTATGGAAATTTCTTCTTGCTGCACAAAGAAATTGGTAAACAAACTTCTTAGACACCCCCAATATGGCTATGGCGTGTCTTCCAGTCATATTTTCTTTTTAAGATTATTGTTAGCCTTTCTTTTATACATGCTTTTCCTACAGCAATTTGTAATTCAAAGCCTAAAGTAAAATACTCGTTGCAGAGTGGGTTTTCCTCCCCCTCATAAACCATTAGTAAACTTTTTACTATATGGCTGGCAACATTTTTGCTTGACTTTTTAAAAACTTGAGTTGGGAACAACCCAACTGCTAAGTTTTCATGAACAAACTCAAAAGAAAAGAACAAAACTCAAGGCTACAAATTTCTGCCTAAGGAACACAGGCCCCATTCTTATTAAAGACCAGGTAAGGGCAAGAGATTCAATGACCAGGAAAAGACTTTTTCTTTAGTAAGATCTGTCCCGTTGGAATGGGATGTTGGGAGAGGAATTTCTTTTTTGTTTTTGGTGGAGTATAACTGTTAGATGAGGCATCTGAGAAAAGAGATCTACTAAGTATGTTTATAAATTATGACCTCCAAAAACATTTCCTGGGCACGGTTGCTAAATTTTTGATGGATAACCTTTAAAAGTGAACTCAAAGCCTTAGAATAGTGGCCCAGAACAGTTCGCATTATTAGAGGCATTTTCTGAAGATCTCTTTAAGCTCATTCTCAAGTTTCAAAACTCTAAATAGGTTGTTTATATCTTGATTGGAAGATTATATGGTTCAGGAAAAACTAACTCTTTACAATTGCTTCATGCCATATTTCTCTTGAATTAATTTTCCTATTGTAAGATTAAATATAAAAGATAAAAACCATGGGCCAAATTAAGATTTACATTTAAAACAATGTGTCTGGAAAATATTTGTCTTGGCAGAAGTGTTACGGTTTTGCCGCTCAGAGCTTATCAGAAATCTGAAATGATTTAGCAAATTAGGGTGTACATCGAGGTGCTTCATTTTTCCTTAGAAGGAATCCTGGCTCATGTCTTTATTTTCTTTTTGTTCTCTAGTAATCAGATGCTCTGATTTGACATTTAATAATAGACATTTAGTTGCATTTGAGAAATCCATTGTGAATTACAGTTTGGTATGACATAAAGCATTTGCATTTTTCACTTCTTTCCTCCAATAGTCTATTGACTATCCGTACAGGTTTTCTTTTTGATTTGGAAATCATTTATTTCCAGAACCAAAGAAAAAGATTCCAGTGTTTATCCAATGTCTTTTGCCCAGTCCAGTGCAACCAGGGTCATGTAATGGTTAAATTTCAGTGACTATATCTTGGAAGCTGAAAAGCCTAAACCTGAACAGAGGAGATTTCCTCAAAACATTGTCTTCAGATTCAAGTGCCTTAGGAGTTATCCTGCAGTTGATTAGCATCTAAATAATTAGATTTTTGGTCCTGTCTGTTTGAAAGCTATAAGAGGGAAGTTGCCTGAAGGGAGAAGTTTCTCTTAAGGTAAGAACGGTGACCTTCTCACCCAGACCAAAAGTTATGAAAAGGGCATGGCTGACCTTCCCCTACCCAGCTAGAAAGCCAGTGCATGTAAAATGTCCAGCTAAGCACATCCTTCTTTTGCTTTGAAATCCTCAGTGCCCATTTCACAAGTAGCTATGTTTAATGCATGATGAAAGACTGTGAGTGCCAGACAAGTGTGATTCATGTGTTGCATATATTTCCAAGTTTTACTTGGAAAGAGCACAGTTAGTACTGTCTCAGTTAAACACTAAGTGATGGATAGGTTTTAATCTCCATTCCTGGGATCAATGACAGACTTTTATCAGCCCCTTAGAATACTTACATCTCAATGGAGCTAATCTGTTAAATTAATAACAATGTTCTTTAGGGACTGATGACTAGTCTAAAAAAATCTAGGCTAAGAATTAGCACAGAAATGGTTTGCAAGAGGCCCGGAGACAGAATTCACATCACAGTAATGATGAGCCATCACAGCATGCTCATCTAGTATCAATAAAATAAAGTCCATTAAGAAAAAAGTTATTCACCTAAATGAAAAAGAATGCCAGTTAATATAGTTGGTATTTGACGATACTAGACCCACCATGGGCTGTAATAAAATTCTCATATGTTTTAATTCATTTACGCATGCCTGCATTTAATATGCTTTGTGACCATGTCTACAATTAATATGATTTATAAGAAAAGAACATGTGCAATATTGGGGGGGGAGTGGAAGGGTTAGCATACATGTTTTTTCTTCTATGAATGAAAAATATAACAAAACGGCTCAAGGAAAATTGTTGGCCTTTAGCATATTAAGATGGACTGATGGAGCCCTGAGTAAACTTGGGGGAATTAATGATATCCTCTTATCTGACCCTGACACATTTGCAGCATGTAATTTACAGAAGCTCTGTCCAGGGAATCTTGACAAATGCTCCTATGGATGTCAGGGCAATGTTCCATTCTAATGTAAAACAGATGCGGGTCAGATACCCTCATTCATCACTTAACACAAAGAGTCTCAAACTCTTTCTGGGAGGAATGACATTACCTGCTGTTAGCTCTTCTCATTTCAGGAAATTTCTCCCCACCACAGAGCCCTCTAAAGGATATGCAATCAAACCTCTCACCGTTTCAAAAACCTGTCTAAAAACATGACTGTGGAAAATCAAACATATATCTTGGTTTAATTTCATGACTACTTCAAGACATGTTTGCTAAATATGAATTGACCCTTTGGGACCTGGGACTCCAAATACAGAATGGGAAAAGCTCTGTGCTTGAGCATTGCACTACACTTCAATGAGATGGCCTTTAAAACTTGATCTCTATTTGCCCAAGCTAAATGTGCATGTAAGGAAAAACAAAGGCCGGCTAATTCACCCTAAAAACCATTTGTAAATGCAAGCCTTATTGAACCTGAACTACCAGCTCTATCTGAGATTCACAAAAATACTCAGAAACTAGAAATCTGCTTTGCTATTTAGACAGAAGCACCCCCAATGTTGGCCTTCTGAGGTAGGTGGATTTTGAACAACCTCTACTCTCTCTACTCCCAAACCCCTCAAATTTTCCCTTCCTCCCAGTCTCCAACCACGTGGAGGGCAGACATTCCAGCTTCTTGGGGAGGGAAACAGTTGCCCAGCTCCACAAGGAAATTTCTTCTCTCTTCCAGACCATATGTGATGTAGGCAAATATTTCTGCGGCTTCCCAAAGCCCATGGCACAGACTCCAACCCTGAATGCCCTGCAGATCACAGAGAAGCTTCCCTTACACTTCCCCTCGAGTGAAGGAAGGTAGGTTCTTCAGACAGAGAAGAGAGTCCACTGAAAAGACTAAATGATACTGATTTAATGAGTAGATATCAAGAACGAACATATCCTTGAGGAAATGTTTTCTGGTCTGTTTCACAGGCTTTGTGATAAGACAGAATAAACCTTCAATTTTAAGAGACATGAAAACTAGCAACACTGCAGATCTGTGACAGCCGAGAACACATCCTGGTGAGGACCAGAAGCCACTAAGCCACTAAACTCAGATCCTACCCACCTTCATTCCCTCCCTTTTTCCACCTGAAAATGTACTTGTATCCTTGATCAAATAGCCTCGCCTCCTGCTGCACAGGCAGCTTCATGGAGGCTGGCAATATGCAGGGCCCACAATAAAGGCACATACACAGTTCTTTGATCTAGAGAAATTAAATCTGCCCCTGCAGATCTCAAGAAAATAGTCTGTGCAATTTGGTGATTAAAAGAAAGTTCCCCAAATGGTTAACTCAAAATTACTTAGATTGCCTAGTACTTTCTCAAACTTGCCATTGTGCCTGTCATCTGAGCTACCTTTTTCCTTTGTTGGTGAGAGAAAAGCAAAGCATTCAACTGATTCTCCAACCTTTATGTAGGTAGCAGGCTTCCAATGTCTCCAATTATCTAGTAGCAGAAAAGCTGGGCTGTACCTTTTTGAATGCATTCATGACAATATTATATTTCAGGAAGACAAAAGAAAACAAAGGGATGACCCTATCCCCTCCCCACTCTCAGCCCGTGAAGGACCTTTGATTCTTGGTTGTTGCAGTGCATTCTCAACTTAACTGTGATGTGAACTAATGGAGCAAAACCAACTTTGTACATTGTTTTCTGAGGACTATTACCCTGCAGGCACATTACGAATACTGCATTCTGAAGGGATACTAGCTTGTGTCCTTAGTTCTTGAAAAAGTTGAAGTAGAATACTTAAAATTTCTCCAGTCTACCAAGAAGCTATCTTTTCTTTCATATTATTAAGTTTCCACATTTGCCTCATTGTCAGGGACAAACAGTGAGGTTCAGGGAGATTTTTAAGTAAACACTGATGAAAGCTCTGTCGTCACAGGATTACTACTATGTTAATAAACCATTTAAATCTCCTAAGGACTGTATTTCTCAGAAGAGCTCTGTAGGGCATTTCTTTTTCAATATCTTCAAATTTAAGAAGATGAAGTAAGCTGAGATAGTCTAAGTAATTTGCCTGAAGATACACAGCAAGTAAATAGCAGAGAAGTGCTGGAATCTAAGTAGTGGACTGTGGAATACCTCTACAGTCAACAAGCTGTGTCTACACCACCATCAACCCACTCGACAGAATTCTCTTTCTTTCCTATATACCCTTCTGCGCCTTCTCTAAATATTATCAAGCAGTGTATAGCTTCTTTAAAACTAGTCTTTTTCCCCCTAAGTTCTTATAAAGAGGGTGGACAGTGTGCCGAAGATGACATCAGACACCAAATAGAGACATTCACTTCTGAAAAAAAATCAAGGGAACCATTTTAGAAGCGAAGGAATCGTGTTTTCTTTCATTCAGCACTTCCTGGAAATGTTCTTCAAAGCTCAACAGTGTGTTTGCAAAGATATAATATTCTGGAAAAGGCAAAACTATGGAGACAGTAAAAAGATGAGTGGTTGCTTGAAATTAGGGGAAAGGAAGGAGTGAATAGGTGGGGCTTGGAGGATTTTTATGATAGGGTAAAGAAAATATCCTGCATGGTACACTAATGATGAGTATATGTCATTCTACCTCTGTCCAAACACATAGAATGTGCCATACGAGAGTGAGCCCCAACATCAACAATGGGCTTAGGGTGATAGTGATGTGTCCATGGAGACTCATCTGTTTTAACACATATTCTACTTTGGTGATAAGAATGTGGCTGACAAAGCAGCTTTGTGTGTGTGGGGAGGGGGGAGGAGAGGTAAGTGAGAAATCTCTACCTGTTGCTCAATTTTGCTACCAACCTAAAACTACTATAAAAAATTAAAACAGGGCCTCCCCTGGTGGCGCAGTGGGTTAAGCAACGCACTACGAAGCAAATCGCAGCCACTGCAGCACGAGTTCGATCCCTGCTGCCGGCC
>JAGFMF010011501.1:17882248-17960163 GCA_019455555.1 Galemys pyrenaicus
CCGCTCTCTGTGGTGAATCCTCTCACCCCCCTACACCTCTGGCCTGTACCCCAGTGCTTGTATGCATAAATAAATAAATCTTAAAAAAAAAAATTAAAACAATAAAAAGGGGCCTCCCTGGTGGTGCAATGAGTTAAGCAAAGCACTATGAAGCAAACAGCAGCCACTGCAGCATGAGTTCGATCCCTGCCTCCGACCAGGGAGGGGACCCACACGGTGCAGCAGACTTCTCCTGCTGCGCCTGCTGCTCCCTTCAGCAGTGTATTTCAGTTAATCTGCCTATTCTGCTCTCCACTCTGTCTCTGGTGAATCATCTTACCCCTCACACCTCTGGCCTGTACCCCAGTGCTTGTATGCATAAATAAATAAATCTTTTAGATAGGTAGGTAGGTAGATAGATAGATAGATAGATAGATAGATAGATAGATAGATAGATAGATAGATAGATAGATAGAGAGATAGAGAGATAGAGAGATAGAGAGATAGAGAGATAGATAGAGAGATAGAGAGATAGATAGAGAGATAGAGAGAGAGATAGAGAGATAGATAGATAAAAACTTGGGCAGTTGAGCCATAACAAAAGGGCTCCGTGGTTCAGTGAGAAAACACTGACCGGTGTGTCAGAGCCTTTACAAGGCTACTGTGCAATGGGACTCGAAGAGAGATAAAGGGGTATAGTTTCTATTATTTTTTTACATTATTTTAAATTTTTGTATAGTGTATATTTCTCACCCCCACAGAATTCCCACCACCAATTCACCTGTGCACCATCACCATAGTCCCTTGTGCTCTTCCCACGAAAGGGGTATAATTTCTAACATTTCCCAAATTTTGGATTTGGGATCCTTTGTCCTCAAACCATTGTTTCAAGGTGTCCACTTTGGGGAACAAGCCTATACGATGAGGCGCCACTGGGTTTTTGGATGTTCAAAGTTGTTTGTAATCTAGTGTTCATCCTCTAGAAATCCCTAGTCCAAGTGCAGAATGGATTTTGTAACACAGTATAAGGTGGTAGGTGTTTCAGCCAAGCATGCGCACATGAATGAGGCATTCACAGAGTCTAAAGAGAAATTCTGCCTGGAAGAATCATAAGAAGAGTTGACAATGCCCTAGAAATTTTCCCATGGAGTCCTACAAATGAAGAATACGCTCTCTAGAGGGCTTTTAAATTTCAGAACAGATGCAATAGTTTAATTAGATTGTTAAAGCAAGCTGCCCCAAATGAGACATGAGTATTATTTGATGGAAAGAAAAGATATTTACTTCTTTAAAAAATGCCTGCCTCCTTCATTAGCTCAGCACTGAGGACTGACCTCACAGTCATCTGACAGCAAAGAAGTAATTCCCTTCAATGTGGAACTCTACTCCGCGATTCTACAAAAAGCACTGTCTCAAAATTGTCCCGGCCTGCTATCTCTTCCTATTCAGCGGGTACAATGCAATCACTAATCTCAGCAACTTGAGTTTACTGAGCTCTAGTGAAATGTCAAGAGTAATTTTTAAATATTATACTGTACATTGAAAAATATACACCTCTGATGAAACCCAGACTGTTTTGCAGAGACAAATTCTTTAGGAAAAAAAAAAAAAAAACAACAAAAAATAGTACACAACTAATGACTGAATCCAGTCTTCTGTGTCTGCAGTACAAAGCGCACATTCAGCTCCTAATTGAATAAATATGCAAGTATTCAGATTTCTGTAGATATTGCCATTTTGCAAATGCAGTAATAAATTAAAAGCTTTACATTGCATTCCAACCACATATAAAGGGTTGATTCAGACCATTGGCCTCACACTAGAATCCAGCACGGTTTTGCTGTGTATGACTGACTACAAAGAAAAACTTTTTATTCTAGTAGCTTAGTTATAGACTAAGCAATCACACTCAATTTTTTTCTCCTCAATGGCTAAAAGAATTCAAATGGGCCCCAAAACCCTGGGGTTCTTGCATTTGACTTGCCCAAAGTACAGGCGAAAATAGAAGATGGCATTTCTATTTAAACCAATGCAATGGACACACAAAAAAATTTAATTCAGCAAGAACCATTTTCTTGGGGCTCATTTCAGGGACATGGTGTAAGATTCAGTCATTAGCTGCCACTCTTTCCCTTTCTTTAAAGAAGATATTTTGACCAAGTGGTTGTATCTCCCACGATTCTCCAAATGTGTAACTAACTCAAGAGGCTGTGGCTGGAGCTGACATAAACCAGAGCTCTCCTCACGGTCTTGAAGAGTAGCAACCACAGCCTTCGGAGAAAAACCCAAGGCACCAGGTCAATTACAGCCTGCACCGATCCAACAAGTGGATTAACAGTTGTGTCTTCACCACACGCAGAAGAGTTCAGAAACCTAAGATGGCTGAATGGAAACCTGCAAATGGTCAACAGTTATTATGGTGTTGCTGAAATGTGCTAATTAGTAATCACAAACAGCCCTGCACCTTCGCAAACACGTGAGACTTCTGCAGGCCTGGCTTGGCGCTCATGGAATACTTTAGAAAAGAAACAGGCTTAAACTTTTGAGAGGCTGCCAGCTCTATATGGAAAGTCTCTCTGCATGAGCTTTGTTGAACACCCAACCAATCTCTTTCGTCAGAATCATTTCTTTTGAACCTTTCTACATTGCTAGTAGGGATGCAAACTGGTCCAACCACTATGGTAAGCTGTATGCAGTTTCCTCAGTCTGCTAAAAATGGACCTACCATATGACCCAGCAACCTCGCTCCTAGGAATTTACCCAAAGGACACAAAAAAACATTAATTCAAAAGAATACTTGCACCTCTGTGTTTCCTCGCAGCATTATTTAATACTAGGTAAGATGTGGAATCAATCCAAATGCCCAAAAATAGAAAATGTGGTGTATATATACACAATGGAATATTACTCAGCAATCAAAAAAGATAAACTAGAGACATTCACAGAAACCTGAATGGAGCTTGAAGGGATTATGCTCAGTGAAGTGAGTCAAAAGGAAAAAGAAAAATACTAGATGGTCTCACTTATAGGAGGACTATAGAGGAACAAGAAAAGAAAAATAATAATAACATTAACAAGGACACCAAAACCACAACTAAATAAAACAAAAATAAACAGACAACTACAAAACAGAGACACTGGAGGGAAGAGGTAGGGCTTGGGACCAGGGTGGGGACAGGAGGAGCCCCAGGAACTGTAGTGATGGTGCACAGGTGAAATTCTAAGGGTACTACACCAAGAAAAGAAAGCAAACATTGTGAGAAAAGTTCATTAATTAATTTCTATTTTTAAAAATCGTTCCTTTTTCTCCTACAGATAAAATTCTGGGAAATGGAAAGGGAAGAAAGTGCCCTGTTGGGAAGTGGGTGGGTGGCAAGCCACCTGCTCTGTATTGTTCTGGAAGATGGAGGTAGCTGAAGGCATATGACCTGCAACTTATGTGTGAAATACACAAACCAAATGACCTGGCAATCAGGATGTGGGGATAAAAACCCAGGAAAAAATCACTCTCCTGAAAAAGGGGCTAGTCCTGCCACCAGAGTAAACCTGACTGATTTTATATGCACCGAGACAAGAGAAGGCCAAAACTGCCCGTGACATTCTCAACGAGATTTTCTCCCTGTGTGAAAAAGTTCCCATCACAACCTTTTCTCAATGGCAGACCCAAGCCACAGAACAAGCTGATCCACAGTAGTCCTTGCACCTTCAGTGGACAAAGAATCATCATCTTGCCTGGCAGTTAAGGAATTTGAGATAATTGTGAGCAGTGTGGTCCAAAAAATGACAAGGAAAATCAAAAGCAGTCTTGAGTTTTGTGTACACATATTAACACTTAAATGCTTCTCCCTAATAAGTTTCAGGATTAACAAATGTTTGTCAAAAGAAACTGTGCTGAGCAATTGAAATCTAATTTGAAATGGAACCACGACAGTCTAATACATATATGCATGAAATGGAGAAGCTGCCTAATAAGCGTAGCTGACACCAAATATGCAATTTACATACATTACACACTAATAATCTCAATTTTAATATTATTCTTTAAAAGCAACTGGATGGGTGGTTGAGTTAAAGCTTCTCTTTTGTAAGATGTAAATACGAACAAAAGTTAATCCTGGCACCGTCACTATTAACCACAGTCCCATTAGTCTAGAAATCTCCCTGCCCTTTCTTAGGTCTGTTTTGGAGACAGTATCTCATCCCACAAAGCTGTGATGATTCAAGCAGACTTAACAGATGAATGGCTGATAAACCTGATGAGATCTACAGACCTACTCTTTGTTCCTGAGGTGCTAAGTGATGAGCAAACATTCAAGCAACTTTGAGCCTGGCACACAAATCTTTATGAGAATTTCTTCTTTCCTCAATAGATTATCCATGAAATAGGACAGGTGTATTGGTTATTCAATTACATCTTACCCAGGACCTGGACAAAATTTGAAATGAGGCCTCTGAGCATAGTTTTGTTTTGTTTTTTTTTAACCATGGGGATTTATTAATAACAGTTAAACATTCTCTAAAACAAAACTTTTTTTTGTAATTTAAACCTATTTTCTTATTTTGTCATTGGTTTCACTCATAAACCAGAAACGAAAATCTGCCCATCTGCTCTAAACATAAAATGTGTTCATAATAAACCAGATTTATACCAAATGTATTTAAGTATTGCTGAATTGAGAGTGTACTCAAAATTTATGGCCTCTGAGGTTGCAAAGAGGACTTCCTCTTTTTAAGGAGGAAAATGCTTAAAATGAACAAGAAAAGGCTCAGAAAGCTTCTTGGATATCAAATGGCTCCATAGGAAAAAAAATGTCAGTGATATAAGAGTAAATGAATCAAAACCATATGGATCAAATTTTCCCTAAAATACACAGTTTGAAAAATTAAGGAGGAAAAGTGCTGGGCAAAAATGTGTTTTAGGTTTTACCAAACCCAAAACATTTGAAGAATCATTTGCAATGGTTGATGAACCCTAAATGCAGCCAAGTTGGCCCATTTCTGTATACTACATAACAATACAAAAAAGCTTCCTAGAAGTCATCTGACCCACTGATACTGTACTTCACTCAAGAAATCATTAGACCCTGTCACCAAGGACGGTGGGCTTTGTAGCCAGCGGGTGGGGCTGGCGTGAAATGATAAAAGTTTGTTCATTTAATTGGCCTGGTTTTGGGGGGTTTGGCTATGTGTGTTTTGGAGGTGGGGGAGCAGTAAGGGTAGTATTTCTTGCAGAGGAAAGTTAATTAGAAGAACATGGGCCAAATGTTAATTAGTCTCACATCTCGAGCATCTGGTAGTGCTTCCTTAGCGCTCTGCATCCCAAGTCAGCATTCCTTTCTCTCTCCTGCACGTGCAGGAAGGTGCTGGCAACACCGCATCTGGGTTTAGAGAAGAAACTCACAGTCCCTGGATTTTTTCTTTTATGGTCCCTATCACCCAGAGAACACAAGCCTTCAAAAGAAAGCAGCTTCTACCAGGGCAAGCAGAGCGCTCCAAAGGCTTTCTTGTCTGAGAGGGTTCTGTCATTCACTCTGCATGCCCGATCTCCTGCAAGGGTCATGCAGCTCAAATGAAAAGCAATTCAAAGACAGCAGAAAATGTGGAGGTCATTTGCCTGTCGCCCCTCTCAAGGACCATGAGAATTTCAAGTTCCCTGACAGATCCAGCCAGGAAGGGCATGAGAAGAGTCAGGCCAGCAGGAAAATCAAGGTGGATGTCGGTGCCAGAGCCCGTGGAAAACTTAGAACACGATGCTTCTTCAGCAAGTGAAATGTGTAATTTGTGTTTATAGAAGAATTAGCAACAACTGGAAGGAAGATGGATTTGGCTCTTAACTCTGCCAGGAAGTCACTTAGATGACTGTGTTGCCTAGGTCTTATTTTTCCATAAGTAGAATGGGAATATTCCGCAAATATGGTTACCAGTTGGCCTCAGAACAAAATTAACTCGGCAACAATTAAATCAGGTACGATCCCTTTGGGCAGCTTGAGGAAGGATATAACTAAAATTCGGAAAGTGTGTGTCAGTGTTGTGAGGCTGGGGGTGTCACAAACACATGGCAGCACATCACTGCTCTCACCTGCACAAGTGGGTGGGGGTCACCTTTGCATCACACCTGCTCTGAGAGAAGGGTGGGGGGCATCTAAGAAACACCATTTGACTAACGACTCTGACTCCAAATTTTAAAACAATCTTTGCGGCAGGGAACAGAGATGTTAGAAACCCCAAACAAACACTCAGTAAAGTCCAAACACAGACCCGGGCATAATTTGCTTGTCATTGTGGTGCCCCTCATTCTTTGACCTGAAACTTGAAAGTCCATTCTACAACATCTCAAACACGTTCTAACTCAGGATTTTCAAATGTGAATGGCAAACAATATATCAGTTTCAATGACACTCAGGAAAAAGGTCAAATAAAATGCACAAGTTGTGAAAAATACCCAACAGCCACTCCTGAAGAAATGTATAAGGAATAGACCGCAACACCACAAAAAAACTTTAGGTCCAATGCCACTTAAATAAATAGATGGCTGGGGCCTCTCTGATGGCACAAGGAGTTAAGCACCACACTATGAAGCATCCACAGCCACTGCAGCATGAATTCGATCCCTTGCTAGGGAGCTGAACCACATGGCGCAGCAGACCTCTCCTGCCTCACCCACTGCTGCCCTCAGCAGTGTGTTTCAGTCAATCCGCCTGTTCTGCTCCCCACTCTGTCTCTGGTGACTCCTCTCAACACTTGCATCTCTGGCCTTTACCCTAGTTCTTGTATGCATAAATAAATAAATCTTTAAAAAAAAATAAATAGATGGGAAAAGGCCAATGGAGAAAAAAATGCAAAGGTAGAAAAAAGGCCAGAAGTAAAGTTATCTTCATTAACTATTCTTAGTTATATTTTTTTAAAGGCCTATGACCGCAACATGCAACAGCATTTCATAGTGGTTGCCATCAAGAACTTTTTCCCTCCTCTAAATACACTCAAGTGTCCCCCGACTTTTTACACAATCATGTAGTCCTTTTATTATTAGGGGAGGTTAAAAGACTGATAGGAAAGTGTAGAAAGCAAAAAAAGAAACAGTAATGCATATATCAGCAAAAAGAGTATAAATGAACAGACAAATGTTTAGAAAGCTAGCACCAACAAAATGTTTTTAAAATCTGACTAAAGCTCCCTGCCTCTATTTTTTAATGAAGCCAGTTTCCTCTTCACCCAGCTGTGCAAGGATCATAGATCCTAGACTGAGAGCCAAGAACTTGAGTTTCTACTCCCAGTTCCTCCCCATCAGCCCTGGGCCTCCAGCAGATTTCTGAGCCTCCATTGACTTATCTGCATTTTGAATGTCAGCTAGGAGGCAAGGGGAAGGAGAAATGAGGAATTCTATGCTCCAGCATATTAACAAGCACTCCAATATATGTTAATATACTCCAGTACATGTTACATAACATATACTCCACCGTATATGTTAATATATTCCAGCCCAGGAATTCTATGATCCTGCATACTAACAAGCACTCCAATATATGTTAATATACTCCAGTACATATACTCCAGTATATTGACAAGGAATTCTATCACCCAGCATATTAACAAGCACTCCAACCTAAGATGCAGTGAGACTAAAGTACACCAAGCTCTCTTTCTGCTCCCCTCAAAGTTAACAGGTAAACCAAGCAGTGAGGCCTGGGTTCTGAATCATCTCTTAGAATCTTTTTTAAAAAGTCGGACTCCCAAAAGTAGGCACGCCTCCCTCCTGCTTAAGTGGACCCATTCCTAAGATGTGATCAATGCCACAAGCTATAAAAGGTTCTAATTCCCAATTCTCTGAATTTTGTTGCACACATATGTCAAGGTCCTGATTAGCTTACTGCCCTTCATTCTCCAGCTCTGCCAGAGGATATAAGGAGGAACCTGTACACTATCTCTTTTCGAAGTCATTAGAGACGCTGTAAGAACTAAGACAAAAAGGAGATGGTCTGAGGAAGAAACGTGTGGCAGAAAGGCAAACTATGCTGGATATTTGCACATAATGAGAATGGAATATATATAATATATACAAACATACTAAAGATATACAAGAAAAGCTGCCTGTGGAATTTTCCATTGCTTGATATTGGAGTGATTCCCAATCTACCAGCAACTCTGGAATCACAGCCAGCCTTCTTGAAATCAAGGATTAACAGTTTCAAGATCAAGTGCTAGTGACACCACTAACGTGATACTTATATAATGCAGTGTAATACACTTACTATAACATACAAGATAATACACTAATAATAAAGGAACTAGCAGTTTCCCTTCCAGAATGCAGACTCGAGTTGTTATTTTTATTATGATTGAACTCTTAGAAATGCCAAGGGAATGAATCCCAGGGTCTTGCCTTTTAAAAGCCGTGAGGGTTGGAATTAACTTTTACTAAAACTCTCAACCAAATCATATTCATAAAAAGCTTTTCTATGGCCCCAAACTACATGCGTAAAAATCTGCAGAGATATGACTACTTCTGATGTGACTTCTAAACTGTAGAAGCAGATTATGTGCTATATAAATCTGGGCATTTTAAAGACGAACCTATTAATATAAGTCCATGATTTTCATGCAAGATCACGCTCACACATGCCAGCACTTAGAAATTAAATTTATTAAAGTCCTGTAGGAAGCACGTGCATTGTTTTCATGTTGTTATTTTTTGGTTGAGGTTTAAAGCTACCTCTTATTTTTTTATCCCAGGATGTGCTATAGGAATCTATGAAACTTAATTACATTTACTGTTACAAAAAAGGATTTATGAACTTTTGCCTTTAGGCAGAAATGTTTATTTCATTGCCTTTGCTATTCATTCTTTTCAACTCCAAGGGCTTTGAACTTTTCAGCTGCTAGGAGTTATCACCGTTGTGCAGAACCCAGGAACCGCACTCCCAGGACACAAACCACAAGTTGAAGAAAACGAAGAAGGCGAAGATATATGAGTCGTTATTTTGGCCACCCTTTGTGCCATTAAAATCTCATTTTCTGCCTATTAGAATGCCCTCTTGGTGCTTAGGCAGCGGTGATAGTCAGTGATTAGTGTGTAATTGAGTATAATTGTCTTTTCACTTTTCATTTGTGTCATTCTGAGCTTCTCTCTGTTTTTCTAACCACCAAGAGGAAAAAGGGGGTTAAGAAAAGATAAAGCTGTTAAAACTCTCACTCTCAGCCCTGAAGAGATTCCCGATTGCAATTATAGATTGCAGCCGCTCTGTGACATTTCCCCAAATTTAGCGGGCAGCTACCCTTACCACCTGGACCAAGAGCTCCCTAATAAAATCAAGCGATCTGTATTTAAACAACTGCTAACAATGTCAACCTCAGACAGATGCCACATGTAGGAAATTTAACCAACCCTCTGACATGCAATTATCAAGGCAATTTATTAATATGATCTCTCAAGAAAAGCTCATAGTCCAATGCAAATTAGAAAAACAATTACAGCAGTCAAATATCTATATATTCCCAAAGAGCAGTCATTCTCCTAATTTGAGCATTTATCACTTATTTAGCCCAGGATTCTGGAGTCATCGACTGGCTCTCCTTCCACACAACTTGTTTGCTTGCTCCTGCAATTGTTTTCTAAAAGCGTCTGTACTTTTTTTTTAAGATGCTTTTGCTCCTTCTCCCACCCCACCCCCACCCCTCATCAGCTGGCCAAGTACCATCTTAAAACCAAGTGTGTTAGGTCCTCAACGCCCAGTTCAGGTCTCCCCATAAGTGCTGGGCTGGGTATCAGCTTTTCTACCTGATCGTACTGTCATTCTGTTTTAAGTTAATGGATTGGACTTGTTTGCCATGCAATATTTTCCATTAAATCCTATATTTTCAAAATAAATAAATAAGCAAAAATGTCCATGGTGTGTGTGTGTGTGTGTGCGCGCGCACATGTTTCTTAATCAAAGCCCGGTACTGGGCGTGGACAGACACCTTGATAGCTGAGTGTGAACCTAAAATCCCTGCGATTACATTAAAAAAGAACGTGAATTTTAATTCAAAGCTACAACTTTTGATCCAGCCAGTAGGAAGGGTAGAGAAAAAGGAAACTAGAAAACTGAAATCATGTGGCTTGTATAAAGAATACATTATGGTTTAAATTTGGCAATTCATTATAGGACTGCCTCGGGGAATTGACTATTTGGTTCTGGTATACAGCAAATCGTCTGTCTGGAAACACAGAACTGACCTGAGGTGAAAGGCCATTGCCGATGGCGGGGTTCATGGGGTTGGAGGGCCCGGACGGAGGCACAAAGCTGTCTGTATAGCTGGAAAATCCATGCCTGGTGCTGGGCAGGCAGTAGGCTGAGCTGCTGTCGGGGTTGGAAGGAATAGTGCTTTGGTGTACAGTGCTCGGAGGAAGCGGCTGAGGTCTGTGGAGGGTGCTGCTGGGGTCCGACACAGCTGCAATGAGGAAGACTGTCAGCCATCAGGTCGTGGCGGGCCGCAAGGCTCAGAGCAAGAGTGCACAGCCACCAAGCCTCACGGCAGCCGCTAGTCAGACCCAAAGTTAGTTTCAAACTGCATTTCTTAACACGCAGTGTAGACCCACCCCCTAGCAAACCTAGCCACATCTCTGTCCATACGTGCAAATACACCACCTGGATATACGCTCATGGAAATATGCATGGGTGGGCCCAGATAGGGACTCAGAAACCCTATTAGCAAGACTAGTACATGGGGAATGAGACTCATCCACATGAGCTCTAACCAAGGTAAGAATGGCAAGTCTCAAATATCTTGTCGAATAGATTTTCAAGGCATCTAAATAGTGGGGTGAGCAGATCGTTTCGAACACCTGAAATGCTATCTTTCCTAATCCAAAATAACTTAGTGTCATCTCGGACCCCAGCACCGCCGTGTAAGTCTGTCAAGGCTTACTCTGCCACTGCCACGCTCACCCTCCATCCCAACCTGCAGCTCCTGGCAGACAGGAGCACCAGCCTAGAGGCAAAATTTTAACAGAGGAAAAACAAATGGCTTATCTCTAGGAAGGAGGTTTTGATTGGAAATACTGAAATGGTGTTCCATCACAACACGGCTTATCTAAAGAGACTCGGCTCTGTCACAGAAGAAATTTTGTTTGAAAAATGATGGGTACATTCAGGACAACTTGGTGCAGTGCAATGAACACATACAAACACACATGCACAAGCTTAAACACTAGCACAAATGTGCACACATGCACGCACATAGGCATGTACACACATAAGCACACAAGTACACAGATACACAAAACACACATATGCACTGAAGCACATGCGTGTGCACACATGTGTGAGTGCACACACAGCACAGCATTCATCCCACTAGAAAATAAGCAGCAAAGACAGTGACCGGTGAAACACGTTGACCCCTTCCTCCTCCGGCCCGCCCTCCGTACCTTGTGGGATAGCTGTGGGCTGGTAAGAGGTCTCCGACAGCTGGTATGTTGGCAGAGTCGGCATGGCGGTGGGGGGGAACCCCCCCGGAATGAGATGGTTGAAAGCCATCAGTTGATTGGCCCCAGCTTGCTTCCTCCATCTTGCACGGCGGTTGCTAAACCAGACCTATGGATTTAATTTAAAATTTGAGGATTTCACTGATGAAATAATAGTACATTCTTAATGAATTTTTCATGCTAAAACAGATTAAAGGCCCCTTACTGACAGGGCAAATAGGAGCAAGAGCCCTCCACCTTCTGTGTTGTGTTGTCAGCGGAGAGAGGAGAGTTAAATGTCAGGGGTCAGGAGAGGGGCTGCAAGGTCCAGCAAAGACCCCAGAAGCCCCATGATGACCGCGCGCAGGGCAGGCTGAGACAAGAGGGACAGCAGGAACCCCCGCCATTCTCACCCTCCCACCCTCGTGGAGCCCAGCAGCCTCAGGGCCTCGCTCTTTACTCCTACCCTGGCCTGGCCTCATCACGCCAGCCCTGGTATCCGATGATTTTATCAGTCGTCTCTGAAGTCTGTGGTCACTACAGGCACAAAACCTGGAAACCCTGACCGCCGACTAGGATGAGTGGGGCCACTGACCACCCTTTCAAAGTGTAGGACATGGCACCGATCTCATTAGAAATAAACCCCAGAGCGGTATTTCAAGAAACGAAGGCCATTTATCTAAGAAGATCCCACAGCCGTTCGTTTACTATTTCTTTCAACAGCTTTAAGCACGTAGGATGCACTGGGTCCAGCACTACACTAAACAGGTACATTCAGAAAAAGCACATGGAACATAACAAAATGACTTCCAGGGATCAAAGTGTACACGGGCACTTGGAAAGAAGTGGCAGTAAGAGGAGGAGCAAGAAATGTAACTGAACATCTCAACTGTTGAGAAACTGTGGCCTAAGGGGCCCCGTGATCTTGCCTAACTATCTGCAGGGCTTAAATGTAGAACTTTGAATGATTTTTCCAGCGTGCATATGTGATGTTTCCCCCCAAATGAGCAGGGATCTCTACCTTGAAGGTGTTTTAATTTGCATGCCAAATGTTCCCTGGTCATAGCATCTAGTAGACAAATAAGTCCTAGAGAACTAAAGCCCAGTACAGAGATTATAGATAACAGAACTGGACTGTAAACATTAAACATACTAATACACTCGATCTCAACGCTCCCAAACTAGACAAAAAAGATAATTACATGACACAAGCGTAGGCTAACTGATAACGAGCATTTTACGTAGTAAATGGATCAAACAAACCTGTGGCACACCTAAAAGTTACACGAGATTGGATGCCAGATTAATCTCAGTGATGCATAGGTAATACATAGATAAATAATACAGGTTACAACATTACAATAATACAGAGATAAAATTTTTAAATTTAAAAAAATGTTTATTGAAAACCATATGGAGAAATCATCGTGCTTAGAGTCAGAGGATAAAGAGATGAGTAAAGTGCATTAGTATAAAATAGGGTCCCTGCATTGAAGAGCGTACACTCTTGTCCTTGTAGAATTCACAGTAGTCAGGGCTTCCCTGGTGGCCTGGGGGTTAAATCTCAGTGCTATCACCACTATGACCTGAGTTCCATCCCTGCCCAGGGAACTAACCCAAATACGGTGCAGCAGACCTCTCCTATCTCACTCACTGCTCCCCACGCTGTCTCTGGTGAACCCCTTCACCCACCTCCCCCATCATACCCCCTCTGTCCTACACCCCAGTTTTTCTATGTATAAGTAAGGATTCAGAGTAGTCAAAGCAACCAAAATAATTGTCCCCTGTGGATGGAAGCTCCATGTTTGGAGATACAGAGAATCAGGAAAAATTTAGAGTGAAGACAGAGTTTCACCTCACTTTATAGTGTAGATACGATTTTTTTTAAAAGTCACTCTATTTGGAAGTGATACTAAAGAACAGTGTCTCTAAGAAGAGACAAGAGTTGATTTCCTGATAGAACCATGTTCACAATTAGACAACTTAATTGTAGTTTTTAACTCACAAAATTTTAAAGAGTGGAAGAAGGAATTTCTCCCTGCTGGAGCAAGAAAGCCCAACTTCACAAATATTTTGCTAAGACATCTGCTAAAACTTGTGTTACTCACCCAAGCATTTGTCTGGAAAAGAGTTTGGTCTTCTCTGGCCATGTTGCAAGACATTGGTAAGGAAAGCTGTTTGAACTTCCTCAAAATACTAACATTTAATACTCCTTAAGTTTCCAACAGGAAAAGAAGGTAAGTCAATATTTTCCCATGTTGATACATAATTGAATTAGAGTCTTACTTAACTTAATATATTGCCACCTGGGATAATAGAAGCATGAGCAGCACTCAATTTCAGGTCTGAATCAATTGTGTTTTCTCACTGCAAGTCTAAGTGTATGCACCACAACTCCCAAAGGTATTGGGGTAAGAAAACCCTTATCAGGGCAGTGCTTGGAACAAGCTGAGCTGCCTGGAGGAAGCTGAGGGAAGACACCAGGCTGTATTCATGCCAGGTGCACGGCCCCATACCAGACATGCAGTCATACTTGATATTATACATCGTCAAGATTAATGACGCTTACCTGGCTCAAATAAAGTGGTACTCGCACCCATCTAAACCAACTGACATACAGCGCATCTCCAGTTTTACACTGGGAGAAAAGTTGAATTTCCAGATATTCTGATGTGAGTTCTCTGCTTCAGACTTGTTATCCTCAATTCTACTGGTGAGATACTTTATGAAGAAGAGTTTACACTTCTATTATTACCCAAGGATATTGCCAGTCTCTCTGTGCCAACTTCCCCTGAGAACTTTAGATAAGTAAACCAAGTGTGATTTATCCAGTGGGTGGCTGTGCTTGATCATTCCATCAATTTCAACCAGTTTTGATTTGAGTTTATTCTAAGTTCTCATAACCCAATTTTTAAATCAAAAAATGCTTTGCTCAAGTAACAGAAATATCATGATTTTCTGCAAATACCTTCAAAAGATTGAATCCAAAGAACTCCAAGTATAAGGCTTTTTGGATTTTCTTTTCATTTTTCCAAAATGATACAAATAAATATTTAAGACATTGAGTAAACCCACCAGAACTTGATTTTAGAGTTCCTATATTTACAATACAATATCTCCAATAAAAAAATGAAGAGCAAATCTTCACTGAAAAACAAACCCTCAACAGGAGGACCATCAAGAGTTTTCCAAAGAAAAGAATTTGTTTTTTTTTAAAATATTTCTTTTTTATTTATTTACACATACAAGAACAAGGGCAGAGGTGCAGGCATGAGAGGATTCACATTGTGGGGACCAGAACAGGCAGACTGACTGAAGTACACTGCTGAGGGGAGCAGCAGGCGAGGCAGGAGAGGTCTGCTGCGCCATGTGAGTCAGCTCCTTGGCTGGGGATTGAACTCATGACACAGTGGCTAGCAACAGCTTGATAGCACTGAGACTTTAACCCCTGTGCCAAAGGAAGGTCCCAAAGGAAAGAATTTAAATGTTGCTTAAATTTAAACTAAAATATTCCACGGGGTTATTCCTGAGAAAACTGGGGCTCCCTGAGAAATGGCCTGTCTGTTTCTAGCCATTTACCCAGATTTTTCTATCATCTTCCATTCTCAGCCTTCTGCATCTCCGGGACCCAGTTGAATCTGCCAAAAGGAACACTAGAAGAAAATGCAATAAAGTTGCAAATTAAGAAGTAGGCCTTGTCTTCTTTATGCTTTGAAACAAAAGATATAGCTTATATTTTAATAGGAAAAAAGGTGCCCTTGAAATAACCTTCATTTTCAATACCCAAACTAGCCAAGTATATTGATCATGGGAACAAGTCGTCATGCCATCTTTAACCAAAAGACATTCCCTTGGTACTCGGAAATCTTAGATAATCTTTCACTACTGAATTACTAACTTCTCAAAGAGAATCAGTGAGTGGCTCACTGAATGACACTGAACAACCATTGACACTAGCCATTTAGCACTCATGGTTACAATTACTAGAAACTCCTCTTTGGTTTGAAAAATACAACAGCCACAAAGACAAATTGGTCTTTAATGTTTTAGAAGAGAAAATGTATTCACAAAAAACCAAAATTTATAAGGTAATAACTGTTACATTGTTGACCCTTAATTCAATGTAACCTTGCTTTTCCCACACAACATCACCTGGCTTTCACTTCACTTTAGTGAGAAGTAGGGACACAGGCATTCTTTGGTGGGTAGACTATGGGCACAGTTTATTGCTTACAACTGCCTGAATCCGATCATGCTACACCCAAACTTATCCTTGCAGCAAAGTTTTACCTCATTTAATGAACTACAGTATGGTTTATTTCCATCTGGACCCTGGATATTTCTTCAGAACCCTTCCACAAAGCTATCTCTATGCCTTTAGCAATGATCTTTAAATCCATCATTGGAATAATATAAAGTCCAATGATTGTTTTAAGGAAAATTTAAATTGATCAAAGAAGTCCCATAACAAGATAATTAGGGGGTAAACGCTAATGAATCATAAGAAAATAAGGTTTTCATAAATGTTTCTCTTCATGAGACAAGCAACCAATTTTTTTCAACAACTTAAGTTGGGAAAAACGATACTATAAAACATGAAGTACTTAGTACTTTGGAAGGTACTTTCCATTCACATGGGTACAACACAGATCAGGCAAAAAATGTGACCTCTGACCTTCAACAGTTTGGTTAGTGTGGGAGCACCTCTGATCTCACATGCTAAATAGGAGCCATCAAAAAATACTTCTCGGGGCCTCCCTGGTGGCGTAATGGGTTAAGCAAACTGCAGCCACTGCGGCACGAGTTCAATCCCTGCAGCTGTCCAGGGAGGTGACCCATATGGTGTGTCAGACCTCTCCTACCTCTCCCACTGCTTCCGCAGCTGTATTTCAGTACTGTTCAGTCTGTTCTGCTCCCCACTCTGTCTCTGGTGGATCCTCTTACCCCCACACACACCTCTGGCCTGCACCCCAGTTCTTGTATGCATAAATAAATAAATCTTTAAAAACAAAACTTCGCAAGATTGTTGTGGAAATTAAATGAGACAATGCAGTCAAAGCCCTTAAAAGAATACCTAAGAGATACTACATGTTCAATAAATGTTAGCTATTAAGTAAAAATCTCACATTGACAGCTCTATCTGAAATAGCCAAGAATTAAAGCCCGGGTTTGTTTTCCTAGGTCTGTGGTCTACAGCCATAGCTTCTGTGCCCAAGAGCTAGCATCAAAGTGCCAAATAATACCTCAAACAATAGAAAGCAGTTTGGCTTAAATGGAGGCGCAGGTCAAATTTGCTTCCAAGTTTCATGGATTAGTGCTAAGTGTCCCAGGGTGTAAACCTAATTTTGTCTATCAATAAATTACTGGTTTGCATTTTTGATGTGGTCCTCAAAGGTAATCTGACCTACATTATTCCAGATGGGTTTTTCCAAATGCAATTTGGAAAATGGGGAGAGAGTATAATACTTAATCCTTAAAAAGAGAATTGTCAATAAGGTTATACAATGCTTGATTAAACACTAGATGAGGTGATGGCTAATACTATCACACCAAATACCATATTTTCCAAGTAGGTAAATTCACGACAAAGCTACTTGTGCCCCTGGATCCTCTCACACGCCCCACTCCTGCTCTCTGTCTCTACCACACTCTCCCTAGTCCTCCGCCACTGCCAATACCCAGCTTTGACCACAGTAAGAAGACCAGGTGGAGGAGAGGATGGGCAAGGTTGATAAGGAGATACTCCAAGCAACTCTGGATGCTGAAGGAGCGTGACCACTCAGAGTACCAACTACAGTGTCCCACATCCCCAGAGCCTGTGCCTGCGGAGAATTGCTGGAGAATGTATGTTTGCTTCATTGTGGAGTACAAGGTCAAACATCCCCTACCTACCCTAACTTCTGACCTACCCTAACTTCTGACTTACAAAGACTGGTAGATGACTTTCAATGACCTTTGGGCTTCCCTGAAATTCTAAATTGGGGGTGCTTGAGGGGTCTGTGAGATCATGCCTCCTGGTACTGCTTAACTGGGGGACAGGATGGAGGGAGGTGGCACTTGAGAATATGACAAAAGCCCTCTCCCTAGTTAATACCGGTGTTACGCACACACAGGCACAATATTTTGTGCTCAAATCTCAATGTCCCAGAACTCCATCCACAATAATCCTGGCCATCCACATCCCCAGAACTCAATCATCGGATCTCGCTCATCCTGTGCTTTAAACTAAAAAGGAAACAAACAACACGTGGAACCCAGCAGCAGGCCAGCAGAATCACTGACTTGCTCAACAAAATGTATCAACAAAACAAAGTTGGCAAGCTGAGGCCAAAACCCTGTCTTTGACTGCTCGTTACACGGTATCTCCTCAGCACCCTCCTTTCTGGCCTTCTGGTGGTGCTGGTGGAAGAGGCTTCTCACCTATTTTGTGGAGCCCTTAGATGGAAGATTGACGAAAAGCTGGGCCATCGATAATCTACGCAAGCCATGCTTCCTTGAAACCTCTAACACTTGCCATCATTTGCACACTAAGGTCTACCCAGGAGGAAAATGAAGCTAATAGACTTTGGAGTACAAAAATTGTTTGATTGCGTACTCAGCTGTACCTATAACAAACAGCATTCCCACAGGCCAAACAAATTTTGACAAAATACTGACAAAAGCCTAAGTTATCAGAGCTTTAGTCTCAACTCTCCTGCAGTGTTTAGAACTATTTTTTCTCAGGGTAAAAAAAAAAATGGATGTAGACATGCTGGCGGGGGTGCAGAAGGTTTGGTTTGGTGTTTGGTTTTCCCAGGTGCCCCAAATTAAACTAACTCACACTTTCTGGCTATCACTCAAACCGAGCTGACTTTGCTACTGCTTTCCCAGATCCTTCTAAAAACTAAAGGATTTTGTTCTGGCATTTTAATCAGTGATTAACTACTCCCTTCTTTTTCCTGCTGAGTTAAGTAAAAGATCCATATGCCGGGTGTTGTAGGGAATTTGTTAGGCTGTAGATCATAGCTGTGGTGCAAGACAAGATGTGTCTCAAGGGAACTAATGAAGCCATAAGGAATGTAAAGAGTCACCGGGTTAAAGCCACATTAGGACAGCTGTGAGGTTAATGAGAGCCCCGCTTGGGAGAGGAGGTCACTATATAAAAAATATGAACCAGTCTTTATTGCATTGATCCCATGTCCTCGGAAAGTTAACGGCCATCCCTAGTCTCCTCTGACACGCATGGCGCCAGATGTGAACGCTCGGCAGTGTTCGCACGGCACAGGCTCTGCAGACAAGGATTCTGTCCCAAGCTTGATTTTCAGCGAAGACAAGAACAAGCTAGCGCCACAATGCACTTCCCAGCTCCCCATCACCTCTTTGTTTGATGTCTCTAAAGTAGATGTTTGTTTTTTGACTCTGCCTTCACAATGATCTATTTTAAGAGCAGGCCAGTAGGTGGGCCTGGAACAGAGAGTCCAAATTCTGGAATAAAGCAGGCACTCCCTAAAGGTTTGCTGAAAGAATGGGACTTAACTCTGTGTTTCAACCAGGTGATCACAGAACTATCACAAAAGCAAAACAGATTTAATACATGTAATATCAGCAACATTGTGCTATAACGTTCTAATGGAATGCTTTACAATGTTGTATGCTGTGCAATGGGGTAATATGTGTACTGTCTATGATTATATACTAATACAGTATTTCTATAGACATGGTATCATAGTGATGGTTAGTCGTAGTGCATCCCAACATAATACAGAGAGAGCCCACACTTCAAGGATAAAACACCTGCACTCTAAGTCTCTCACCTGTGACTCCTCACCTTGCCACCCACCTCCAGCTTACACAATCAGTTGCCTACATTCTGCCTCGGAATAGCCTTTGGCATCATCCCTCCTTTCCCATTCCCACCGACGTGTTTCATACCAACAGCCTCCACTGCTTGTCACCCCCAGTCTGAAACCCTGGTCCTCCACAGGATTCCTCAGCCTGGACCCCCAACTATATTCCTTCCAGCCACCGCACCACTTGACCCTCAAACAACACTGTGCCCGCAACACGACTCGAGGGAAAATGAAAGGTTCCCTGGTATGTGATTCATGTGCACTGAATTCTCGGGTTTTGCTCCTATTCCCTCATTGCTGTGCTCTCCCCACCCCTCATCCAGTGACTAGTCTCAAAAGTTCATTTTGAATCTGCCTTCTTCAAAAGCCTCTCTTGTTTACTCCAATAAGATCTCATCCTTCCCTCTTGTAAACACTCTCTCTTTCTCTCTCTCGCTCTCCTTTTCTCTCTCTTCTCTCTTTTCTAATGGCACTCAACACACCTGCTTTGTTTTTTTAATGATTTGCTTCATTTACTACCCATATTACACTGCAGTTCCTTAATCAACTGGTCCTAATTCATCTTAGCATTCCTTCAGTTTCCCAACAGTCTGATGACGGTATGGAAAGTCAAGTGGAATAAAACAATTTCTCGGCCTAGTCTCTGTAGCCTGGAAGAGACTGTTTCTGGAAAATTCTGTAATCAGAGAAGTAATTAGCTGCAGCAGAGAAAGCTCGTTAATCCATCTGGAGACCATATCGACTGACGAGTCCACTTCTGAGTCGCCAGCCTTACTTGAGCATGAAAGTCAGGTATCTGGGAATAAAACATTTCTAGATAAGTCACCTAACTGAGGGAGCAAGAAGGAGTTCCAGGAGACCCTAAAGCATCCATATTCTTTCACAGAATGTTTTACTACCTACAGGGAAAAGCTCATCATAAATGGCAAAAATATTATTCTGTCACTCAACAGAAATATACCAAAACAGCCATTTACCAGGGGTTCAGAGAATTTCTAAGAGTTCAAAAGATAATGCAAAAGTGACTCCAGACTATAAAATTATTAAAGTAAAAAATTCACCATGTACACCTTTGCCCGTCTCCATCACTGCAAGGCCACACACATAGTGTATGTCCTTTATTGCTAGAAATTACCCCAATCACTTTCAAGTTATGTGACTTCCAGCAGCAACTTAAATAATCTGAGTCTCAGTCTCCTCATCTATACATTGGGAATAGTAATAAGACTAACCTAGGGTTTTAATGATGAGAAGATGTCTCAATTCATGTAAAGCACTTAGAAAAGTTCCTGGAACAGAGGAAGCATTCA
Organism: Galemys pyrenaicus; assembly: GCA_019455555.1. NCBI lineage: Eukaryota > Metazoa > Chordata > Mammalia > Eulipotyphla > Talpidae > Galemys > Galemys pyrenaicus. Next base: position 17,902,810 of record JAGFMF010011501.1, read on the forward strand.
AATTTTCTTTTCTATTATCTGCACATCCCCATAAGTCCATGTAATTCCAGATACATAATAAGGACTCCTGGAATGCTGAATGAATGAATGGATGGACACAGTATTGTGTGTTCTCTCTGAGAGAATCATATTTTCCCAGTAACGATAACCAAAGACTAGAGTAATAAGATGCATTTTCATAAATATCAAAAATATATATAAGAATATGATGTGGGCAAATTAGATAGATAATATTTTAAAATTGAGCCATATAAAATACTTAGATAATTGTGAAAGAAAAAAAAATTAAACACATTCACCCTAGCATTAAATCTAATTGGACTTACCAGCCTATTACCAAGAGAAAACTTGGCTAGGAAAGTCAAATACACCTGTAAATAACAGGCATGTTTAAAACAAAAGAGATGTGGGGAGGAAGTCATGATGTTGTTGGACAACGCCAAGTATAAAGAAAGGTGTCAGAAAGAAGGGGGAGTTAGAGACGAATTCATGACCAAGTGCCCTTCCTAAGAGATTTATGTTCTTGGATTAAATATGCTTTGGGTGAGAAGATGCGTTTTGGCCTCCTGTCTGGGTTTAAGCGGGACTTCAGTACCTGCACTCGGGCCTCGGTGAGCTTCGCCCTCTGCGCCAGTTCCTCCCGGGTGTAGATATCCGGGTAGTGGGTTCTCTCAAAAGCACGTTCCAGTTCTTCCAGCTGTTCCGCGGTGAAGGTGGTTCTGCTCCTGCGCTGCTTTCTCTTCAGGGGTAAGTCTGGTTCCGAGTCGATGTCCGAGCCTTCATCTGATTGGGGTGCTGAGGCTAAAGGCACGGGAGGAAAAAGTACGGCAAGATGTGAATCAAAATATACATTTAAGTCATAAGGATTCAAATTGAAAATCCACACACGACTATAAATCTGAGACAGACCCGAGGCGAGGAGGAGGGAGAAGGAACAAAGGGGTGGGAAGAGCACAGGGGACTGTGGTGATGGCGCATGGGTGAGCTGGTGGTGGGAATTCCACGGGCTGAGAAATATGCACTGTACAAAAATGAAAAATAATGTAAAATATATACATATATGTATCAACACATATAGATACATAGAATTTTAAAACAAAACAAAAAATAAAAATAAAAATATATATCCTTGAAATATTTTTAAAAATACAGTAATTCCCAAAGTCTTCTCATGAGACACCAAATGGTGTCTCGTGGACACCATTTTAATATAAAATGGTCTAATCCCTCTGTACAGTGTGACATTATTAACTGGTATTTAATTTCTTCCCTTTCCCATCTCCAAGTCACCCCCTTAACCCCAGGCAGAAATAATTGTTCTCTGTATCTGTCATTCTAGGCTTATTTATGATGCTATCTTAGGAAACAGGGGCAGGTCTGTGTCATTTGTATGATCTTCATCCTCGGCACTTAATAAATACGCCAATGATATCTAATGAATGAACCCCATTTAATCTGGTTCCTGATACATTTCCACCAACTTTGACACCAGGAAATCTGTTAACAAATGTGATCCTTTTAAAAACTAAATTGCCAAATTGACTTAGTATATAAAAAGTATTGCAGGATTCTTATAAACCTTTATAATCCAATGAAATGACATGTCTAAATTTAGTGTCTCATTTCCAATGCTTGGGAAGTTTTATTTTGTTGGGTTTTTTTTTTTTTGTTTGTTTGTTTTAATTTTTATACTGAAATAACACTGCATTATAGCATGATTTAAGTTTTAGGCAAGCATCATTACTAATCAACACATATAGATACTACGTTAAGTTCAACACGAAAAGGGCAATGCTTTAAGGAAAGTTTAGATACTGTTAATGCAACTCTCTGGAACATTCTCAAGAAGATGTAGGGATACTCTAGTAAAAGGTCCCTAAACTGAACTGCAGAACCTGGATCTCTGCCAAATGATTGTCAATTTGAGAAACCCAGTGCAAAATGAAAAGTTGGGGGGTCAGGTGTTCAAAACTTATGTATCTCAAGGTAGTGCCAGTAGAACTTAAAACCAAGCACAGACCCTTCTGCATGGGACCCTGGTGACTGAAAGGTCACAAGACCAGGAGTGAGTGCTGTCGTAGCCTCCTTCCCACCAAAGCTTAAATTTGCCTGTATTAATATACATCAGGGAAGGAGATCTTCGAAATGCAGTGAGTAGGTACCTAAGGAAGAGAAGGAGACCAGGAAATTAGACAAGAACTGCATTATTCAGACAACCTGGTCCTGTGAGTTGTGACGGTAGCAGGGCAACTGCTTATTGAGGCCCCAGGGTTTGAGGGAGCACCAGGCCCAGGCCTCTGGCAGGAGCACAATCCTCTCCCAGAGGCCCTGGCCATCAGATGATGGCAGAAGGCCCTTGGAAGGCTTTCGGGCCACAAACAAGGAGGGTTGGGCCAGTGCCTAAGCAACCTTGCTCCTGCATGCATGCAGAGGCGCTTGGAACATTTCCCCAAATAAGGAATCCTCCGGGGAAGTGGCAGAGGTGTGTTGCCCACAGATGAGGAAGGGAAAGCAGAAAATTATAAATTATTAGTGTCAATGTTAAGGTAACTCCTTTGCACCCTGAGGTTGGTAGGACCCAGGGAAATGCAGGTGGCGCTAGAAGCGATATTAAAACACAGTGTGCCCGTGCTCTCCACCTTACACTCCGACTCTGCCATACAGAAACCTAAAATTTCTCTCTACTTCAGTATAAATTAAAAACTGTCCCCAAAGGTGCACATCCAAAATAACCCAATATGATTTTCAGTTTCTTAATATTTTAATACTTCTACAATTTATTTTCATTCAAACACTACGAAATTGAGTGAATTAATAATATATATGACAAATTAAAGAAAACAAATACTTGTGCACAAGAGGGAACTGTAATATATAATGCATGTACTGTATGTGATCCATTATGCTTAGCTTTTCAATTATGTTATCTAATTCAATATAAAATGGTCTAATCTGGGCCTCCCCTGGTGGCGCAGTGGGTTAAGCAACGCACTACGAAGCAAATCGCAGCCACTGCAGCACAAGTTCGATCCCTGTTGCCGGCCAGGGGGGGGACCCACATGGTGTGGCCGACCTCTCCTGCTGTGCCCGCTGCTCCCCTCAGCAGTGTACTTCCGTTGATCTGCCTGTTCTGCTCCCTGCTCTCTGTGGTGAATCCTCTCACCCCCCTACACCTCTGGCCTGTACCCCAGTGCTTGTATGCATAAATAAATAAATCTTTAAAAAAAAATGGTCTAATCTAATATAAGAATATTTTAGGATGTTTTAGTATAAACTTAAAAAGAAAAATAGAATTTCTTTAGCTATGGGAGAAATGTCTTGTATTGCATTATGTGTATATTCATTTAACAAACATGAGCTAAATTAAATAAGCAGAGATTTGTGCATAACGAGAGAACAGTGGTCCTCAAATTTTGGGGCATCAGAAAAGCTTGATAAAGCATAGCCAATTGTCCCTTCTAGGGCTTCTGATTTTTCTGATTTCCTAAGTCTGGATGGACTTTGAGAAGTTTGTTTCTAACACAGGCCCAGGTGATTACTGCTGATTTTTTTCCTGATCGCAGGTGACACTTTGAGAACCACCCACTACAATAGGCCAGAATCATTCTTCTTTTCCTTCTCAAAATTCCCAATCGTGTGAAATATGTCCTTCCACATTTATCATATATTTTCTTAATTATATTTTCTTAATTATAAATAATGTACTCCCCAAGAAACAAATCACTTGTCCCCCAAAGAAGATAATAAATTTCCAAAAGATGTTTTCCTTCCATGTCATAGTTTCTGTTGCCCTGACATTTCGGTGTAATGTGAAATCAGGTGAAAAACTCAATAATATTTCAGGACTGAGCAGAAGTGCTCTCTGCCTGTGAGAACCTTAAATCTCTGCTTGCACATTCTATTACTGTGATCCTTAGGACCAGAGTATGTGGAAATTTTCATGTTTCCTTTGGGAGTCTCTGGGGTTATTAAATCCTCCCAAGTAAATATGATGTGCCATGCACTGTCAGGTCAATTCATCAAATTCATCTCTGGTTTCTAAAGAAAAAAGGACTGCTTCAATTTACAAGTGCCAGCGAGAGTTAATGCTGGGGGTCAAGACCAGTAGGTTTCACCTTGACAATCAACGTCCCCCAGAATGTCAACTCTATGAGCTCAAAGACCTTCTCTACCTTGTTCACTGCTAGAACACTTAGAACATATAAGTGCTCAATCCACATGCTGACTTAATAGAAATGCTAAATAATTTAAGCTTGGAACTGCCTGCCACTATTTGACACCTCTACAATCGAAATTCTGTACTAGGTCTCACATCACCTGGGATGGGTGGGGGAGAGACTTCAAATTGTTCAAAAATCATTTGGAAAACTTTGTGAATGTTTTCATTTTGTGACTTATTTTAAAAAATGAAGAACCAGGGACTCCCTGGTGGCACAGTGAGTGGGTTAAGCAACACACTATGAAGCAAACCGCAGCCACTGCAGCAGGAGTTCGATCCCTGCCACCGGCCAGGGGAGTGACCCACATGGTGCAGCAGACCTCTCCTGCCTCACCCGCAGCTCCCCTCAGCAGTGGATTTCCGTCAATCTGCCTGTTCTGTTCCCCCCTCTGTCTCTGGTGAATCCTCTCACCCCCTGCACCTCTGGCCTGTACCCCAGTGTTTGTGTTCATAAAATTAATCTAAAAAAAAAAATGAAGGACCACCACCAACTAGTTGCTTTTGCTCTAATTATAAAAACCTCCATAGAGCAACTTTTCAAAAGATGTGAAAAAATTGATATGCCTCATGATGGAGCAGGATCAGGACGGGGTGGGTAGAGCACAAAGAACTATGGTGAGGTACATGGGTGAATGCGTGGGAGGAATTCCATGGGGACTGTACACGAGAAGAGAAAACACGCACTGTGTAAAAGTGAAGAATGAGGTAAAAGAGACATGAAATAATTTTTTTTAAAAAAGAAATGATATGCCTCATTTTTTGCTGGAAATTTATCTGAGCCAACTGATCACTGTTGGCAATATGAAGCCACAATCTTACAAAAGTTAATTCTAACTTTTCCCCCTTCTGTAAGCCCCAGAAGGATGTGGGCTCTAAAATATGTTAAGTCAGCAACCCAAAGTTTAATCTACCAGCTAGGAAATACTATCTCTAAAGATGGAAATACTACTATTTCTTACATCATTCAATAGAAACAAAATTCACTATTTTCATAGACATGACTCACAGTAATGTCCTGAATTTGAATCATTTGGATTCAGCCAAAAACACATCCAAAACTTAAATCTCGTTTTAATAGCACAAATGCAATCATGTTGTTGAAAGTTCACTCAAGATACTAGAACAAATTAGACACTGGATACAAAGGCTTTAATCTTGCTAAATATTATAGCAAAATGAAAAGATTTTTTCCAACAGCTCAACAGAATTTGTTTTTTTTTTCCTTTGTGCAGAATATCTAATGCTACAACTTAGAAATTGCAAGCAGCATTAGCAATACAGTTATCTGAGTTAGTAAATTGTCAAAGTATAGCAACTAGATTAAATACAGTCTCTTCAATAATATAATCTTTCTGTATTATTTCTACATTCCAACCTTCATATTAAGAGGAGATTTCCAACTGATTTAAGTTGCTCAATTGCATTCTACACATGCTTTCACCAACTTTGCTGTGTTACTTTTTAAAAAGAGATATTGCCCCCCAATGTGAAATTCTGGAATAGCTCACATAAGAAGATCCATATAATACATAATGCATGACCTTTTAAATGGAAATTCTATTGCTTTAAATTGAATAAAAATTCTCAGATTTTATCCCAATCCATAGTTCTCTCAGATTTTACTCTGTTTTCAAAACCCCTTCATAATCTGTGACTTAATATTAATTTAACTCAGTGCCACCAATGAACCTGGAGCAAACTTTATCAAGAAGATGAGGTTTTTTTCTCCCTGCTCCATGCAACTACAAGAAAACTTGTGAAGAAATTACCCCATTGTACAGAAAATTAAAAATTAGACTCAGGAGGTTATTCAGGTGACACAGTAGGAAAAACTAAGATTTGTCCCAGGTTTATGAGACGTCAGAAGACAAACTGCCTTTCAATATCTTTTATCCTAGAATGTCCTAAATAAGTGTAGAGTTCCTTTCTCACACATACACATTGTTCTTTCGAAGAGAATTATCAGAAACAAACCAAAATAGGAATTCCAGTGTAAATCATTTTCATTGATTAATACTGTTATTTCATTTGTCCCAAATTTTCAGAAACTTTCTAGAATCAAATTAAATTTACAGAAATACAAGTCTAGTAAATACAAAACAGCCAATCAAACAATTTTCCAATTCAATTCTGTAGACATGTATTAAAGTCTTTATATTGTCAAGGTACAATACTACACAAGCTCTAAGAAATGAGTTAATTTGCCATAATATTGAATGGATTTAGGAAACTGAAATAGTCTAACCATTAACAGTTTCCATTAAGAATCACTACAGAGGGCCTCCCTGGTGGCTCAGTGGGTTAAGCAACGCACTATGAAGCAAACCGCAGTCACTGCAGAATGAGTTCGATCCCTGCCCCCAGCCAGGGAGGGGACCCACATGGCATAGCAGACCTCTCCTGCTTCACCCACTGCTCCCCTCAGCAGTGTGTTTCAGTCAGTCTGCCTGTTCTGCTCCCCACTGTGTCTGGTGAATCCTCTCCCCTCCTCGACTCTGGCCTGTACCCCAGCTCTTGTGTGCATAAATAAATAAATCTTTAAAAAAAAATAAGCCTTCCCTTTTGGTATTAAGGAAATCTCAGTAGAAGGATACAAAGAGCTGTAAAATAACCTCAACTTCTTTTTAAACAGAATTACAAGAATAAATGATTTGCAAGAAGTTATTCAGTGAAAGCCCCAGTCTAGTCCTAAGAAAATGTCACCTTTCACCAGGTGCCTGAGTGATTCAACCCTGTAACTGATAAGAAAGCTCATTTTATTTCTTTTTCTATCTCAAACTACTGTTAGCTCATAGGCTACAGATTTTTCTGGAGAGAGATTTTAGTTATTCCAATGATTTCACATTAAAAGTCCCAAGATTAACCTTGGGAAATGGATATTTTTCATTAAAGGGGGTGGAGGGGCGGTTGGATCAAGTATTGTCAACAATACCCCGGAAGATTACAAATTCTTCGTTAGGAAACAAATCAAACAGGGAGGAGAAGGCAGAAGTATTACCACCAGTGGACCAACCATGAAGTTTAATTAAAGAAGGAATTACAGAATTAGAGTACTTCTTTGTCAGTTAACCCCTGTGACCTCTGCTGTAGCCTCAGGAAACATTTCATACTCGTTAACGCTATTATACATGAGATATTACCTCAATTTTATAGGGCTTTAGTCACATGGAATTCTATAATTATTGGTTTCCAGGCCAATATAATTCAGAGATAGGAGACAAGGGGGAAAATGGAGAAACAAAATAATTCACAGGCATGAATTTGGCACACTTTCTACTCAGCAAGCTCTTTCATTTGAATAATTAAAGAATCTAAACATGACAGCTATAGAAACCCTATGTTTGCCCGAGATCGAACACAATGCGATTTACAGGCTCAGGAGGAGGTTGGAGGGAGTCTCTGGCCTTGGAGGACGAACTTCCTCTGTCTTTGGAAGACCACCTCTGATCATATCAGAGGGTCTTCTCTCTGTCCCCATCTTTCTGAGCTAGATCTGTCAGCGCTCTTACTCCAAGCTGGGTTGCACGGACAAAAGAACACATAAAACTTAAATTATTCCTGAGAGCTACGTGAGGCCATTTCACCGGGTCTCATCCGGGTACTTCACAGGTACACTCTCAGTGGCCTTTAACCGGGCCGACTCAGTTTGATGCACCTACTTGGCTAATGGCAGAAGGTTCCCGTGTTTGTGAGTGTTGCCATTCACCGTGAAGGCTACAATGGGACAACTAACTTTTCTGATCTCAAGTAGCCCTTTTACACTGAGAGAGATGTGAATGACCTCTCTCGTGTTTACGCGGGTGAAAGCCAGGAGGAATGAAGCAAGACTGATACTCCCTCACAGACCCGGAGTAAATGACAAATGACATTTTCCCTTTGTGATCTTTGGGATTTTTGTTGACTTATTTGGAGGCTTTTGTTGGATCCCAAGAAATGGCCTGTGGCTGAGGCCTATTCTACCGATTTCCACGCTCCATCTGTGGAATCCATCAACGGGGCATTTACCCTCATTCAGGGCTCTGACACCTGCCTGGCAGGGAGCAACAGACACAAAGAAAGCCGGGGTGGATGAGAAAGGGGTGGTTGTGGATTTTTTTTTTTCTCCAGAGGAGAGAGGAGGGGGAGAAGTTGAAATGGATGCACAGTAGGGGTTAATCCAAGCCAGTCAAGAGGCTTCAGCACCTGGAAGCTTCTCTTCCACATGAATTCACAAGGCAAGAAGTAATCGGCCACATTATTTTTCTAAGCGTGTTTAAATTGTATATATGGCAGGAAAGAAAAGAGAGATACCACAGCAAGGAACAAGCCAAGGAAGATCCCAAGGCAGATCTAGGATGTGTGTTAACCTACCAAGCGATACATGGAACTTTCCAGAATTCCTCGCCCAAAACTAGGATTTGAGTCATTGTTATTTTGTTTGGGGATAAACTAGGAAAGACGGTTTATAACCTAATCCCTGGTCTTGGCAGGGTGGAGAAGTCTTATTTAGTTTTTATTGACTCTACATCTTCCCCGATGTGTCAGCCCAAAAATCTTTATAGAGTGCAGAAATAGGAGGGCCGTTTACGGCAAGGATATTCTGGGGTTTCTCAAGGGAAAGGTTCTTTAAAGAGCACTAAATCTAATGAAGACCCTCCAGCCATTTACCTACTCTGGTTCCGGCCCAGCAGTCCCCAGTGGGGGTGGGAGAAATGTAACGCTATTCCCCTCCCCTCTGACCCAAGTTCTTCCCTCGGAAGCCGCCTTCTCACAGCACGGGGTCATTAGAAGGAAAATAAGCTCCTGCCAGGTTGGTGCTAATCAAAATAGCACAAATAAACCCTGACACTCAACAACTCCCCGAGTGCCGCTGCCCGGGAGGAGAGTACAGATTGCTTATGAATATGAGCGGCTGCTAGGCCGTCCGAGAGGCCCGCGTGTGCTGCGTCCTCGCCCCGGAGTTATTTTCAGTGCACAACGTGGGCCACTGGGTGTTTATTTAAGATAAAGGCAGACAGGCCGAGAAAACAGACTCGCCAAGTCGCTTCCGAGGTGCTGAGCAGCGCGGCCTGAAACCCCCTCCCCGGTCCCCTGAGGTCCCGATAACTGGATTTCAGGTGTGCTGATTCCTCATCGTGCTGTAGCGCGAAACTTTTACCCTGTATGGGGTTCTCCTCCCCCCCCCCCCCCCCCCCCCCCCCCCCCCCCCCCCCCCCCCCCCGCAGCCGCCACCTTTAGTCACTTAAAAGGCCTCCTTTGTAACAAGGAAGCTAGAGAGAAAGGCTTACTTCTCCTTCATTCATTGCAGCCCAGCTCGTGATTATTTTTAGTAGCAGTATTCACCGGGAGGTTTAAGTAAAAACACGCTGCGCCCCCTCCCTTCCCCTGACACTACGTTTTGCTTCAGGACACGGCAGAATCCCCACCAAACTATCTGTTTGGGCACCTCCTTTCGCAGGCGTCCAGAGAAGGAGGAATCATGGCTGGGTTAGAAACCCTGAGACTGACCCAAATGAACCCAGTGGCTTTTTAAGCCCTTTATTGCAAGAATGCCTTCTACAACCTGAGTGTCTCTCATCCAGCAAAGATGAAGTCAGTCTTCCCTACTCCACCCCTGCCAGTGATTTCTATTTGCAATTTTTTTTAATGGCTTTTTTAAACTCCATGGTAACCGCCACCAGAGCATTTCAATGAGAAAAAGACAGGAAAGCCCCAAGAAAATGTGTTGCTATTCAATTAGGATACTGATTAGTTAACTAATTAATCAGCTAACAGCTTTCTAAGAATAGTCTCCTGTGATAAGAACTTTTCCCCCCTCTGGAGCTTAAAAGTCAGTCATAATTAAAATTAAGAACCAGAATCTCTGCCCATGTTCCACGTCCGTGACTTTCTAAGCAGTGTGCTGGGTTCTGGTTTACTGGACTGGGTTGCATGGAGCAAAGAAAAGTAATTCACACACTGAGGGGGAACAGGAAAACAGTATTCTCCTGAAAGGAAAAGGGCCAAGTGACTTTTATTTACAATTGCCAAGAGAGAGGCCATTATTGACCAGATGGGCCACACTTGCCCTCTCTTATCACGGGCTGGCCATCAAGTCCTTTGGGAGCTGTTAATGAACTGGGTAATTGAGCTGCTGACATGTGTTACGAAAACAAAACAATAGGAAGAAGAGACAAATGAACATTTTATTTGCCAATCAGAGTAGCTTCAGCTTTTCACCGAGCTGCAGCTAAGTAACTGAATACATAAAGCAGAGCATTAGAGCAAGCAGATGCAGACACAATAATAGTTAACTGACAGCTTATGGCCCATCTGTGCTTAACATTTTGTTAAAGAAATTACTTGACTTGCTAAAGAGACCAATCATACAGCTGCCCCAAGTGCTGCATTATAAGAGATAAATCATTAGCTAAACTGTTTCATGCTTAAAATGACAATGCTTATTAACAGTTATGTTGGGACATTTTGTCAGCACAGCTTGACACAGTTATTACTTACTAAAAGTGTGACAACTCATAGAGATTCAATGGGATGGAATTAGGAAGAAAATCACAACTGTGCACACAATGTGAAAAAACAATGGGTATTTTTAACTTATCTGGATTAAACATGCGTTTCTCAGCCGTTACAAATGACAAAACAAACTCTATGAACTGGAACATAGATCATGTTCCGTGGAGTCGCCATAGACCTTTCTTCCCTGCACGACTTGTTTATTCAGACTTGTAGGATAATAGAAATGCTCTGCTTCTGGATTGATGACTATTAATTTCATCAATGTCATCAGAACATTGGAAATAAGGACATAGACAGTTTAAGAAACAATTGTGTCTAGCTACTTCGCTTTCCCAAAACATACTCACCTTCTTCCTTTAGAAAAATATTTCTTTAAGGGGAAAAGAAAAACCATGTTGTAAAAGACTCTCTTTATAAGGAGATTTTGCTGATGTTTTTGTTACTGCATCTGAATTGAAACCACATTTCTTGGTGCAATTGGGCTCATCTATCCACTGCCCTGTAGAACAACTTACCTCTGAAATCATTTCTATGTAAACTGATTAAGTAGAGACTGAACATGGATCTCTCAAAGCCCTTCTTGTGAGGGTTCCTTAACTCACTAATAGGGATGGTGATCTAGGAAAAGTACCTATTCACCACTCACTGATGACTTATTGGAGTCAACCCCTGCTTCCTATGTCCTTAATGTGCATTTTCTTTCTTCTTCACCAAATGCTATAGGAGGGGAACGGTCATGCCCATCTCCTTATGAAACAATAAATGAGGTGTAGAAAGTCATGTCGCCTACCTGATCCAAGAGAACTCTGAGAGACTACCCAAGTAAGATATCAAATAGAAGGTCTTGTTAGCATTGCCACCTGAGGAACAGGACTAGTGTGACTTGGAAGAAAAACTGTGGCCAACCTGGTCTCATTGTTTTCTTCTTGGTCTATGGTGCCAGGACTCAAATGTCACCTAGAGCCTTTCAGAGTTGTGAAAACATGGGCCATCAAGGGGGGTGGGATAACTTGAGTGCTGGTTGGTGTATATGAAATGATGTGACATCCAGTTACTAAGAAAGGATTCTGGCTGTGAAACATGAACTGTCCTCATATTGACAGAGCTTTAAATAAGACACAATTGACAAAGAACCTTCCCTTCATCTCTATTTTCCACTTGCAAATAGTTTGGCTATTGTGTATATCAGTCATTTTAAAGTCACCAAATAAACTAAGGTGCAATATTTAAGAGCCAACAAGTTACACAGAGAGCTTTTCAGAGGATAGAAAACAAAGAATGCCTTTGCTACCCTTATTAAGACAATCCAAAGATGCACAAAACCTACACAACATTATCCGCAACTGACCTTTGTCAGGATTAGCATGACGGGAGATGTTTGGTAAATAGAAGAAAGGCATATTTAAGAAGAAAGTTAAATATTACTTTTTTGTGTGCCAGAAACATGTCTAGAGAGGTAAAAAGATCAATGACTAAGAGGCCTGAGGTGTCAGGACAGAGTATTTATAGAATTGCAGAATCATGAGAAGAGACTCTAGTACAATCCCAGGCATTTTACAGCAAAAGAAAGCACAGAGGATTGGCCCAAATCACACATCCCTCAACAAACACTACTGAATGCCCAAGATGTGGCTGACACTGTCCTTGACACCAGGGTACAAATATGAATTGTGTATGAAGCTAAAACTCAGAAAGGACAACTTAAATCACCAGACTCGAACTCTACTGTTCTTTCCACGGGTTGGCATAGAGAGAAGCTAGTCCAGCTATAACCTGCAGTACCAGAAAGATTAAACAGTGTCTCAAGATTGAAAAACCCAGGTGTATTATTTACTACATAAGTCACCGAGTCATTGACACTGTGATCTTTAATGTAGAGATCAAATTAATTCATAATATTTTTACTGGCATTTCAAGATTGTTTCCGTGATTTTCATTTGCTATTGGGTTCCATAAAGAAGAAAAGGGCCAGTACAGAAAGTTTGTTTTGAAGAGCCAAATCTTATCTGGATCAATTATTGCTTCTTGGAAGAGACAAAAGAGGTAATAACTGAACAAAAATGATAGAAACTCTTCCTGGAGGCAACAGAGAAAAGTGACCTTAATTCTTGCTGACAAATGAGCAGCAATGCCAAGGTCATCACCAGAAATCATTTCCGAGATACCTACTGTGAGAAGTGCTATTCACTAGAAGCAGGGCAGGAAGGGATGTTGAACAAGAAGAAAGTACAATTTCTAGCTCTCGTCTGGTAAAGGTGGAAGACCCAGGTCTGAAGTACTGCTTTCAGATTAGTGTCCTATCCACCCAGAACCCCAGGGGGAATTGACAAAATATTGAGATGACTAAGTGGATAATGTGAATGATCCATCACCATGCTTATAGGTGGAGCTAGTTGCTATTTGGAGTCTTGCTTTCCTCTCTGTGTCTAAGCAATTGTCTTCATTAAACTCAGAAAAGATACCAAAGGTTTGGACAAACAAAGCCATGAGTTATAAAAGAAGACTCCAGTTCTAGAAACAGACCAATCTATTTCTAATGCTCACTTGGCCACTGCCTCTCTGATTGGGGCAGGCTGCTTAGCCCTCTGAAACTTTTTTAAATCAAGGAAATGGTGGTTAAAACATGTGCCTCAAAAGCTAGTTTTAATTTATAAAGCACAGCCCAGTTCATGACGCACAATAGTTTCCTTAGCAAAAATAGCCCTTCTGCATCCTTTCCCCATCATGTTATCCAAACCTATCGGAAATAAAGGAATAGCATAAGGAAAATTCCAAGACTGAGCGAGAAAATGACCATCAAAGTCATAAGGATATCTGCAGAAGTTCCCAAATTTGCAAAAGAAGAGTATTGTCCAATATCATCCATCTTCTCTTCGGAAGACCCTGCCCCAAATCAGCCAGCATATATGTGTCCACTTGAATGGATATTCAGCCCTTGCTCCATACTTAATTCCCTTAAAAATCCAAAAGGTAAGCTAAAGCGACTCTAATCCTCCTGGCCCAGAACATGAGTCTGTGCTGTGGGATCAATGATTAAGGTAGCTATGAAAGTAAATAAATTCTGTGCTCCCAAACACCTCAAGGCCTAAACAAAAAGTCTGGGTTGAACAAAAATTCAGGCAACCAGCATAAAAGAAATTAAGTCTAATTGGCCTCTCCTTTATGCCAACGTTCATTTTGGTTTCCATTGGTAAAAACTTTGACTGTGTTTGCTGGGGGTGAATTCTTATCTTCTTTCATATCTACTAATATGTATATATACAGACAAAATGAAGAACAGTTTTGAACAATCCACTAGCTGATCATTTCATTAGGTCTCAGTCAATGTAAATGGGTCAAACCCCAACAGTAATCAAAAAATCAAGAATTTCTTCAGTACAAGGGCAGGCTTCTACATGGATTATTGGACAATGCCCTGGCTCTCCACAGGGCATTGCCTCTTCTAGCACAATCTTGTGAAAGATTTCCTTTTTAACAAAGAGCAATAATGTAATAAATGGGTTAAGCATCAGTGGTTGATGCTAAAAGACACTAATGACAAGATTTCATGAGTTAGGAACCCCCATTGTAAGCAACAAAGTATAGAGTGAGGTCTGAAAATGGATTATGTTCCTTGGCAACTCTGAATAAATCAAGGACTCTCTTGGATACAGATCAAAGATAGTCCTACTCATCCTCACACCAGCTGGTGATTTTAAGTGCAGATCCCCATTGATATGTTAGGGCAAATGTCAACATTTAAAGAACAGGTTGCCCGGCCTCCCTGGTGGCACAAGGGGTTAAGGTGCAGCACTATGAAGCATCTGCAGCACTAGTTCGATCCCCAGTCAGGGAGCTGACCCACATGGTGCAGCAGACCTCTCCTGCCTGGCCAGCTGTTCCCCTTAGCAGTGTACTTCGGTCAATCTGCCTGTTCTCCCCACTCTATCTCTGGTGAATCATCCCCCTGCCCACACCTCTGGCCTGTACCCCAGTTCTTGTATGCATAAATAAATAAGCGTTAAAAAATAAAGAAAGAACACGTTGCCAATTCAGTTCAAACACAAACCCTACTCTTCACCACCTATCATAAGTACTTCTCTAATAAAATTTTCTTGGACAAAATGTACTGTCTTTCTTATTTTGTGTGTGTTTTTGTTTTCAATTTATAAAAATACATAACATTATAAAATAAACTTGTCCAAAACTAACAAAAGTCCCAGAATCCAAATCAATTCTTACTGATTTTCAAAGGGAGCTTTCTATTCTATGGATGAATGCATAGTTAGTTACAGCAATGGAAAGATACAGACAGATCAAACTCTTTCATTGTGTTTCTTCCCATTCTTTTGGTCTGTGTATATTATTAACAAAATATAATTTATCTTTCTTGATTAGCTACACATTGAAAAAGTAAATATACTCTTCCTCCCCCAAGTTTTCAAATTAATTTATCAATTGTTTTAGTAATGACAAAATCGTTTGGTTGATATGTAAAAATTTCACTGAAATTCTAAAAGGGGTGTAACATGTTCTACTCCTTCCGATTTGCTCCTGTACACCAGGTAATGCATTTGATGTGCAAGTACAAGCATTTCCCACCCCTCCATACAAGTAGCCAATGAATGGCATGTATTCATACTGCTTTTCCATAATGCAAGCTTAGCATTTACCCAAACAAGTGTGGAAGCCTTTCTTCTGCATCTCTCTCTTCATTCTCACAGTAAATGAGTCACAGTTGTAAGAAAGTTTGTCAAAAGCCAGAGGCATCAGGGCGGGGCTGTCTTCAATTGACCATTCCTCCCAAATCCTCATTCCCACCCCTAACAGGTTGCAACTAAGAAAGAGGGAGGTAGTCTTAAAATGTTTGCTATTTCCTGATAGAAAAAAAACAGAGCAGGACAGTGTTTTGGATGTCTGGGTGTAAACGTGGGCACAGAAAGAGATGGTGGCTGCGGAGGTGAACCGACTGAGCATGTGGAGACCTCCACCCAGGTGACTAACCACGAACTTAGATTGCAGGAGGCAGGGTAGGAGTTAGGAACACATCATCATTTTATTTATTTTTAAAGATTTATTTTTATTTACTTATGAATACAAGAGCTGGGGTACAGACCAGCAGTGCAGGGGGTGAGAGCATTCACCAGAAACAGAATGGGGAGCAGAACAGGCTACTGAAAGACACTGCTGGACCTCCTTGGTGGTTCAGTAGCTAAAGTCTCAGCAATATCAACCCATCACCAGCCACACTGCGGCTTGAGTTCGATCCCTGGCCCGGGAGCTGACTCACATGGTGCAACAGACCTCTCCTGTCTCACCCACTGCTCCCCTCAGCAGTGTATTTCAGTAGATCTGCCTGTTCTGCTCCCCGCTCTGTCTCTGGTGAATCCTCTCACCTCCTGCACCTCTGGCCTGCACCCCAGTTCTTATATGCATAAATAAATAAAAATAAATCTTTTTAAAAAAAGAAAAGAAATACACTGCCGAGGGAGAAGCGGGTGAGACAGGAGAGGTCTGCTGCACCATATGGGTTAGTGTGCTGGCTGGGGATTGAATTCATGCTGCAGTGGCCAGCAATAGCTTGATAGTGCTGAGATTTTAACTCCTGTGCCACCAGGGAGGCCGACATCATCATTTTAAATCTACTCTTCCACTACTTGTTTGAGATGTTCATAATCTGTGTTAAGTGGGATGCTTAGCATGGAATTTTAAGAGCTCAAATCACTTGAAAGATCATCGAACCACCCCTTAAAGTTAAAGTTAAAAAACAATAATGTGTTTAAAATGGTTTGCTGGTGGTAGAGTAAAGCTGAAACCTAGACTCTTAGCTCTAAATTCTGGCTCTGTCTTCTTTATCACAATTACAAACTTGTTGTCTGTCAATCTGTGACTGAATTGACTTCTGTTTTGCTGTGGCCTGTGGTAGGCAGAATCCTCCTCCCACTGAATCCAAAAAGGAATGAAATAAGAGGAAGTGCTCTGGACACCAGATTGTTCCCAGAGGAAAAAATAAAGTTTAGCATCTCAACCATTCTATGCACGTCGAACTGTTATGTAATCTGTTCCTGTACTTGATTTTTAAAATTTCTCAGCTCATTTCACTTTTCTGACAATACTGTGATATATTTCTACTGTGTATAGATATATTTACATTTATACACATATACACCTTGTAAAAAGAAATGAAGTTGACTTTCAGAGAGCTTAAAAGAGTTTGCCTAGTTTCAGCAAGTCAATTAGACGTCAGCATTAAGGCGAAAATCACCAGTCTTCACTCTGAAAGTGTTAATAAGTCTTTTTAGGTCATCTATTTCTTAGTATCATTCAGAACTGTCTTTACTCAAGTAAAATGCTCACTCAAGTATTGATTATCAATAACCTACTTTATAAGAAATTATGATTACTTTATTCCTGGGTGAACAGGCTTTCATGTAGAAAACTTTAAATTAATGTTAAGTTGAGGACCTCCCTGGTGGCGCAGCGTGTTGAGCGCCACACCGTGAAGCATCCGCGGCACTGCAGCATGAGTTCAATCCCCAGCCAGGGAGGGGACCCACATGGCACAGCAGACCTCTCCTGCCTCGCCCGCTGCTCCTCTCAGCAGTAGATTTCAATCATTCTGCCTGGTCTGCTCCCCGCTCTGTCTCTGGTGAATCCTCTTAGCCCCTGTATCACTGACCTGTACCCCAGTGCTTGTATGCATAAATAAATCTATAAAAAAAAATGTGAAGTTAAACATGTGTACAGAAACCTGCTAAGAGTTCACTTAGTGAAATTCAAAGCTTTTGTTGGACTGGAACAAACCACTTCCCAGAATCCCCTGTGCTTGCCAAAACAGACCAAGTGTCATCCATCGCTTGTCCTGCCCGCCTGATTCACTGCTCAGTCTCGAATGCTCTTTCAACCCTTACACTACTTTGGGTGCAGTTCCGAAGCACCACCCCTGAAACTGTCACCAACACCTCTCTCTCTCTGAACTGGAAGAGCACGTCACACTTCCAGGTGCTCAGCATGTACCTCTTCATTGAATTACCGAATGAATAGTCAGGGCAACTCTTGTGCAATCACACATTTCTCTGACTGATCACTGCCTTGTATTTATTCTAGAAAATCAAGTTTCTCAATTCAAGTTTAGGAATTCAACTAAATTTCTAAATGTAGTTGTGTGTCCCTGAGTCCTTTTTCATTTAAAGGGTCAGACAGTCAGAGGTTGGCAAGCAACTAGTCAGTTCATGCAGAGAAATCAAGCAAATGCAAATTCTGCCTTGCTAAAAGCAGGTTTTGAGGGGACTTGGTTCTTTCTTGCTAGCGGAGTCTTTCTGCAAGGGACAACCCAGAAGCCATTCTAAGAGAAATGACTTTGCCTATTGCAGTTCAGTGGTTATTTTGACCACCAGGATGTTGAAGAATTCACCAAAGAAAGCAAACTGACTGGTACTGCCACAGTCTTATCACAAAAGAAGGAAAGAAGAATGGAGAGGAGCATGGAGACTCTTCTACCTCAATATTCATAGGATTCCAGTTAATCCTGAAGGCAGTCACAGGCCATATAAAGACATCATTTCTGGAATTAGTAGTTGCCATTGATGCTATAAACATTCCTGCGACCTACAGCTTTTGTCTTCATTGTCACCACCATATTGTCATTTTTACTCTGGCAGATAATGGAGCACCAATTAAATAAATTTTAGCCAATATTAAAGAGGTGTTATATTTAGACCTTTACTTGTGGAGAGTGAAAATATGAGTGCACAAGGATCTTCTTTGGTTACTAAAGATACTTGCTCCCTTTTTTCTCAAACTTACTGAATTTCTTTGAATACAGGATTGACCAACAGTCTCTTTCCTCTCTCAGCTTCATCCCCTTTCTCTAAGAAACCCTTTTCTTGCCATAATGTTTTCAGAGGTCTTAAGGGAGATTCATTCTCAACTTCTAATGCCCTACATATGTATCAACAAAATATTTTCCTTTTTTCCTTCCAAAAAGGCTTGAGTATGTCTTATTCTGAGAGTTCAGAGCCACAAGCAGGTCCATGTTTTGTGGGTCCTGAAAGTTTTCATTTGGGGGTAGGAAACTCTTCTTTAAGAACACAAATTGGCCTACTTGGACATATTTTGCAGAATCATATGACCATATATCACACTGTTGGAACCCTTCGCAGAGATCTGGAAAGAGTCCTTGCCTGTGAGGGCTCTGACATTAGCTTCCTTGTAAATCCATTTCTGTTCATGAACCCCTGGTATAGCTCAGAGCTCTAAGTGCAAGGCACAAGAGAAAGACACGCTCCTTCCATAGCCACACTTCCTGACATGAACACGGTATAAACATCCCTGAACAACAGAATGACAGTCCATTCTACCCACCCCTGCAGGTAGCAAGACAAATCAGACAAGTCAAGCAGTACCCATAAACATAAGTCACCTGGCCTGCATGAGAACACAGGTTTCTCCCCCAATTCCACCGCCATCAATCAACCTCAATGGCAGCCCTTTCCTTGTGTATGGGCAAAGCCATCCTATAAACTCTAGGAGTTAGACAGCTCGTGGATTGTTCAGAGAACCTCACATTAATCTGGAAAGTCATTTGACATTGTTTTCTAAACTTCAAGAACTATCTCGGGAACCTGGGGCATTTCACGAGTCCGGGGCCAGCTCCATGAAATCCCTGCCACGTGTGTGGTTCCTTCACATGGATGCTCCTCGTGCTCATTAGGACTCAAGACAAAAGTAATCAAAATGATTTGTGAAAATCTATTTTAAGTATTATGTTTTTATTCAATAAATATGTTTTACTTCTGAATAATTCCATGATAGGGAAATACCTCCAAAGCCTTGGATAATTTTAGGGAAATTTTCAGACAACCCTGAATCAATTCAACATTTCACTAAGCATGTGACATCTGCAAGATGACATGATGATAAACACCTTTCTCAACTTGTAAAAAATCAGAGCAATAATCATCAATAACACTAAAAGTTCTATGCATGTTAACTAATGTGGTAACTTCTTTCATAAGAAATATAAGCACCACAGAAACTCAGGAAAATATTATTATAAAAGAAACATATACACCAGACATCATGCAGATATAATAGCCTAGAAATTGAAGTGGAGGAAGTGGGACAATTAGAAAGTCATAAGGAAAATATTTTTGCTTAAATTGGTTCATTATTTCGGGCACAATGGTTTTAGTGCGGCACTTACCAAATATTACTATGTGTTTCTTCTTTACTTGCATCTAAAGATGTGCTGTATTCTTCCTTGAGATTCTTAAATTCTGAATATGATATGGACCCTCACTCAGTTTTTGCCCAAAACACTCATTGGGGGCTAAATTTTGTTACATTTCTTCACACTTTTAGGTAGATCAAACACTAATTTCACTTATCTCAACAGTTCCAATACATTATCCTTTGAAAAAGATTTATTAAACATCAAAGTTTGAGGTGACATTGCCAAGACTCTACAAAACTGAAAATACACATTTGCATTTGAAGGACCATCTAACCCATCATTTCAGTTGTCTTCTGGAAGTGCTCCATTTTGGGGACTACAGCCAGTCTCCAGTGAATGAGAAGGGTTGTCAACAACCCATCCCATGTTTTACCGTATCACCAAACCATGCCAATAGAACACCAATGATGGAATCCCCACAAACACACGGGCGATGGTAGGAAATAAAGTATTTTCAAATTGAAAATGTAAAGATACAGACCACAAGTCAGCTAAATGAACTGCTGCCTGTCTTTTCATGTCCTGTGATCTAAAAATTGTTCTTTTTTTCAATGTTTACCAATTTTCATTTTCAAATTTTTATTTATTTTATTTTTGCATAGGAGAACTGAGGTGTGGGCCAGAGGTGTAGGGGGTGAGAGGATTCCCCAGAGACAGAGTAGGGAGGAGAACAGGCAGATCTAGTGAAACACACTGCAGAGGGGAGCAGCAGGCGAGGCAGGAGAGGTCTGCTGTGTTCTATGTGAGTCACCTCTCTGGCCAGGGATCAAATTCTGCTCACTGCAGAGGGCCGCCATGGTGGTAGAGGTAAGACTTAACCCATAGGCCACAGGGGAGGGTCCCTAAAAAAAATTCTTATATTTTCAAATAGTCGGGAGAAACTCAAAAGAAGAATGTTATTAACATCAAATGAAGTCTTATTGTCCATAAATAAAGTTTATTGGGATACAGCTACTCCTATTCGTCTCTGTATTTTTATGGCTACCTGCTACACCAAAACTTCATTATAGAGCATGTTATAGAAGGACTTTACCCAGTCTATACAATAGCCCACATTTTGTGGGCACTTTGGGTGCACCAGGTACTGTGTCAAGCACCTTCATCTGCTTTCATTCATCTAATCTTCAAATTAACACTATTCATATCCCCTAATATGCAGACAAACAAAAAACTGAGACACAGCGAGTATGTATGGAGTATGGGTGGGAAGTGCCATTTTGTAGATGCTTGAGTTTATGAGCATCACTCATGTAGATGCTTGAGTTTATGAATTCTGCGTCAAATTTGACACCGTGCTCCCTGTCACCACCAAAGACCATCACCACTACCATCGTCCAATATCTGGAGTCAAAGTTTTATGACCCATGTAGAATGCAAGTCCTAATCCTTCTGTATTGGACGGAGGGATGCCTTGCCCATTTCCTTTCTGTTGTGGTTATCGCATGCCTGGAATGACTACGGGATATTTTTTTTTCCCATAAGGTCCCAAGTCACTGTACTGTTACTCTATTTTACAGAGCAGGTACCAAGTGTAATTCATGTATTACTTACACGTGAGAACCAGCTATTGCTCAGTTCACAAGAAAGTGGAGTATCAAAACTTTTTGAATGGACAACAGCTTCCCAGGTGGACTTCAGTTTTGCTGTTGTGGTTACCTTGGTCTGCACTCCTGTATCTCTATGCTACAAACTCAGTGCCCTTGAATCTAAACCACTGGCTATATCCCCAGAAATGCTAGATCATCATTGTCCTGCACTCCCTAGTCCTCTGCCCTGATGCCCCCATCCACTACTCCCACCCTCCCTGTGTCAATGGTTACCAGCAGGACAGCTTGTCTACATGTCTGGTAAGCAAGAAAGCTAGAGGCAGCACAAAAGAAAGAACTGTATCTTGAGTCCAAGGATTCTATCCTAATCCCAGACAGTCACCTGGAAATGTATGTCTCAGATTCCACATCTGTAAAGGAGTAATAATAAGCCACAGGTGATTGGGAAGAACAAATCTACAAAAGCATGAATAGATTTGGGAAAATGTAGAGCACTGTAGAAATGTAAAATAAAACGAAGTCATGTGTTGAAATACAAATGTACTTTGACCTTAGCATGCTGACACTCACAAATGCTAAAGACATTTTGGGATGTGATTCAGGAGTCAAAATTTCATGCTAACTAAGACCTGGTCTACAGGAATAAACCTGGATAATGTGCCACAGAAACAGCAATAAAACAAATTGTCCAAGATACAAATAGCAGAACATAGGATATACCCTCCATATGTCTAGACATATGGTTTCTTTTCCAGGGGGGAGAACAGAGATCAAAGTTTTTAACAACCTCATCTCAAAATTTTTCTCTAATTCCACATGCATTTAATCACCAATTGCTAATTTAGTGTCCACTATATGTCCAGTTCTGTGCAAAGCAAAAAGGTGACCAAAACAGAGATCAGAGCCTAGCAAATAACAGATTTTAAAAATCTGACATCCAATCCCCAGAAAATGCCAATTGTGAATGTCTTTTTAAATGGAAAGCTTCATTTTAAATTTTCAGTCAGACATGTTAGATGGTTAACCAGATAATAGCTGGACATGTAATCCCATTTGTGTTCAGTGTAAGATTATTTGTCTGGGGAAGGGTAGGGGAGGGAGGGTAGCTTTCACAGTCTTTCACCTTCCATTTTGTCAGTCTTTTCTCACCTTTTAGATTGGTTTTGTTGCACTGAAATATGTTTGTCTGTTCTGACATGCTTCCTCTTGCAGTAAGTATTGTCCAATACTTCAGACATATAAGGTTACCCTGAAGGCCTGAAATTCAGGGTTTCTTAGATACCCAGAAAGGCCTTTGGAAATCTGGATTTCCCAGAGTTTGAGAATTATTGCATCACAAAGGCATCAGGAGAGCCATCTCTGGGTCTGCCCCTACACTAACATCTCCATCAACGCCATGATCACTTAGAATGCAAGACAGCACGGTGGCCAATTGCAAACCTTGCAAGATCTCTTAGAGATCTTACTTTCTTGTCACACTACAGTATAAGCAAGTCAAACATCTCAGTATCAACACACATTTATTGCAGCCACTCATATACTTAAGGATTGCTGTTCAGCTTTCTGTTCTTAACTCCAATGTTCTTGGGCAAGTTGCAACACTGATAGAAATGAGATTTCGTTTCATTCAACAAATAGATTCATTTACAAATCTCAATGGGGAAAGAGGGATTGTATAGTCTTCAAAAATATGAGTCATAGGATTGGATTTTAAAAGAGAATGAGGGAGGCGATTTCACTACTGAAGTATGTAATAGAAAATGTCTGTCCTACATAAACCTGGGCAAAATCTCATGGAGATTGGGGGTGGGGATGGACCTCCTAGCTGGAGATTCCCCATTAGGTGATAAGCTCAGCATTGCTATTAAATGGGGATACCCATGAAGAGCTCCTACCAGCATCTGCATCAAGATCACCTGAAGTGTTTGTTCGAAATGATTTGAGCTTCGCACTCCCCCGACCCTTCAGCTGCAAAATCCAAATCACTTGAAGCTGATTCCCAGAAACACTCCTTTAAGCCAGGATCTTAGAAATGTGGGGCTAACGTACTGACACCATCCCGCAAGTACCATGCCGGGAGTGTGCTGAGCATTTCACATTCCCTGACTCAGACTCACCCACGTTTGGCTGAGTCCATTAGCTGGTGAAGTCCATTGAAGTTAGTCACAGGTGGGGGTAAGAGCCTAATCTCAGGTCTGTCTTTTTCTAGCATGAGGACCATCTTTAGGGGTCATTTAACTTTCCTCGCCCCCAGGGAACTCACGCGTAAGACTGAGCTAACAGCTCCTGCCCTGCGCCGGGTGGTGCCCAAGCGATTTCTGCTACACACCCGCTCTGACCAGCCGACAGCGCATGCTCCGTGGGCCTTCGGGGCACTTAAGAAAGCAGCCGTGCCCGCAGGAGCGACGTGCTCTGTCAGGTCCTTGACTCGCCGTCGTGAGAACCGACCTTGAGAAAGAACAAGCCCTCCCCTGCGGCCGGTGCCTGCCAGACGTTGTCCTTGGATGCCCAGAGCCAGGCTCTTCCCCTCCTGGCTGCGGACGGTGCCAGAATCAGCCACATTCCTAGGGGGCAAGCTGGCTGGCGAGCAGACCCTCGGAAGCGGTTTCAGAGCTTCCACAGGGGACGTTCCCTGCTCACAGAAAACCATTCTTCCCTTCTACCAGCCCCGAGGACTGAGCTCGCCATCATCCCCTGGAAGGTTCCTTGATCTGAGCCGGCCCTCCACTCGCTCGCTAATGCCATCCCTTCTTCTCAGAGCCCCCTGCGGTCCGGCCTTGTCCCTCGGGCTCTCTCGGAGGCGGGCGCTTCCTGATCCTTCCCTCTCCCTCTCGCTCCCACTGAGACAATCCCCCGGGCACAAAGACCTCCTAACCTCCTCCAGGCCCTCCGCCCCGGAGACTCGGAAACCGCTCTTTGATTTCGCTACTGCAAGGAATTAACTTTTCTTCCCCACTAGCCTGGAAGCCTCATTTTCTCATGAATACAAAATTAAATACTGTATGTAACGGCGAAGTGTAAGCGAGCCATCTTTCGCCTTTCCTGCTCCCAGCGCCAGAAAACGAACGCCACGAAGACACTTCCACAGGAGGCTTCACGATCGCAGCGAGTTGTCAAGAGAGAAACCGACTTGGCGTGTGTGCGTCCGCAGCCTGCAGTTGGAGACGCTGGCTCTCCATTTTGCAGAGACTCTGTCCCCAGGACTCAGGAGACCCCCGAAAAGTTGTGGCCAGCGTGGAACTGGAAACGCTGTCTCAACCGGCGGTGTTGAAGTGGCTCCAGCAGTTACGAAGGTTTAGTTTCACCATGCAAATTAGAGACTGTTAATATAGCTGAGAATAGTTACGACGGGCTATAAAATACAGGCTGGTAAAATCTGCAAAATAGTCACAGGATGGGCAACCAGGGCACATCAGGGCACACGCTTTTTTTTTTTTTTTTTTTTGCTTTTTTTTTTTCTTTATTTTTGGGGGGGTAAGGAAAAGCAATATTAAATGGGGAGGGAGCGTGACTTCCACAAAGATAATACATTTTAAAATTGTCTACGCCTGGCTTAAATGTCTCCAGGAGCGTCTCTTAAGAAGGACAATAATATTTGAATAACGGCTCAGCACTTTTAGACCTTCAGATTAATTCCTCACACGCCTACCGGATGATTGAAGTTTTAACGTCATAGTAATCCAAGGTGTATTTTGTTTTCCTTTGCTTTTAACTCATACAGCCCAACAGGAACAGCCAACCGATGACGAACTTTAAGGTTTTAAACATCTGTGGTAGGCTTGAACAATATTTTGTGTACCTCAGCACCTGCCAGGAAAATTTAAGCCTGTCAGTGTTTGAAAAAATTTTTCATAATTATTTTAGGGTTTCCTCCTGTGACTTAGGACTTCCACTGAGAAATCGCCTGTTTTTCCCCGGGTATTGTTTCTTTTTGGGTTTTTTTTTTTAATAGGAATTTTTTAAATAATTTTTTAATTGACATATATTTGACATCAATTGTATTCCTCATGGATTCCCCATCACCATATCACCAGTGCACCATCACCTCAGTCCCCCGTGCTCCCGTCTGCCCTCAACCCTCCCCATCTTCCCTCCCCACCAAGTGTCCCCAATTTGTCCTTGTCTTTTCATTTTTGGTTTTTGTGTCTTTATTGTTATTATTATTATTGTCCTTATTCCTTTCCTTGATCCTTATTTGGTTCCCTTATGTTCCAAACATCCTTCCCTTTGTATAGGAGTCATCAAGTGATCTACCTGTCTGGGTTCATCTTTTTGAAAGCTGGTAAGTCACTGATCAAAATGTCCTTCAGAAATTAAGATGATGATGATGATGATGATGGGCAAGCAACGAAGAGTTCCCAAGACTCCAGGACGATGGGCCTTGGAGGGCCAGGCATGTGTGGGTGAGGCTGGAAGTCTCTCGGCCTGGCAGGAAATGGGCCCTTTCATGCCCCTCGAGGCCTGGGGCCGCCAGCAGCGCCTTCTGCTGGTCCTGTCCTGGCCAGTGTCCCCACTCCACCAGGGTGCAGCAGGGACAGAGGCAGCTTTGTCACCAGAGAGACATCAGACCCTTCTGTGGAGAAGCATCGGTTTTTGGAAAGACCCCCCCACCTCCATCCTGAAACCAACTTGGTCTTCTGCAGTGTTCTCAACACATTTATATTTAAGTTAAATCAAATTCACATCACAGGTAAAGACTAACTCATCTCACATTACCCAGCATTTATTGGAAGAAATGATTGTGATGGAGAGAACTACTTAGAACTGACTTAGGAGAGGTGATCTTGTGTCTGAGCCTTCATTATTTTATTTTCAAAATGGGAATTCTTATATTGGCCTCTTTATACTGTTAAGGGGATTAAATAACAAACCGTGAAACTTTATATCTACATATTAATTATAAGTGAAAACAGCTTTCTTATTTCATTATTAAATAATTTTAAGTAACCAAATAGGGTTAATTTTTTTCAAAACTGAATACCTGATCCAAATTTTACTTAAATACAAAGCTTATATTCAGAGCAGTTATCTGAAGAGCCCTCCCCACTCCTTACTGACCTACAGATAAACTTTGACCTGTTCTTTGATAATCACACTGTTTCTGAAGATGCCTTGTTCTTTTTAGAAGGACAGACAGCCTGACCCCAGAATCTGGAAACTGACATGCATCAAATCTACCTCTTTCCTCCCTGCTTAGCTGGCCAGCAAGAACCTTTAACCTTCGGACTTGATTCCTAAACCTTGTATATTATTTGCAATTAGAAAAATATTTGGGGCAGATGGAGGATTTGTTTTTACTCTAGGTTTCATTGGCTACTGCCTCTATCTAAAGTTTGGATGTGAAATTCAATTCTTAAAAGTAAAAGGTTCTCCTATCCGTAACACTGAGATTTTTTTTTTTTTCTTCCTGAGTCATATTCTCTAGGGTCAAATTTGGAGCTGATGGCAATACACAGATTTAACACAAACTATAAAAATCTCCAACCCTGAGGCATACTGTGAAATGAGCCACTAAACTGGCCTCCATGAGAGAAATGAAATAAGAAAATTTCCTGCACATTTGTACCTCTGTGGTTCCCTTTCCAAAAAATAATCTTCAACTTTCAACTTTCTTAAACTGAATTTATTCTGTAGTTTGCCTCATGTATGGCAACAGAGATTTACTTTCCCAAAGAGTTTCTTAGAAGAGGAAATACCTACTTTTACACACACACACACACGCACGCACGCACATACACATGCTTAGGAGAAATCAACCAACACAGCTCATCCAACAGTACAGCATTGTTGAATAAACCCATCCCCACTTCCTGATACATTATGAGATGGAAATTCCTAATTCCCAGAATCATATTACATTAAAGGGAGGAATCACATTGCTTCTGCCTGTTTTACATCTTACATCAAAAGGTAAGACCAAAAGATTGTACAAAGCAAATAAGCACTTTGCAGGTAATGTATGATATTGCAAATATAAAGATGAGACAAAGCATTATGATAATTACATCTATTAAGTACATAAAAATAAAAGGGGTTTATAACTACTAATCCAAACAGAGAAATCATGCTGGGAATTATACTGTATGCAGAAAAAGGAAAATGCTAGTGTCCATATTTTTTTTAAAATATAGTAAAGTCAGAGATGGCATTTCTTTATTTTTGTTTTAATGAAAAGAAAAAGAATATATCTAATAACTTTTTTGCCTTAGAATCAGAAGTTCAGTACTTTGGGATCACCCTTTTCTCACAGATATATGGTCAGACTATGTTTTATCAAAAAGTAAAATACTACTGCAGATCCACCCCTGGAGAATGCAGCTTTCTGATCTACCACTTACTATAAGCTCAGTGGCTTAGAGTCAATCACTTAGTTACTGGGAACCTCACTTTCTTTATCTCCAAGAGGGGGAAGCAGTCCTTTTCTGCAGCACAGCATCCACATGACAAACAAAACTTGCATGTAAAAGAACTAGAGAAAAGTCAAGCATATTCATTATCATTGCTGGGTTATGACAGTTTCCCTGAACTCTACTTCAATTTGTTCCTTAAGAAACCAAACAACTAAATTTCATTTACATATAGCTATATTTCAACACCAGAAGGTCTTGGCTAAGGAATAAAAAAAGTACTTGAGACAACAAACATTTTAAAATAATGCTTTCCTGGGAACCACTGAAGAATCACCTAGGGCTACCTAGACTTTGAATCAATACTTTTAATGAGTTAACATGGCAGCAATTTTTGGCATCACATCCTTCAATGCAGTGGTACAATGCAGAATTCCTAAAACTATTTAACTAATAATTATTGCTTTAGATAATCATCTCTGTATACAGTTTTTATGACAACCTGAAGTAAGCAGACTTTAACCCAACACTTCCAAAATGAAATCCACAAATTGAACTATTCTGGCAGGTACGGTGAGCACATAATGAGTTGCCAAGATGTCTGAGAAGCCTGACTGTACCAGCGTTCCTCAGAAAGCTGAGAGTTTCACAGGCCATTTCTGCCAAGTTTGAAATATGCTTGTTGAATTCTCAATTATCTTTCAAATTCATTTTCACAATGCTTACACTAACTTTGTAAGTATGAAATGTGGATCTATTTGAAATGTTTAAAAAGAGATAGAAAAAGCACACTGAAGACCTAGCACATATACCAATCTATATAAAACATTAATTAGTTCACCGGGACTTGGCAATGAAATTCTAGACTAGGAGGAAAATGTGTCAAGAAGACTGTAGGTAAAGAAGAACATTTCAGTCGGCTGATTTTGGTTTTAGCTTATTGCTATCCTTATGAGAAGAAATTATTTCTTCATTGTCTAAATTACTAAGGACAGCAAGATATTTGTAAATTATCTTGCAATAAACAACTTACAATAAGAAAAAGAAGACTGTAAGTTGTTCTAATCGTCTCTTCAGAGACAGAGCGGGAGGTAGATGACTTTCTTCATTCAAAGCAGAAAAAGAAAGTAAAACTTCCTACCTTCTACTTCCCTAAGTTTTTCTTTCTAGTTTCTCATTCAAGGGCCAGAACATAGGCCTGGAAACCCTATAATATTGCACATTTGCAAATGTTTTCAAAAGGACCCAAAGGCTTAAAACTATATAAATTAAATAAGTGATATAAAAGCCAAGGGCAGGTTGACCTGTTCTTCATGAACATACATTAAATGTTTCATGTATGCCCTCCTTGTTCTCCGTGGCTGATTCTGAAGCTGCATGACAAATGCGGAAAGCAGTTGAAACATGTGCGGTGATTCAAAGTTTATATCTCTAGTAAAACTATAACTTTTCTCTCTGTCTTACAGCCAACTATTTTGCTAACACCCAGCACTTACATCGAGGAAGAACGTGTAATAGAATCACACCCCCAATTTGGTGAATATTTGCAGTAATTTTGCTTGTAATAGAAATTGATTCATTGTATCATCACTCTGATTTCTAAAACTGATCCAATCAAAATACTTTTCAGAATAAATTGCCCCCACCAGGATTTTTTTTTTTTTGAGATATAGACAAACTGATTTTAAATCGTATGTAGAAAAGTACTGGAATGCCTAAAAATAATTGGGAAAAGAAGACTTAAGTTGGCAGAATCAGGTAACTGTATTTTAAGAATTATGACAAAACTGTAGTAATCAAGCAAGACATTGCGTTATTGGCAAAGGAAAAGGCATATAAATGAGTGGAAAAGAATAGAGCACTCAAAATTGATCCACACAAATATGACCTGTTGCTTTTGACAAAGCCACAAAAGCAATTCAGTGGAGAGAGAATAGTCTTTTCAACAAATGGTGTTGGAACAATTGGACCCACCCATGTATAAAAACTAAATCTTGCTTCCTAAACAAACAAAAAAAACCTATATAAACGGATAAGAGAGCTTAGATCTAAATGCAAAATCTATGGTTTATAGGAAAAAAATATTTCTTATTTTTGACTAGGGGGTAGGCAAAATGTTCTTAGACATGGTACTAAAAGCACAATCATAAATTAAATATTGGCAAACTGAACTTCACTGAAATCCAAATCTTTTGTTCTGCAGAAGACATTGCTGGAAGACTAAAAAGATAGGAATTGAGAGAAAATATTCAAATATTACACGTGTGACAAAGGACTTATATCAAAAACAAAAATTCTCGGGGCCTCCCTGGTGGTGCAGCGGGTGAAGCAAGGCACTATGGAGCAAACAGCAGCCACTGCAGCACAAGTTCGATCCCTGCTGCTGGCCAGCGAGGGGATCCACATGGCGCAGCAGACCTCTCCTGCCTTCCTGCCTTGCCCGCTGCTCCCCTCAGGAGTGTGTTTCAGTCAGTCTGCCTTTTCTGCTCCCCACTCTGTCTCTGGTGAATCCTCTCACCTCCCTGGACTCTAGCCTGTACTCCAGCTCTTGTATGCATAAATAAATAAATATTAAAAAAAAAACATTAAAATTCTCAAAACACATCAATGAGAATACAGCTAAGAAATCAGCAAAAGGGTCCTCTCCACCAGAGGGGATATACGGATGGCAAATAAGCACATGAAAAGGTGCTCAGTCTCATTAACCATTAAGGAATTATGAATATTAGATATCACTGCACATCTATGAAAACAGCTAAATAAAAAACACCAACAAGAACGAGGGCTGGCACGAACACAGAGCAGCAGAAACACGAGTCCATCGCTAGTGAGATACAGAAGGGTTCGGCTATAACAGGCAACAAGTTAGAAGTTTCTTACAAAGTTGAACATGCATTTCACTTAGGACCTCACAATTCCATTTCCCGACATTTACTCTAGCAAAATGAAAACTTGTGTTCATAAAACCTTAACACACATTTATAGCAACTCTATTCATAGTAAACAAAAAATTGGAAATAGCCCAAATGTTCTTTAATAGGTAAATGGATACGCTATGGCACATCCATTCAATAGATGTTTAATGCTCTTCAATAGTAAAAAGAAATGAAATATTGACATGGGTAACATTGGATGAATCTCAAAATAATATCACTGAGTGAAAAGAAACCAGTCTAAAAATGTTACATTCTGTTTGGTTCCATGGATACGATATTTCAAGAAGAATAAAACTACATTGATGGAAAATAAATCAGTGATTGCCAGGCAATAGGAGTAGAGTCCACTGGCTGGTGATAGTTTGATAGTGCTATCTGTAGTATATATTAGTACTTCATTTCTTTTCTAGGCTGAATCATATTCCATTGTATACACATACCAATTTGCATATCCATTCTTCCATTGGTGGACATTTGGGCTGGTTCCACCTTGTCAGTATTTGACTGTTATGAGTAGTGTCTCAAGGAACATGTGTGTGCATATATTTTTACTTTTTTTGCAATTTCATCACATGTATAAATTCATGTAAGCACTACTACAATTAATACACAGTACAGTTCCATTACCTCAAAGAACTCTCTCAGGCCGTATCTTTGAAATCTCAATAATTCTGTGTTATGTGAATTTCACTTCAATTTTTAAAAAAATCCCTTAAACATCTATTTTACTCCATAAAATTTCAAGAAATAAAGTAAAAGTCACTGTAAGAAAGAAACGGGTCAGGAGAGGAGGGAGCTCCCTGGAGGTACAAGGAGGTAAGTCTCAGCACTATCAAGCTACCGCCAGCCACTGCAGCACAAGTTCCATCACTGGTCAGGGAGGTGGCTTACATGGTGCAGCAGACCTCTCCTGCCTCTCCCACTGTTTCCCTTAGCAGTGTATATTTCAGTAGATCCACCTGTTCCACTCCCCACTCTGTCTCAAGTGAATCCTCTCATCCCCTGCACCTCTGGCCTACACCCCAGTTCTTATATGCATAAGTAAATAAAAATCAATCTTTTTAAAAAATCTCAAGTCTTAAAGAAAAAGCTGAGAAAAAGTATGAGTTTGATGACCTCCTTGAACAAAGCATACAGGGAGAGTTAAGAGTTAAATTGTTTCTTACAAAGTTAAACATACATTTAACTTAAAACCATACAATCCCATTCCCAGGCTTTTACTCTAGCAAAATGAAAACTTGTGTTCATAAAGCCTTGACATACAAGTTCTCACAATTCAGAGGACTTCTTATTTCTGTACATCAGGTTCTGTTCTCAAAAAATATTACTGCAAAATGGTCTCTCATCGTGGAAGAAATTTTTGTCCCCTAAAAAGAACCCAAGAGTATGAAATTCATTGTCTTTTCAAACAACACTTACTTATTAACAAATGTTAAAGTGACCTATTACAACCATATGAATGGACCTTGAGGGCATTGTGCTAAGTGAAATAAGTCAGACAAAGACAACTATGGTATGATCTCATTTATAGGTGGAATTTTAAAAAGTCAAACCACACAGAGACTAGAATGGTGGCTCCTAGTGGGATGGGGAAAAGAAGACAGATTGGCCAAAGAATTCTGTAGAAACTTCCAATTATAAGATGAACAAGTTCTGGGGAACTAATGTACAACATGGCGGTTATAGCTAATAATAGAGTGGCTAATGTAATTGCATTATTATGGTTAATATAATCCTATAATCCATTATAATATAGTTGAAAGTTGCCTAGAGTAGATCTTCCACATTCTCACCACAAAAAAGAAATATTAGTTAGGGGACGTGATTCAGATGTTAGCTAATATTGCAGTAATCACTTTGTTGTCACCTTTCATGATGTGTTCCCTCAAACTGGTACAATCAAGTCATCATGTTGTACACCTTTAACAATTACAATATAATGACAATGACAATATAATAATATAATGACACAAAGCTATGTGTCATTATATATCAGTAAGGCTGGTAGAGGGTGGGGGCTGGTATCTAGCCTTTTCTAAATGTCATTGAGGGGTTCTCCCTGGTGGTGGTGCAGGGGTTAAAGTCTCATCAATATCAAGCTCTCTGCAGCCACTGCAGCATAAGCTCGATCTCCAGCCAGGAAACTGACCCACATGACGCAGCAGACCGCTCCTATACCACCTGCTACTCTCCTCAGCAGTGTATTTCAATAGATCAGCCTGTTCTGCTCTGTCTCTGGTGAATCCTCTCACCCACACACACACACCTCTGTCCTACACACCAGCTCTTATATGCATAAAGAAATGACAAATAAATCTTTAAAAATAAATAAATGTCACTGAGTATATTACTCTTGTTACTTTTAACACTGAATTCTGGTGATAGGTTCCCTGCTGTCTGCAGTTGCTAGCCAATGCCACATACACTGTGTGTCTGCTCCTAGCCTTTGCCCATACTTTACCCTCTGCCTTGAACACTTTCTTAACTTCCTCTCTGTTTAGCTCCTAGTTATCCTCCTAAACCTCAGTCTGGAGATCTTCGGCTACAGGAAGCATCCCTGAAACTGCAGATTGACCACTGGCCTTACCCTGCCATGCTCTGGACATCAAAAGCACTTTAACACATTGGATTGGCATGATATGCCCATGCGACCATCTTGCCCTCCAAGACATAGGCTCCCAGGAAGAAGGGGTGACTGTTACATCATAGGCACTCAATAAGTGGTTTGCACGCAGACTGTTGTCTATTTCTCATAACAATTGAATTGATTTCTGGACAAATCCTAGAGTCTCCTGTTCACACAGGTTCTGTTACTCTGGCTTGAAAAGGAATTCTGATTCCCAGGTGCTATGCCTTCCCAGTAGTTGCCAATCATCAGCCTCCTGTAGATACTTGGAGAAAGCATTTTCCTGTCTTTTAAGATGGTAAGCCAGACTTAAGACAATTCCAGAAAAAGCTGGTGGCTTTGCCTTCTTTAGTTTATGGATATATGCAAAGAATCTGATTAGATGAGCTAGAATTCTCAGTTATGCCTATGATGGCACAAGAAATTATTAGCTCTCCTTTCGTACATCTCTCTTGAGTTCACTTGCTGGAAATGCTGCATAGAAACATGTTCTGAATGCACCCAGATTTCCTCTCCCCATCTAGAACACTCGACAGCACAAAGCACACTCCAGAGTTCTTGTGGGTTCATGCATGTAAGAAACTCTCATAGCTGAAACTTTATTTCTGGGAAATATTATTTCTGGGAAACTTATTTCTGTGTCACAAACCACAAAAAAGATTAACAAGGATAATACCTGATGCTTATCAATGCTTTATTGATATTTACTGAATACTTACTGATGCTACATTCTCCTGAAAATTTATCACAATTTGTTAAGGCAAATACTCCATTGGCCCACTTCATAGACCTACCAGCTGCAAAGGCTGAAGTTACGCTCCCTGAAAACAGGTCCCCTCCTCAATACTTGCTTAATGCCACCTGTCTTCCCAGAAGCCACATACCAGGTGACATATGGCAGGTAAGAGCTCAAGTTCTAGAGGGAGTCGAGTAAGTCTGCATCCTTGCAGTTCTGCTCTTGAAGAGCTGTCACCTACCTTCTCTAAATTTCCGTGTCCTTAGCTGTAAACTAAATCAGTTGCTTTGTTGTTACCTGTCTGTCCCTTGAAGGTCTGATTGTCGGCCCAAGACCAGTAGAGAAAATTCTGATTTGAAGGAACCACAAAAACAACCATCTCAAGGAGCACACGGATCCCGGGGATCCCGTATATGACCCTAGAAGGCAGGACCAGGGATGACTTGCTTGAGTTTATTGCTTGTAAACCTAGAAAAGTCCTGAGCCCATGTGCAGCAAGAGCTACAAGTGTGAAATGTAACTCTGAGTGTGCTACACTTAGCGGCTGGATCACAAATTCACCAAAGCAAATGACAAAATGTAGTTTGACCTCAGAACCGCAGCCTCATTTCAAAGTAGCACCATGCAGAGAATCCAGAAGCGGCAATGTTAACACAGGAGCCAAAAAGGAACCACAAAGTTTCTTCTTTTCCACTGTCCCCCAGTCCTCACTGCTGACAATAAAAATCAGGGGTGTGTACAGGAGAAAGTACGAGAACAAAGAGGCTAGAATTTCAAAACATCCCCTAAGATCACAACATTCCTTAATATTTCCAGGTACTGTGGCTTTTAGTCACCCTGCAAAAGGACATCACATGAGCCATGCATTTTTGAAAACTAAAACCGTCTTTCAAAATAACTGTGAGAACAGAAATGTTGTCTTTCTACAAGTGGCAGTTTCCATGGTTACTACTGATCAAAACAGTCTAGCTTATTCTATTTCCATTCCGAGTGTCCCCCTATTTTACAATGGTCATTTAATTAAGTTTCAATTATCACTTGGGGACTTGGGGGTCCTTTACTCCCTGGACACCCAAGGAAATTTACAAATTCACAGAGTTGATTTGTGTTGGTTAAGCAGCTACCACTGTTACCTGTCAGAGAAGCATCTGCTGACCCCACAGGAATCATCGTTCTGCCTTAGCTTTAAACAGGACAGAAGACAAGATTTATGAACTGGCTTTACTAAGTGCTGAAGTCATTAATATGCTCAAAAATTAACCCTATCATTTGTTTTCATAGTTTTGTAAACAATGCACCCAGGGGTTATCCCAAATTAGAGTTTTTTTGTTTTGTTTTTCAAGTAATTGAACGTTCTCAAGAACCAGTATGTGGCTGGTGTGTAAAATGCAGCGCCAGTGAGTCCTTCAATGACGGCTTCGTACAAAAGCAGGAACACTTATGTTAATAGCTCCGTTCTGGAGCAGTCTGTCACAAAGCTGCACACCAGATCCTTCAGATCTATTACTGGCCTCCAAAGAAAACCCATTATGCACAAACTCCAACATCAAACAACAATCTGCAACAGCCCGTGTTGCAAATAATCTGAACAGAGTCCTCGAGGCCTCTTGAAAAGCCGTCAGGGTTTTGCAATCACAAACACCTATCTGCAGATATTTACGTGGGTGCTGGGTTTTCCCCCTCTCTTACCCGCACATGCCTCGGGGGTGTCTGGACAGCTTTTTAAAATCAGTTCGCTCACACTTTCGAAGTAGTGCTTGGTTTATGTTCTTGGGTTTTTTATAATGACCAATAAAAGTGGAATCCAGAAATGCCCATCCTAACCGCACCAACAGGACAGGATCAAGCCTCTGATTGGCCCTCCCTGGCCTCTGCAGGTAAAGTCTGTGGCTGCTGGCAGTTCCAGTTCTGCGGAGGCCTGTGGCAGCCTGCGGGGTAAGGGGGTGGTGTCAGCAGCCAGCACCCTGGAGACCCCAAGAGCCGAGCTGCCCGCACACCCACAGTCTCCCCTTTCCACAAGACTGGAGGAGCAGTAGCCAGGCCATTGGCATTATTAGAGCACAGCTTTTGCACGCTAACTTTTTTTTTCCCCCAAAAAAGAACTTTTCTAGATGGGTAAGCGCATTTGTCTTTAAGTGTTGTTAAAGGAGAAATCCTTTCAGCCAGCTCCAGATGAAACGAGTTAAGTGATTCTCCTGCATGCTAATGTTGGAAAATGCCATATTTGTGCCATATTTGGACTTTTTTTGACTAAGAACTCAACTTCAATAAAGCCTCCCAGCACGACCCCCCTCCGGCCCCTCACCCCCTCACCCCCTCCTCCTCCTTTATGTATATATGTTGCATAATTATGGAGCAGTGAGTATTTATCACCTTTTCTGGGCAGTAAGCAGAAAGAAATACAATACCATTACTTCCAGTTACTGCCTTTCCCAAGATAATTAGGTAACGCAGTGGAGGAGCCTGGGTAGACCTAATGCTGTTCAAGTTAAGTGATTGACATAGCCCTGTCTGGCTGCTCTATTAACTGTTTCATTTTGTTGCTATTTGCAGTTTGCTTGGCTAATACTCCGAACAAATACAGACTGTTTCTTTAGCCCCTTTTTTCTCTTTGACCTTCTCCTGCCCATTTTCTTTGACTCACTTCAAACTGCCTTGAAAAGGCCTGTTCAATGCGTACAGTCCATCAGAGCCGCAGGTCCATGCCTACCCTCGCCCTGGATGCCCGACTTCAAAGATGGGCCGCATTCTTTAATTGCCCTTTGAATTAATATCAAAGGGTCACAATGCGAGTGCCAAAAGAGAAAGGGGCTTTAATGAAGCAAACAGCTGCCATTCATTTGCAGATAAGCACGGTTTTATGCCTGAATGGCCACCGAGGCTAAAGGCTTGGGGAAAGGGATGCAGTCCTGAGAGGACCCTCCTTAAGCAGTGATCAGTTCAAACAAACAAGAGTAAACAAATAAAAAAAAGTCTACAAACAGCGACGACATAAAATAAATAATAAGGTTCAGTTGGTGACTGGCTCATCCCCCTCCCAAACTTCCCTTAAAAAAAAAAAAAAAAAACGACACTGCACTTAATTAGCAAATCCATTCACCATTTTAATCCCATATTTCAACATTGAAATTCCCAGGCTGGAGCTCAACAACTTGCCAGAGATAAAGCTTTCAGTCTGAAATGTTGCACCCTGAGTAACACAGAAGGGAAATGTTGTGACTTTAAAATGCAGGGAGAAGTGTGACTTTTATCCAAAATGAAGTCTCAAGACACAAGGCATTTGGATGTGAGCATCGGTGCTTAAACTGTTGATGCCACACTGACTCTTCCGGTACAGAGAATTCCTCTGGAGCCTAAAATAGTGAAACGTCTACCTGCGTCTCCGTCCACATGGGCAATGTTTTCTGTTTCTCCTGAACAAATCACCACTGAGTGACCACTGTCCTCACTTTCCCCTGATAAGATTGTAGCTGCAGCTGAGTCAGCAGCACCCGAGGTCAATGGAAGGTAAAATCCAGCTCAAATCATGATTACAGAGTGAAACAGTAAGCCACGCTTCCCCTCTTCATCACGCTCCCTTCGGAGAGGTTGGTGATTAAGGAAGGATTTCCATCCTGGTGAATTATCATCTAAGCCAGAGCTCAGACGACATCCTTGGTGCCCAGCTACAAAGGGGATGGTCGGGCCTCTGGTAGACATAACATTCAGCCCAGGGCCTGGGCCTTTCTCTCTTCAGGAGACGCCTTGGTAACCAGAGCTTATGTTCCCCTCAATGACGTAACAAGGAAAGTCTTGTTCCAGTGTTTCCATCAGTGTCCAAAAGTGGGTGCCACTTCTGAACTCATGCACAGAAAATCGCCGCTGCTGTGCTAAAGGAGAGGGAGAAAGAACTCTCCCTTATCTTTGAAGACATCAAAGTGGAGAAAAAGGATCTTCTCTTCACTGGCCTTATTTTCCATGAGCTTGTCCATCTGGTTCAGAGTTGCCAAAACAGAGTGAGAAAAGGGCAGCAAATAAATGTCAGAGAGTCAGCCAATCTGCATAAATCTCCAACTCCTTCCAGAGAACCTCCTTCCTGGCTTGCTGGGCCTTCCCATCTCGTATTATGAGCCAACTGGGCATTGGAACAATGTGGAAATCAAAAGACTTATTTTGCCCAACTCTAAACCCTTAGAAGCAGTTTCTCCCCTTCCGCTTTTCCACTAGTCCTGCACCTGTGTGCTGTCTGGCCACAAAGCAATGTGATCCCAGCCACAGCCCCATACATACGTCCAGAACAATCTCACTGTCTATTGGGCTGATCACAGGCAGGTCCACTTGATTCTTGTAAAACTGTACTCTGAGAAAGCACTGAAGTCAAGTGATCAGCCACTCAATCTAGTTTCATGTCACAAAAGCAATCAGCAGAGGATCAGTGCCTTCACGTTTGCCCTGAACTACAACCACTTGACATTGCAGGGAACCTGGAGGCGGTGCAGCAGGGCTTTTCACTTCCACTTGAGAGGCATCCAGCTCAGCATGGCTAAGTGACTTTACCGTGATCACACAGCTACTTAGAGAAAGAGCTGTGCCCAAAACCAAAGTCTTTGAACCCCTGAACCCTTCACAAAACTACAGTTCAATCTGATGCCGAACTATCTTTGGGCAATCCAGTGTCCCATGATTTCCTTACCCCAACCCTCAAGTGGAACAAACTTCAAGAAACTGCAAATCCACTTAAATAAGCCCAAGAAAAGTGTTTGGACCATCTATTTCTGGGCTTCCCAGTTATTGAACACAACCACCAGCTAGCTCCTTTCAAGCCAGCTGCCATGTTGGTGCCGCTGCTCGTGCTGATGGTCTGGGCCCTGCTGCTGGTGGTGACTGGTATTTCTTGCATTTGTCTAGGGCTTTACACTTGTTGAGGTGTTTTCATACTCACTCTCTGCGATAATTCTATGATTCTTTGAGATGAAGGGGAAACTGTTTTCACTTTAATTTCAAGTGCCAAAGAATAAGGCAGCATTCGTCTCTGATATGCCTTGATGTCAGGTGAACCAGAGAAATGTGAAGCTTTCAGGTTTGGACAGCCGAGGCTCTGAAGTTACCCAAGTAATAGCTTTCTTATTTCCTATGTAACTCAATAAAATTAAGGAGCATCTGATACCCAAGGAAAATTTACACTCGCCAAGGACACATCTTTCACGATGGCGTTCTCTTCTTTAGCCACCCTTCCGTCTACAGTCTGAAAAAGGTGCTTCTGAAATTCGGGCTCATGTAAGAGACCCGTCTTGGGCTTAACCTGCATGCTGCAAAAAAATGCAACAGGAACAGTGTTCCCACTTCACAAATAGCTGTTTTATGAAAGGGCCTTCCCAGACTTCAATGAAAGCCTTGTCCCGGGCGGCTGGACCTCTCCCCTGAAGGTTTTCACTTTCTCCATGTCATCAAGTCATATAACCACAAAGCTGCTGGCGCTGTCTGCAGCCCTCCTGCCAGACAACGTGGACCTGGGGTGTGATGACCACGTCGTTCAGCAAACACGGCTCCCATGCCACCGTGGTTGAGCTGGGCAGGGAATCTGAGGCACCCTGGGAGGGAGCGCCCACCTTGGATGAAGGAAAAGTGGAGCAGGCGGTTCTGAAATGTGTAGGTGTCCAAAGTGCTATTAACTTGACTTCTTCAAAGACGTCCGCCAACCTCTTCAGCGGTGTGGCCACTTCCCCCAGGACCGGAGCGTTGCCCCAGCTCGGAGTGTGATGTCAACTCGACTTAAAGGGGAAGAAAATGTGATCTAAACAAACCTCGAGGAGCAGACAGCCCGCTGTAGGCTTCAATGGGAAACATTTGTTATGAAGTAATAAGAATTTGCATAATTTGGGGAAAGACTTTGTTTTCAAAGTCATTCTCTTTTTCACCTGCTTAGGCCTTTGCCGGGTATGGCTTTGGTTAAGTTTTGTTGATGGAGGTTCATGTTTAACCAACTGTTTTTAATTTACAAATTAAACTTGTCAGAAGTAGAAATCCTTCCCTTGGAACTCTTCCAATATGTCAAGAATTAATTCTAATGAAAACGGCATTGCCTAAATGCAGGATGGTCAGTCACTTATTTTATTTACACAAAGTCCTTCTCAGTTTCTTTGATAAAAGCAGCTAAATCTTTTTCCTCTTTCATGTTTTGTCAGCACTTGATTCCTTTTGTCCCTTGGCTATTTGCCTAGCTGTGGACAATAAGGCAGGAAGAATAGAAGCAGATTGTTGGAATGGTCCTCAATAAACCTAATTATGACATGTTCGCTGCCCTCACCATGACACAGGCGGGGGACCCAGGCTTATTCAATTACCCTTGCCAGGTTTCTCTTTCAAACCTAAAGTTATCCTTTGACTGTTTGTATTTCTGAACAGTATTCATGTTCACTGTGAAAGAAAATCCCCTGGACTTTGAGGGGTTTTTAAGTTGATGCTGTTATTGTAGCTAATTTTTATTAACTGAATGATAACATGATAAAGAAATAGACTTTTGTTATGTAATAAGAACAAATCAGTGTGTGCTTAAAGTTACACCTTTCTTTCCTTTCTCTTCCAGCCAGCCTGGCAGGATATGGAACCTGAATGAATAAACAAAATAATTTCTTCAACCTGTACGTCCCTTCCCACATGACACTGGGCTCCGGGAAAGGAATTGAAGCCACACAGCCATTCTTCCTAACTTAAAAAATAATCATCATCACATGATTCGGGGACGTGCATCTGGGGTGTTGTTTTTTCTAACCACGAAGAGGACTCTTTGCCCTATTAACACCAGAGAACATAAGTTCATTGGTACCTTTACGCCAACAGCTATTTCTTCAGCTGTTTGAAATCGACAGGATGAACAGTATTTAATTAAAACTCTGGCTGCTGGTTGGAGGAGACCTTGCCTCCTCCAACAGATTGTTCAGCGATCACGCCGGCGGTTCCCGCAAAGCCAGTGTATAAAAGCTGTGTGTCAAGTGAACAAAAGGGTGGAAAAATGAAGGAATGCCAAAAATCAGCTCCTGATCCATCCTAGCTTTTAAGTCAACGAGGTCTGATAGAATTAATATTCAATTGTATTTAAAGCGGCACAGAGCTTAGCAGGGAGAATTGTTTTGTAAGTTGCAGCATCTCTGGGTAATTTTTTTCTGTTGAGAAATTCATTGTTCCCTTTAGGTAGTTCGACAGCTCTTGGAGCTATAATAGAATAAAAATTCAATTGCCATGGAATAAAGTGGGTGCTATGTTTTGTTTTGTTTTTAAATTGACTCCCCAATCCATTTCCTTCATTAGAACATTCCCGTCATTTGAATAAAGGTTAATCTAAATTGTTATCTACCCTGCATGTGAGTTTGAACTTTGGTATTTTTCAGTTTTTATAAAAATACCTTTTTAGTCCCAATGTGAGAAAACTAACTTCATGAAGGCCTTGTGAAATAAAATACACAGAGTTCTTAGTGTTTGAAGAACGTTTGGGAAAAGTACTTCAGAGTGCCTTGTGCCCTGCCGGTCCCTGGTCTCGAAAATAGCAATAGTTTTATTTTCTCCAACTTCTAAAGGGATATTTTTAATCTCAAACATCCAAAATGAATTATACCACAAACTCTTTAAGTGATATTAATATGAATATGTTCAGCGGAATGTCATATTTACCATAGAGGATGCCATTCTATGGTTTAAACATTTGTTGATTTCATTTTCTTTCATGCACATACAGTTATTTTTACTTGACTTTGAAATCCTACTGAACAAATGCAGAAGGAGGCAGGGCTGCACTCTACCTATGAGGAAAAAACACCTCTTGGCTAGGATGGTGAGCAACAGTGAGTATCTCGCCACTACAAAGTTGAAGTGTCCTTCCACTGTGTTCAAGTTACTTTAACCAGCAAATGTAGCCTCCTGGATAAAGGAAGTTGAAAAAATAAGTCTGCTTTTGCTACTTTATAGTGGAAATGTTATTAAAATAGCCAAGATGTCTCAATGTTTTAACCTGAAGCATATGTATTTTTGCATTCCCTAAAATGTTTTAATGTTTTTATATAGTTAAACAGAATAACAACTCTTCTTCGAATCTCAACTAGCACTTCCCTAAGAAAACATGAAAAAAAAATAAGTAGAGGAAATCAAATACTCAGATCAAGTACTGCTCACCACCCCAAACTTGGCAAAGCATTATAAATGCCTGCCGTTTTCAAAGTTACACGGTTATCTTGCTGTTCAAACTATATTAAACAAATATATGCCATAACTCTCACAAACTCAACTTCTTCAAAACTGCTGCAGCCCAATTCACGTGGCCATGTAAGTCAGAGATTGGCTTGCGGATACAGAAAGGGGAGT
Organism: Galemys pyrenaicus; assembly: GCA_019455555.1. Lineage (NCBI taxonomy): Eukaryota > Metazoa > Chordata > Mammalia > Eulipotyphla > Talpidae > Galemys > Galemys pyrenaicus. The sequence goes on from JAGFMF010011501.1 coordinate 17,945,264, forward strand.
CAATAACTTGAATTATTTTGATTTGTATGGAGTTACTCAACAAAAATTCTAATGTTGACTAAAAGCTAAGATCAGATTTCTTCTTTAAACTATAGCTCAAGGAGTGACTTTCTCTCTTATCAAATAAAAATTTTAATTCGTGATTCAAGGTTCAGAATTGCAATGCATTTGATCCAAGCACAGGATAATCGCTAAGGAAAATAGAAACAAACTCTTTCATATGGTAAACAGTAGTTCTTATTATTCTAAATGTATAAAGGGGGTATAGATCCTCCTCCTGAGGTGCTCATTTTATAATGTTCAGATTCTATTTTAAAAGATCAGTAGATGTTTTGTAGCAATATTTGCTTACATGTGTTTTACAAACCTAATTTTTTAAGATCAAGAGAACGACAATAATCCTTGAGTGATAGAGATCTGGTACATAAGGAAAATTATGCAGGCAAATATTACTTTGGTTATTTCATATGCTCTAAAAATGCCTCAGAAAAAGACGTATTTTCACCATGCATTTTACATTGTTAATTTGATCATTTGGCCTTTGCAATTAAGGATTACAGCACTGGAATGCATCATCATCTATTTTCAGAATACATACCTTCAAAGTAAATAATTTTCCTCCACAAAGACAAGAGTGAAAAGGTGAGAAGAAACTGATTAAAATCCCTTCTTGATAGGCTATGGCGTCTTGCTCTGAATTGTGTTCAGTGTAACAAAAATAATTCTTATGTTCTTTCCGAGTTTTTGAAATGTTTCATAGCAAAAGCCTCACAAAAACAATAAAAGATTTCAGACTGAAATCGTCTCCTTTAACCTTCACTTGATTTCTCTCAAAGTTTTACAAGGAGAAATTGAATTGATCTAAATGAGTTTTTTTCTCAGTGGCGAGCATATATGTATGTATTTTTAACTCAGAGAGAAAAACAAAGAATCCTATTTATCCCATTCAGTTTCTGACAACTACGAATGGGAAAGCTAATTTCAGACATGACAGCAGAAACAGATGAAGTACATGCACCATGTCCCCTCTGCTCGTGCCTCAAGCCCAGACAGCTCCTAGTCTCAACATGGTCAGCTACCAGAAATGTCCTGTGTGCCTCTCTGCCCACATAGAAAACGCCCAGGCACAGACAACTTGAAAGAGGGAACATAATTTACCACCCTTCTTAAGCAACTCTAATTTACAGGGAAGCTTCCTAAACAATCCCCCTAGAACTTTCCAGTCTCTTCTGGAAGCCACAGCTTTGACAGAGTTGCAAGAAAGCCTGAGTCTCCCCCACATGAATGGGGACGGCCCAGTCTGTTCATGGGTACAAGAACTCAGTAAGCTGCTGTTCCACCCTCACTGTTCCAGCACCCCAGGGCATCCTGTCCACCTAAGCCAAGACAGGTAGGCGCTGCTTCCTTTGTAAGAGGAGCCACGGCCTCTCCATGCTTGCCTCGATTTCTCAAACAGTTGCCCCAGGCTCCCCAGCATCAGGGCTGGCCGCAGCTGCCACAGTCAGCAGAGTGGGGAGACACCGTAGCTTTCACCTCACCCACTGCATCAGAGGAAGGGAGAGTGGTGAGGTCCAGAGAGGGAAAGCAACCCAGTCATAGCAGTAGTGTTAGACACATACGAAAACATCTCAAACGTGCCTCATGTACCCTCTACAGCCGAGGGAAGTAGAATCCCCAAATTAAGGAGCCTGCCTGCCCACCTGCATGGGCGGGTATTCCTCACCTTCTTTTGACAGGCTGGTCCAGGATACCTCTAAGGGTTTCCCTGCAAGGACCCAGGGTGCTGTGGGGTGTCAGGGTCACATGAGTAAACGGGGAGGTGCCCTGCACACTCAACGCAAGACAGAGTAAAGAGTGACTGGGCATAATGACTATTATTATTGCCTTCATTATCATCTTCGTTTTGTTCTCATACACAGCAGTCCAGACCCATATTCCCTGCACAGGAATTCCATCTCTATGGACCCTCACATTTCCCCTCTTAAACTGGACAAGGGAAAGTGTAGCTGTCATTTTGTAGGACTTGAAGCTTTTATAATTTAGGGAATCCAGGACCTCCCTCATGGCACAAGGGGTTAAGTCTCAGCACTATGAGGCTATCCACAGCCACTGCAGCATGAGTTCGATCCCCAGCCAAGGAGGGGACCCACATGGAGCAGCAGAGCTCTCCTGCCATGCCCGCTGCTCCCCTCAGCAGTGTGTTTCAGTCGATCTGCCTGTTCTGCTCCCCACTCTGTCTCTGATGAATCCTCTCACCCCCACACCTCTGGCCTATATCCTAGTTCTTATATGCGTAAATAAATAAATCTTTAAAAAAAATTTTAGGGAACCCATCTAGACAAATAAATACCAACACACCTTAATTTTGCAACATTTGCAAAAACCTAAATGACTTGAACACAGACTGGTGGGAGGCACCCACACAGGTAGGGGCAGAAATGGAGGCTCTACAGTAAGCTCAGTCTCATGAGGATGCCTCTATCCTCCACTTGAGAGGGACTAGGAAGAGATGTGGGCTGTTTCTAGATACTTCTATCCACTGTCATTATCTACTATTTATAAAACTTCAATCAAGTCTAAGTGCCAAGCTTAGAGACTTAGGAATATGAGATCATTTAAATTGTCCACAGATATGGCAAGCTGTCCCTGAACCCCAATATCAGGGGTGCAATAGATCTCTGCAATAGTTCCACTGGGACTTTCCTGGCTTACATCATTCAAAGTGATGGATTTCTGAGGCTGCCCAGGCCCCCAGCACTGAAAGTCCAGGATTCCTTGGCCTTCCAAGTACTAAGTCCTCCAGCTTGAGGACCCATGATGGATGGGCCTTCGTCCTCTGGAGGAAAGGAGCCTCGCTTCTTCAGACCACTGGTAACTGTCCTGGCCCTCCTAGGCTGGGAGCTGAGATCAAATTCTGCATCCTGGGAAGGTTTTGAGCTCTCAGGTAAGGAGGGCTCCCCAGCACCCCGGCCATGTATGTCTCCAGACCAGACCAGACCCTTCCTTCCCTGCTCCTGGTCCTGCTCCTTGCCCTTTAAGGGGCACAAGTCAAGGCCTTTCCGTGGCACCCAGGAAGTGTGGAAAATCCCCAAGGTGAAAAGTTGTCTGGGCCCCACCTGGCCCTGCCTCTTCCGGGACAGCCCCGCGGGCACCGTGCCCTGGCAAGTCTCACCTGCTCACACTGGGTCCCCTCATTGCAGAACTCATCCTGCCCCTTTGCAGAGAAGATCCAGCCACTGGGTGTGGTCTGAGGGGCGTCAGACACCAATTTGTGGCCCCCACTGAAAAGCTTTCTTCTGTGGAAACCTGGAATTCTCCCATAAGGGATTCATTCCTCTGGCTAGTCCTCAGCTCCCAGGGTCCATTTCTAAAATGCAAACACCCCTAAAGAGAGGGTAACCCTTGAGTCACCGTGTGACGGAGGCAGAGCTGTGAAAGCACAGAGGTGGACCAGCCAGATGCTAGCAAGACGGGTGGGGGAGGCAAGCTGGGGGATGAGATGGGGTGAGGGGCTGATGACAGAAACGTTTCCCTCTCTTTACCTGAGGTCAGTGCACTGGGTGCCCAGGGACAGGAAAGTGGGGGAAAGGTCTTCAAACGATTTGGGGGAGGTGGATGGGGGCAGGGAGTGTGTTAAAGCCTCCTCTGAAAAGGATGGTAACATCATTTCCTATAAACTAATTTGGAATGACAGTTCCTTCTATTTTTTCCTAAAGTTTTTCCAGAAGGATTTTCCAAGTACCAGAAATTTCAATGTGAAAGATAGTCATTGTCTTTCCTAATGAATTTAATGTGGGTTTTCAATTTTTAAAATAATAATAAAAAGGATTCATTTCAGGGGAAAAAATCGTTAGTTGAAACTAGTAACATTAAATTATAGTAATTCAATAAAATGATGAAAGTGAGCCAGCAAGCAAAGACTCAGACCAAATTTGGGTCTCTGTGTCATTTGTATTTTGTAATAAGGAAATTGTTCCTTATCTGCCCGAGGTGCCAGCTGGGGCTCCGGTAGGAGGAAAAGCTGGTGCAGAATCAGGGTCGTTCGTAAACAGACATTATCACTGAAGAGTGTGCCAGGGAGTGACTATTTTTGAAGGAGGTAAGTACTTTTGTCCCCCTGCATCTACAAGATGTGGACCCACTCTCCATTATCCACTTCCTCAGCCTTGGAAGGAAACAAGACGAGGTGGCCTCCGAGTCAGCACATGACTTTATGTGCACGAAAGTCCTAGAAATACCAGATGATACTTTATGTTGGCAAGAAACAGAGAAAAGGCAAGACCCCAGACTCTCATTGAGAAAAGTCCATATGCCGAAGCCAGCGTGGTCAGGCCTGGGCTTTCTACTCTGGTCTCCAACTTCCTGTGGAGCCCTGAGCACATCCCCAGCCCCTGCCCTCTTCAATCTGACTATGCTGCTCCCGGCCTCCCCTGTCCCCCATTCGCCTTCTTTCAAACTGAAATCCAGCGAGTATTCAGAGCTCGCCAGGCCCAGCAATCACAAGCAGACCTTGCCTCCTAGTGAGAAACTATAGAATCCGCTTTCTACTGCCCCGACAAGTGTGTGCACACACCCAGCCCCAGACGTGCCCGTCTGCGCAAAAGCCAGGCCAGCCAGCAACACCTGGCACGATTCCACACTGGAAGACTTCCCCAGGCCTGCCCTGCTCCCCAGGCGCTGCGAAGAGACCCCCACGTATTTGCTCTACTTCCTGAATCAGAGCCCCCAGACCCCTTTAAATAGTCTGAGAAGACGTTAAAAGTTCCAGAAGTTTCCAAAGTCTAGCCAACAATTCCAGATGCTAGGATCCCATTCACTTGAGAATCATGAAATGGTGAATTTTAGTCTCATCCCCAGATACACCCATAGATCTCTTTCCATGTCAAAAAGTCACACATAGACAAATCCTACCCAAAGCCCGAGGTTGACACTGACCAGCTCCCTGGAGAATAGGTCTGCCTGTGTTTCCCCTCACCTGCAGGCCAGAGCAGCAGGAAAATCTGAAGTCTGCTTACCCTACCCACGTAAGCCTGAAATATACTCTCTTCCAGGGTCTGAGTTTCAGTGAAAACATGACAGCAACCTGACCGACAAATCAAACTGTTCCTCCTGGGGCTTAGCCTGCCCACGACCCTTCTTCCTGCATGGACAGCTGCATGCTGGTGCAGGTAGTAGCCAGATGTCACACAGGATGGGACTGTTTCAGCCCAAACTATGCACAGAGCTGAGAGAGAAAGAGGGAAAAAAAAAAAACCTGGTTTTTATTCTGCTCAGTTCCTTGTAGATGCCTTAATGCCAAGCCTGTTTACATCTCCAAACTGATTCCTTTAGATTTTCATAGGCAAGCAGGAAGAAAATGCAGAGCACCCCGGCAGCTTGTTGTAGCATTAGGACAAGGCCCCGCTCTGCCTGGCTGTGGGGCCACCGCACACCGTGGGGCTGGCTCAGGGAGCCGTCAAGAAAGAAGACTTACTGTTGTTTTGCTGTTATTTTTTTAAACTGAATCAAGATTTTGATTTTCAAAAATAGATTCTGAGCCCCTAACTTGGGCTCCCGTTTCTGAAAGGCCCATTTCTTAAGAGGAATGACTTAAAACATTTGCTTGATAACATTTATTGGCTTCCACATTTCCACTGTTCTCAGGAGGGCTTGGACAGGGCTGTTTTTCTCCTATAGTTGGAACACAGTTCTTTCTGGCTCATGTCACAGACTTGAACTTCCCGCTTTGGTAAGCCAGGTACACAACGGCAGCGGCAACAACTGAATTCCCGAGCATCAGATTTAAGGGGAAAATAGGCTGAAATGATCTGAAGGAGGTAAGGTATGTGCAAAAACATAAAAAGGCTTTTGTGCATAGAAGGGACTGGATACAGACTCCCTAAAAGTTTGTAAAATTAAAAATCAGCCATTACCAAACTCAAGGAAGCTGTGGTATACCAGCCCGGCACTTCTCAAAAATTAGAAATACAAGAGCATGTTTTATTATTCCTAATCTGCTCTCTTACTAGTGCATACCTAATACAATGGCCCTGAAAGACAATTTCTTTTTTGTAACTAAACAATCAGAATAAGTTGCCTCTCGATGGTTCTAAAACGATCCACACTTTTTCTGGCACAGAAAAATAAGTAATTATGCTAGGAATAAAAATACACTTTGGGATGGAGGTAAAGTAAAATGAGCAGTAGACAGGAAGTAAAGGGGTAAAAAGAGGAACCAGCAAGTCAAAGAAACTTTCCTTGGATGAAGACAATGTTCGTTTTGGGAAAACAACGGACTATTTGAGGGACTTCCAGGGGTTCCCTGAGAGCTGAACAACTTCCTAAGCTGAAATGGCAAAGCCTATGTCCTACGTGCCTACAGTAGTGGTGGGAAATGTCTCATTTTTTCTTGTGCAAATGGCCACAGGCAACACACACCTGCTGTAACTTCTCAGCTTCCCCATTTGCTCTCTACAGAACCCAGATTCCCCAAAAGTTATCACAATCACCATTCCCTTTGTCCTGCCACAGAGGAATTATTTTACAAATAAACTCACATCTGTGCCAAATGGCTCTGTTAAGTTAGAAATGACCTAACTGCCAAATAAACTACCCTTTATCGATACAATGGAATACTATGCAACTAGAAAAAGAGACTGAGGAAGAACACCAGCCCCTGATGCTCAGCTACAGCCTAGTGAAAAGGAAAAAAAATTCCAAGCATAGAAGAGTTTACACAGTAGGCTACCCTGATGCAAAGGGGAAGGAGAGGCTTTTGTTTGTTTGTTTGTTTAAAGATAGAGCTGGAATTGCTTATATGCAGATTCTAAAAAGAAAGACAAGATACTGAGAGACAGGGATGAGAGGAATCTTGCCATTAAGCATCTTTTTTTTTTTTTCAAGTTTTGTACAAAGTGAATGTCTTACCCAAACAAAAATAAACATGATTTAAAACTATAATCTAACAAAGCATGCATTTCACTTTGAGTGGATGGAGTTATGGGATCACAATCTTTGAAACTTAAAAAAAAGTGCCCTTTTCAAACTAGGAGTCTCCCACCACCCCCACCACCCCCACCTAATCCAGGAGTCCCCTTGCATCTAAAAGCCTTCAGGGGGCCAGCTCCTTCCAGAAGGAAAGCCCCAGGACTCACCAGCGAATTTTGATCAGTTCACGAGGGGCCGGCTGGCCCATGAGGCCGGCTGCCCGCTGCGATGCCTAAGCCGCAGCAGCTGCATAAACTGACTGTGCCCCAGCCTGACCTGCTTCGGAGACAGGTCAGACCAGTGCATGCGGGGATAAGAAAACAGCCCTCGTGCTCTGCAGTGGCTGCACTGGCAAGCTGTTCCAGCAGAAGCGGGGGCAGCGGCTCTCCCGTCCCCAAAACCTCACACGCCAGGCCGCCTTCCCTTCGTCCTCTTGTACCCCAGGGACACAAGTTGTGGGGACGGGCTTGGAAAAATCAAAGGGAAAGGTCATGGAGATGTCTCCACCAGCACAACGAATGCTACTTCGGAAAGTTTCCTTCATATTTCTGAACGCCAATTTTAAAGGGGAGGGATTAAGAACAATCATGCATAAAGAAAGGAGACTTCACGCAGCTCACATGCACCCCGATGAAGACGTCTCAGAACAATGCAATGGGCTGAAGGAGGGTCCTAAGGAGAAGTGGTACAAAGCCAAGCGCATAAAATGAAGGACTGCAGCAGGATGTCTGGGGTAAGAACATACATGTGAGATCCACTTTCCAAAAGCAACTTGTTTGTCAGCCTGAGCCAGCAAAAGCACGTGTGAGAAAACACCCGAAAAGTTAGATGGGGGGGGGGGGGNAAAGTTAGAGGGGGGGGGGGGGGAGTTTTTAAAAGGTCATTTAATTTAGGAGGAAAAGAATCTTTATAGAATTGGAGGGAAACGTAATTAAGAAATATCTTTTGACATCTTAGTGAGTGATTTTTAGCATTTCACGATTTTTCACAACTGTTAATAAATGATTTCATTAAGTAGTCGCTTATAAACTCAATTTTTTTTTACTCATAGAAGTGGACTTTGGGGTGTGTGTGTGTGTGTGTGTGTGTGTCTTCATTGTTGCTCCTAACCCTGAATTAAGCTCTTATCTGCCCTTGGGCAGAGCCCATCTGCCAGTCTGTAGACTGGTCACTTTCTTCATGTTCAGAGTTCTCCCACCAACATCAACAACCTTCCCCCCTCCATTCTACCTTTTGCTACAATAGGTTTAATTTACACACAACTTGTGTCTTCTCATTTCATTCTCAAACCATCCTAGGAAGCTGGTGTGATATCCCCCATCTTACAGACACCAAAACTGAAGTTCAAGAGGTTACACCTTAAATGTGCCTCATCTCCATTTTGGAGCAGAACTGTTGATGTCAGAATGGACCACTTCCCCTTTGGGCACTGTGCTCCCCTGAGCAAGCAAAGATGTAGAAAAGGACTTTGGAGTGTTTTTAAGTCAGCAATTAAGAAGACTCAATTGGTTTTCGAGAACCTCAATCAGGAAAGTAGCCAAGTGGGAATTCAGAAAGAAGAAACCTGTTGCTTTTCTTATAATAAAATGAATTGGACCAATTAATTTTCCTTGGTTCAGCTTAAACTCAACCATGGTAACTGAGAGAAGATTTACTTAATCATGATAATATTTTGAATACAGGAGAGATTTAAAATACATGCTTGAAAATAGACTGTGAATCTGTAATTTGTTTCAAAATAATTTTTTAAGAAATACTGACCTTATAAAGGAAGCAAGCAAGATATGAGTAGCCCCATAAAATGCTCAGGAGCCTAGTGAGTTATGTTTATGCTAGGGTTTCCCAAACAAAATAAGAAAGAAGAATGGTCTGATGCATGTACCTTTAGCATATCTATGTACCTATGAAAATCACAAGCCCTACAAATGTAGGCTTTCTGATAAAAATACAAATTTGTATGTGACCATATAAGCATTCACTTTAAATGAAAGATACAAAATTGAACCAATTCCACATTGCAATACAAATTGCAGAGCAATTAAATTTCCTTTCTTGATTATTCCACTCTAACTTACTTATTTCTGTCTGATGACATAAGGCCAAGTATATTCAATTCTGCGGTTATTTCCAGAAATATGCCTACCATCCAATTATAAAAAGTTTGAAAATTTACATCTAAGTCCCCATAAAACTAACTATTTAGAATTCTCAGTATGATCCTGGAAATTCTTAAATGCTGAAAATCAGTGGTATTTCCTCTCCCTCACTCCTATGTTGGTAAGCCAAGAAGAATCTCCCATCCTTGTCAGAAAGCATTTTGATCAGCTATTTTAAAGTGAAATCCATTGGAATTAGATCCAGAATGAGAAGGAAATTGGCTCTTAGAATGGAGAATTTATATTAATATACTATTGCTGCAGTAAATCTGGCCAAGTGAAAGTTCCTGAGAGTTTAAGGAGGCAAACATACAGCTAGTTTGTCATGAATTTTAATTTGCTTTACTGGGAAAGATTCACTTCCCAATCATTGTAATGTGAGAAGGAGGGCATAAAAATTCAGACAACTTTGATAAAGTTGCTTCACCCAAACTGAAGGGCTATTACTGCATTGTTTAAAATTCTGCAGCAAAAAAAAAATGTAAATGTTTTGTGCTCTGTAGATGAAATGTACAAGGTAAAACTCAAAATGTGCATCCAACCAAATACTAGCTCTTACACCACTACCTTTTATTTAAATACAATTTCTCTTTTCAATAAGGAGTGGTCAGTTCCATAGCAAATTATGCTAGTCTTTTCTTAGTTTGTGTCAGGAAGGAAAGGAAACAGACAATGAAGTAAGAATACTTAAAACCTACTATTGCTCAAGGGGCTTCAGTAATTTCCATCTCTCTTGGACAGTGGGGAAGTTTCTAACTTATCTTGCTTGAATGGATATTTTAGAATGTTGATGGACATTTTGACAATTGTTCACTTTCCAATTAATAACTGGAGATTATACATATATACATTTATATAGTTCATTTGAAAGGTGAACCCCAACACGGATCATTTGAAATGAGAAAGCTTAGAGCAGAAATGTCCTGTGTCTAGCAGAAAGCTCAGCATCATTGGAGTGCAGGATTTGGCTAAAGGATACCTAAAGGGAAGTTGTAAGCAGGGCTGAGGCACTGTCTACCAGAGACTGGGGGGCATGTATGGAACAAAACAGCAAAGGAAGGTCCTCTCTCTCCACTTTGGTTACACCTTCTAAGAGAAAGGAAGCAAGTGAAATTTCCTTTCATTTTCTCTGCTTCCTTCAAGATCACAGTACCCCAGCAAAAATATCAAAAATGGGGCCTCCCTGGTGGGTTAAGCAATGCACTATGAAGCAGACCGCAGCCACTGCAGCACAAGTTCGATCCCTGCTGCCCCCAGAGAGGGGACCCACATGGTGTAGCAGACCTCTTCTGCCTTGCCCGCTTCTCCCCGCTCCCCTCGGCAGTGTGTTTCAGTCAGTCTGCCTGTTCTGCTCCCCACTCTGTCTGGTGAATCCTCTCACCTCCTGCGACTCTGGCCTGTACCCCAGCCCTTGTATGCATAAATAAATAAGCCTTTTAAAACATTTTTTAAAAAAGAAAAGTTTTTTTTTAAAAAAATATTAAAAATGTTTTAATTTCTTGCCAAATTTATTGAGATATTGTTCACCTAACCAGCACGTCAGTAATTACTCCTTGCAACTGAGATCAGACCCAACTTGAAGCTCAAATCTTGTTTCCCTGTCAGTATAGGACACAGTCTGCCCCTCCACACACACACACACAGGGATTAAGTCATTTTAACTCCATATGTATATGAAACATACAAAGCTAGTTCTTTGTATCTGGACCCAGGACTAGGGAACCATAAGAGATCTGAGCTGACTCACACTTCTCTAAGTCAGGCAGGTTTTCTACACAAGAATATTTAAACAGCTGTAGATTAATTGGGAAATTACAATAGAAAATATTTTAAAATCTCCAAGAATGATTCTGACTCTGTATTCCAAGATTTACCTTGTTCAACCTTGAGTTTAAAAAATAACAATTTTTAAAATTTTGTACGCAATTATTTCATACTGACATTAATCACAGTCAATAAAAAGGTTTGAGAACTCCCCACACACAAACCCAAGAGGCACAGTTGAACATCTAAAGCCTGAACCTGGCATAAGTTTCACAACCTCAGTTAGAGTGATTTGTTGGAATTTGCAAATTAAGCACAGATATGGGTATTCCCCAAAAAGTTCTTGCAGGACTTTTACTGTTAATAAAAGAAAAATCTATCCAATAATATTCAAATATAAACCCAAAAAAAGTCTAATAGTTCATCTAAAAACTAGCAGTCCCTAAACTCAAGAAATCATCTGGGGAAGTGTTTCCTTGTATTCAACAGCAGTGCTGAGTAAGAATTGGGAGGCTGTGCTGTTGCCTCAAATTCTGATGATTCTAGAACTCTACAGGACAAATAAACCATTATTTTGTAAACTGGGTATAGTTTATGCCACCATAATTTATAGTGACCAATTTATAAATAAACTTCAACGATGTACAAACTATGTACACAAACACACATATCTACTCCGACATTATAAGGGTTTTAAAAATATACAGAAGACTCATCTAACCATCTATAAACACAAAAACTATGGAAACACATGTAGAGAAATGTAGTCAACAGAACTCCCAGTTTCCTGTGTAGTTCACTCTTCCCCACCTCGTTTTACATCAAATCTGACATCTTTATACCTTTCCTGGGTGACCTCAGCACGGACTTCCATATTTAGAAATTTGTGACTTACCCTACAGTAGCTGCCTACCCCGGCCTCCCGCCCACATGAGAATCCCTTCCCAAGGAGAATGGATGTGATGATACCATCACCATCTTAGCCTGAGTTCTAAACAAGAAATCACCCTAGGATAATTAAAAACACCCCATGAATCTCTTCTCTACAAACCGAGGACATGTAACTGATTTCAGTTCCTACTTCTTAAAGAGAATTCGGTCAATCCTCCTTAGAGTTTCAGAGGAAAAGGAGGATTTTCCAAGACAGATAAGTTGAAATGATCCCGCTTTGATCTCTGTGGTTAAGAAACCCTCACAAAGGAAGATGGCCACAGAGGGGCCTCGATCCCAGCCGTTTAAAGCCCAACAATGGTGCCAACAAACAGCTACTTAATCAATATTTGGCCAGAGCTGCTGAAAACTTCCTTTTCAGATTTTAATTCCTGGTTGTAAAACAACCCCAGAGCAGCCCGTGAGATAAGGCATTAAACTGACTGCTTAATTGCCTTTTAGTGTCTCGTTAGTTATATATGTATATTCTTAATGGTTCTTTAATCTTTATTTACCCGCATAAATAAGTTACCTGTGGGCAGAAGCCCACCGATCTGGACCTTCTCCGCCCCACCCCACCCCCTCGCCCAGGCGAAACGTTACTGCTGTTCGGACTTTTGAGTTTCATTAGCTATTTACTTATGTACGACTTAAACATTTAACCTCAGGGTCTACAGGATTTTTTTTTGGGGGGGAGGTCCTCAAGATGTCTGTATTCACGGATGTCGAAGCGGGGTTCAGGGGCAACGCTTCTATTCACCTGATTGACTTCCAAGTCGTCCACTGCCTCAGCCGAGGCGCGGTTCCGCCTGACCGCGCGGCCCTGGGGACTCTTAAATGACCCTTCAGTAATTATTACGCCCTTGAAGCGCCCCGTCCTCGTTCCGGTGCTATCAACAAGCAAATCAGACCCCAACATAAACATGCGATTTCAAGCATTAACTAGAAAATCTGCATGTTTTCAAGAAAGCCAGAAAGTCAGCAGACAGCAGTCAACCAAACCAAACAAACAAGCGGAAAAAAGAAAAAGCGACGACGGGGCCGCCGCTGCTTCCTTCGAAATCCTTTGAGCAGGAAAATCGCTGCCCCTAAGCGCTGGACAAGAGCGCAGCGTGTGTGCTGATTGAATTCCAGTCCTGATGTTTCCAATACATTTTTTTAATGGAGGATATTTCCTCGTTGATTGTTCCAAGGGTAAATACGAAATTTACTCTTCAGACGAGAGCCCGCACGGGGGTCAGATTCGTGATTCTGACCCACGGACCTGGAGCGTGGTCTGTCCGCCTGGATAAAGTCCCGAGGCCACAGATCGAACATTTTATACCCCCTGATTTTAATCTGTGGGAAAGTTCCTCCTCCCGCCTCCCCCAACCCCACCCCTGCCCTTTGCCTCGCGCCAAAAAGTCCTGCCTGCGAACTGCGGGGGAAGAAACGCTCTCGGTCCCCCTGGAGTGCAGAAGCGCTCCGCTTAACGATAAAGTGCACTGTCCGTGAGTCCACTAGAAATGAAATACTTCCACTCCTTCTCAAACGCTCTGCGTGTTTAGTGACTTTGTCTTACTCCTGTTGAAAGGCTGACGTTATCCTCGTTCATGTTAGAAAAGCTCACGAGTTTACAAATAAAACGGAACTCCAGCAAACTTTTATCACTTTTACTTTCTCAAAAAAAAAAAAAAAAGCAGCACCTTTTTTTTAAAAAAAATAAATGTCAGACAGGAAAGGAGAGAGAGAGGCAAGGAGCATGAGCCACAACCCACCGATGCGCGGGGTCTCTGAGTCCAATCTATGAAATTGCTGTAAACCTCCCACGCTCGCTGGCGACTTTAAAAGGGGGAAGTCCTACGAAAGTGTATCTGCAGCCCCAATCAAAACATCAATTTGGCAATCTGGCCTCTCTCCCCCTGCGCTCCCCAGCTGCCACTTCAAAGCCATCGCAACAAGTCAGTAATTGTAACGTCGCATCTAAATATTTAAGCGAGAGTCTTGCTGTCGCGTGTCCATTTACAGTCCTCATCTGTCCTCTAATTCCATTACGGCACAAAGCAAAAATGTTTCCCAAAACTCACAAACAGGAAAAGCGTCACGCAGCAGCAGCAGGAGGAGGAGGAGAAGAGGAGGAGGAGGAGGAAAAAGAGGAGGAGGAGGAGGAGATGATGAAGGAGCAGTTTCTATTGATTAGTCACTGCTTTTGTGTTAAGGGCTTTCTTTAAAATAAGAAAAAAATGGGGGGAGGTTGCAGAAATTTCACTAATGTGAGCCTCAGGCAAGGGAGGAAAAAAAGGAGGAGGAGAAGGGGGGGAGGCGGGCTGTGTCTAGATGAAAGTGAGAAGGACATAAAGGAGGCAATTGAGTCGGCTGCAGCCCGGCGAGCTAAGCTTCGAGCCGGCCGGAGCACAGGGGAGGGGGCGGCGCGGCGCGGCGCTTTGGCGCAGGGCTCAGGAGTGGGGGCCGGGCCATTGTGACGGCGCCCGCGGGCCCGCTTGGCCGCGCCGGGGGAGGAACAGAGGCGCCCATTGAGTGGCCGCAGCGCCGGCCGAGCCCACAGCCCCAGAGGCAACCACCAGAGCTTTGCTCCTGGGTTGCGCCTGCTGCAATCTCGGTGCCGGCAGGGAGCGGAGATGGTTGGTTGGGGGTGGGGTGAGGTGAGGGGGGTTCCCTGGCGGCCCGGCCTTCTCCCTCCACTCAGGCGACGCGACGAATCGGTGAACCTAACTGGGGCACACAGAGTCCAGTGCCCCCCAGGCGTCCTGGCTGAGCGCACCGGCTGGACGAGCCGCGCTGTTCTTGGATTGGGCAAGAGACTGGAAACTTAGGGAGGTGCAAGAGGCCATCTAGAAGCCAGGGCGAGATCCTGGAGATAAGAACGAGGGTGGTTCTGACCTCCTGCAGAGACCTCTCTCCCTGGGTCCCGGGTCTCACTAGCAGAGAGGTGTCTCCCGGAAACCAGTCTCAGCCGCAAAGAAACTGGAACCTCAGGAGAACTCAGCGCACTGCACAGGACAGCCAAAGGTCCCTGCTTAGCCAGTCTCCTCCTCCTCCTCCCCCTCCTCCTCCTCCTCCCCTCCTCCTCCTCCTCCTCCTCCT